>JAGUQR010000180.1:1800000-2333779 GCA_018905775.1 Meloidogyne exigua
ATGTACAGGTATACCTTTAAATTAAAAATTAATTAAATTTAATTATTAATTTAAATAATAAATTAAAAAATAATTAAAATTTAGTATTAATTAAATTAGAGTGTATAGGCCAGTCAAACATATTTATTTAAATAAACTTTTTTTAGTTTAAAAAATGAATTAAATATTAAATTTTTATTTAATTTAAATAATTTAAAAAAAATAATTTAAAACCCCAATTTAATTAAATTAATTTAATTAATATTTGTTAACCCTTCTTTAGCATCTGTACACACTGCATTTTCACTACAATCATTCTTTCCTTTGTCTTCACATTCATTAATAGACTGGACACATTTACGGCCAGGAAGTTGGCCATAAGTCTCAGATATGTCAGAATATCCAGGATGACAATGACATTCATAACCACCTCCTGTATCTGTACAAGCAGAATTTACATCACAATCAACACCTTTTAAATTAAATTAAATTAAATTAAATTAAATTAAATTAAATTAAATTAAATTAAATTAAATTAAATTAAATTAAATTAAATTAAATTAAATTAAATTAAATTAAATTAAATTAAATTAAATTAAATTAAATTAAATTAAATTAAATTAAATTAAATTAAATTAAATTAAATTAAATTAAATTAAATTAAATTAAATTAAATTAAATTAAATTAAATTAAATTAAATTAAATTAAATTAAATTAAATTAAATTAAATTAAATTAAATTAAATTAAATTAAATTAAATTAAATTAAATTAAATACCATAAGTATGAGGACTCTGACATTCATTTTGTTCCCTTTTACATACACTCCCAGCTCTTGACCTTTTTGGGGATATATCAGCATATCCTTGCTTACATTTACATGAATATCCTTCTGGCTATAAAATAAAATTTTAAATAATTTATTTAAATTAAATAAAATACAAGGTCATTGCATACAGCATCAGGAGAGCATTCATTAAGTTTTGGGTCATTACATTCATCTATTACAAGACAACGACCATCCGGTAATCTTGAATAATTGTTAGCACAAGTACATTTATATACACCATCAAGGAATAAACAAACCTTGGGAATTAAAAATTAGATTAAATAAAAAAGAATAAATTAAATTAAATAATTAATTGATTAATTAATTAATTAAATTATTAAATTAATTATTTAATAATTAACTATTTAATTAATTAATTAAATAATTAATTTAATAATTTAATTAATTTAATTAAGTTAATTAAATTATTAAATTAATTAACTTAGATTAATTAATTAAATTAATTACTTCATGTTTTTGACTACTGCAACTTAAAGGGTCATTAACATCACACTCTCCAGGTGCTCTATATGCTAAAATTGCTAAATTAAAAATAAAAATATAAATCTAAAAATTAATTAATTTTCATACTTTGACTTTCAGTAGATACATAATTAAATAAAATAATTAATAAAATAACTAATTTAATTAAACAATTAAAGAACCATTGTTGAGGCCATCCTTTTAGGCACATTTTATTTAAACTTTAACTGAACAAAAAAAAATTTTTTTAATTAAAATAAAAATAAAAAATAATTTAAAAATTTAATTTGATATTTATTTAATTAAAAAAATTTAAAAAATATTTTTAATTAATTTAAAAAATTAATTAAATGTTTGCAAATATACACCTTAACAAAATAATTAAATTAATTAATTTAAATTAATTTATATTTAATTTAATTTTAATATTTAATTAGTCATACTATTTACTAATAAACCCTCATTCTCTTTTTATTTAATTTTAAACGTAAAAAAAAAAAAATATTTTTCTTTAATTGTGTAAATTTTAAAATAAATATTAGAGGGAAATAAATAAACTTTAAAGGGAAAATGAAAGAGAGAAAGAAAGAAAAAGAAAAATTAGTATTTAGTGGGTGTGAGGGGTAATGTTTTAAATAATTCGCAATTAAATTTAATATTGGAAATAAACAGGAAATTAAATTAAATTAAAAAAATTAATTAATTAATTAATTTAAAAAATAAAAATATTAAAAAATAATATTAAAATTAAAATATTATTTAATTAAAAAATATTCAGAATTATTAAAGGAAAGGACAGTGTATATTCCTTTAAAAGAGAAAATAAATAAAATAAAAATTAAATTAATTATTTAATATTAAATTAAAATTTAAGTAATTAAGAAAATAAATAAATTAAATAATTAAATTAATTAAATAAATAAATTAAATTAATTAAATAAATAATTTAATTAATTGAATAAATTAATTAAATAAAAAAATGAATTAAATAAATAAATAAATTAAATAATAAATTAAATAAATAATTTAACTAATTAAATAAATATTAAATAAAATTAAATAAATAAATTATTTAAATAATTAAATTAATTAAATAATTAATTAATTTATTTATAAAATTTATAGCCTTAATAAAAAACAAAAACAAATAAAATTCAATTTTGGCCAAATAAAAATAAAATTTTATTTTTTCACACAAAATATATTAAAAATACAACAACAGGTTGGTGGTTTGGTAGTTGTATTTTCCCTCCTCTATTTTTTAAAACTAAAACCACAAACAAATAAAAACACATTTATTTATATATTTACAAACTGTGCTGCGAGGCTCTTCTTTTTCCTTTTTTAATGCAACCAAAACGCCTAAAATATTTTTCTTTTCCAAATAAATATTCTATTAAAGTAAAAATGTTTCCACTATACTAAAAAGCGAAAAAAAAAATTAAAAATCAGTCAGTCAGTCGTATTAAAAAAAAGGCAATGGCCGCAGGGAAATAAGGACCTTTTTTTGTATGAAAAAAGGTGTTATTAAATTAGTGGATCAATTAAAATATAAAAAAAGGTTTAAATATGGATTTTCTATTGACTAAAAAATTCTTTTATTTTTTAAAAAAATGCTGAATTAATAAATATGTATAAGGAAAAAAAATATATACATTTTCATTAACATTTTTTAAAAATATTTTATATAATAAATATTCAATTAAAAATTAAATTAATTAATTTAAGCCATTTATTAGACAATAAAATAAATTAATTAATTAAAATTAAAATTTTAAAACTATTGCAAAGTTTAATTTTTTATTTTTATTTTAAAATAAAAGTCAACGCCGAAAAGACCCCACAAAGTTTTAAATAATTCTTTTATTTTCTATCTGATTTGTAAAATTTAAAGGACAATGTTACCCACATTTACAAACTCTTCTTTTTTTTTATTAATTTATTTTTTGCAATTTATTTAATTTTTTTTTGGTTTTTTGATAAAGGAGGATTTAATTATTATTTAAAAAATAAATAATTTAAATAAATTAATATTTTAAAAATTTAATAAAAATTAAGGGAAAAAAGGTTAAATATTAGGTATATTTATCCAACCAATAAAATTAAATATTTATATAATTATTTTATTCTACAATTAAAATTACAATTAAATTTCTAGTCTTTTATACTATGTACATATTAGTTTAATTTAAATAAACTTTGTTTAAATAAGCTTAGCTGATACAAAATATAAAAGGGAGAAAATTTAATATTTAAATGACAATATTAATTGAATTGACCTTTATTTATTTAATTATTTATTTATTTATTTAATTAATTAATTAATTAATTTATTTATTTTTGTTCGTGAATCCATTCACCAATTATATCATCTTTATGTACTTCACGTCTTCCTCTTATCCCTTTGTTTCCAACATTTAATCCACTCAAATCATCCTTAGAATCAACTTCTGAACCATCAGAATTTAAATCAACACGAGAACGTCCTTCTCTACCATCTTTATTTACTGAACGTTTTCCTCTATAATAATAACCATTATCCATAATTACTGAACGTTCTACTCGATCATAGCCTTTATCCTTAAATACTTAATTAAATAATTAAATAAATTAATTAAATTAAATAAATACTGTCTTGATTAGGCATAAGCTCAGCATTAGAATATTCAGTAAATATTAATAAAGTTAAATAAAGAAAAACAAAACAACAAATTGAATATTTGTTCATTATTTACTAAATAATAAATTAATTAATTTAATTATTTAAATTAATTATATTTTAATTAATATTTAAATTAAATAAATATTTTTAAATTTAAAAAATAATTATAAGTAATGGTAAATTAAATTAATATTTATATTGAACAATTTTAGTTCAATTTTAAATTTATTCAATTAAACTTATGATTTAATAAAATAAAAACAGCACAAAAAAATAACTGAAGAAAACAAGTTTATTTAATTAACCTTAAAACTTTAATTCAATTTTATTAAATTAATTAAAAACAAATTAATCAAATTTAATTGTTTTTTTTAATTAAAAAATTATTAATATTATTTTTGCCTTTGTTTGAAATTAAAAAACAATTAAATTTTGATTAATTTGTTTTTAATTAATTTAATAAAATTTAATTAAAGTTTTAATTTTAATTAAAAAATAGACATGAAAAAAAGAGTTGGTTTTAAATTAAATAAATTTGTTTTCTTCAGTTATTTTTTGTGTTTTTTTTATTATTAAATCATAAGTTAATTAAATAAATTTAAAATTGAACTAAAATTGTCCAATATAAATATTAATTTAATTTACCCTTACTTATAATTATTTTTTAAATTTAAATATATTTAATTAATTTAAATATTAATTAACCTATAATTTATTTAATTAATTTGTTTAATTTTATTTATTTAATTAATTTAATTAATTAATTAATTAAATTGATTTATTTAATTAATTAAATATTAATTAAATTAATTAATTTATTATTTAGTAAATAATGAACAAATATTCAATTTGTTGTTTTGTTTTTCTTTATTTAACTTTATTAATATTTACTGAATATTCTAATGCTGAGCTTATGCCTAATCAAGACAGTATTTATTTAATTTAATTAATTTATTTAATTATTTAATTAAGTATTTAAGGATAAAGGCTATGATCGAGTAGAACGTTCAGTAATTATGGATAATGGTTATTATTATAGAGGAAAACGTTCAGTAAATAAAGATGGTAGAGAAGGACGTTCTCGTGTTGATTTAAATTCTGATGGTTCAGAAGTTGATTCTAAGGATGATTTGAGTGGATTAAATGTTGGAAACAAAGGGATAAGAGGAAGACGTGAAGTACATAAAGATGATATAATTGGTGAATGGATTCACGAACAAAAATAAATAAATTAATTAATTAATTCGAATAAATTGTGTAAATTAAAGTTCAGTTTTGTTTCAAGCACTAAAGCACGCGCGAACTAATATTTTATTTTTAGACATAAAATAAATAATTTTAAAAATTAAAATGCAAGTATTAAGCCTTATTCAACAACTAGAGACACATTTTTAACTTATTAAAATTTATAAAAATTTTATTTTTAATTTTAATAATTAAATAGTAGAGTAATTAAAATAGTCCATAATTGCTACAATACAGCTTTACCAAGTTTATTTCGAAAATAAATAAAACTTTTTTTATTAATTTATTTTTAGGCCTTTACACCCTAAAAAAGACTGTTCAGAATAAATTAATTATTTTTTAAAAAATTAAATATTTATTTAACTACTACTTTAATACATAAACATAAAAGAATAAAAATACTAAAAAATAATTAAAAAAATAAATTTAGAAAAAAAAGCTAAATAGTAATAGAAAAGAAAGAAAATAGTCTCAACATATTTATTTATTTATTTTAATTTTATTATTCTTTTATTTTTTATTGTTAATTATTTTAAAATAATTAACATGCAATGTAAGTTATTGTTGCATCTATAATTAAATATAAAATTAATTATTTATTTTTTTTTATTATTTAGTTTAATTTTACCTTATTTTTAAGTATTTAAAATTTAAAAAAAATATTTTTTTTTTAATTAAAATAATTAAATTAATTATTTCTTTATTTTACCTTTACCAATACCAACAGTTCCCCCTTGTGGTTCAAGCCATAAAAATGCTTCATTAGATAAATCAACGTGATTAATTGGGCACTCAGAACATTTATTATTTATTGGGACAGTTAATCTATTTAAATAAACTTTAAAACTTTAATTTAAAATTTTACGTTTTAGCGGTAGAACAGCCAACACATTTATAGGTAATTTTAACACATTTACTCATACAAACAGGGTCATTAAGTAAATAACGTTTGTCTGGTAAGCATGAAGGTACCCATTGAGCTGAATTGTTGAATAGAGAACCTGAACCAGCTGCTGATTTTGTTGGCTAAAAATTAATTAATTTGTTAGTTAATTAATTAAATAATTAATTAAATAATTAAATAACTAATTAAATAAATAAATAATTAATAAATAAATAATTAATTAATTAATTAAATAACATGTTTAAAATACCTCATAAGATTTTTAAAAATTAAAAAAAAATGTAGGGGAGGTTATTAAATTTCTGATTTATTTTTAAAATAAATAAAAAGCCCTTTTATTTAAAATATTTAATTATTAGGTCTTATTTTACTTAAATAAGATAAAATTAATTTAAAATAATTAAATAAATTTACAGCATCAATATCTAATCCACAAGCACCTCTTCCACCAATTCCATACATTGTAAACTTTCCTCCACTAATAGCTTTATTAAGGTTGGATTTAATAGGACCATTAGTAGTTGACTCAGACAGACAAGTGTCTTTATTTGTATATTTTGGGGGAACCGTTAAACTGTTTTGGGAATTAATAAATAAAATAAAAGAGGATAGAATAAAGAAAATAATAAAATAATTATTTGACATTTTTTAAATTAATTTTAATTTAATTTTAATTTAATTAATTAATCTAATTTAATTATTTAATTTAATTAATTTAATTATTAAGGTATTTATATATTAATTCCTACCAACGATTTATTTATTTTTTATTTTTTTAAAAAATTGTTTGTTCATTTAAAATTAAAAAAATTATTTATTTAAATTAAAAAAGCTTTGTTTTTTATCGTTAAAAGGTAATAAAAGTATTAGAACTTTTTTAAATAAAAAACAATTGTCCCTTTGTTATTAAGAGAGAAGAGAAAGTTTATTTTCCAGCGTTTAAATGTACTTAAAGAAAATAAAGTTAAATAAACATATAATATTTATTTTTTTTTTTTTTAATTTTCTATTGTGCACTTGGTTTAAATTAAATTTATTTTTTATTAATTTTATCAACCTTTTTTTTATTTAAATCAATAATAGGTTAAATAAATTAATTTAGGTTTAATATATATATTAAATTATGTAGTATGTTTAGGGAGGTTTATTCTTAATTTTTATTTATTTTTTTATTCTTCAGATCCAAAATTATTTTCTCCTCTAATAAGGCATTTATTTGATAGCTTTATTGATGATAATTACCGTCCATTATAGGAGATTGGCTGTGTATTCTAAACAAATTATTTTCAGGTGTTTTAGTTGCAATACCCCACAGACTTTTAAATAACAGAAATTGAAATATTTTTAATTAAAAAATTTTTTTAATTTTAAAATTAATTTTTTAAAGCCTGAAATAATTTATTTATTAAATTGTTTTATTTTTGTAAATTTTGTTTGTTTAAAAATCTTAAAAACATTTTTTATTAGCTGATATTTGAGTATTTCCTTTGTATTATTTAATTAATTATTTTTTATTTAAATAAAAGAAATTTAATATTTTAATAAATAAAAGGCTTTTATTAATAAAATAGCCTAATTAATTAATTAATTTTTATTTATTTATTTCACCTAAAAAAATTTTATTAAAATGAAAAAAACCTTAAAAAAGACTGTCGAACTAAATTCCCAAAAAGTGGAAAAACAAAATATTTTATTTGATAGCTTTGAGGAAAATGAGGTTAATTAATTTATTTAAATATTTAAATAATAAAACTTAATTAAAAAAAAACATTTAAATTTTTAGAATATTATTAATGAACGTGAAAGGGTTGAAAGTGAATTACGTGCTGAACGGGCACGTAAAAAGGCTGAAGTACGCAAACGTTTGGAAGAGGCTGGACGGGCTAAAAAAGCTAAAAAAGGGTTTTTAACGCCTGAAAGAAAGAAAAAATTGAGGGTATAATCTTTTAATTTTTTAAATATTTTCTTGTAGAAATTACTTATGCTAAAGGCTACAGAGGATTTAAAACTTCAACAGAAAAAAAGGGCAGAGGAGAGACAAATTGTTCTAAGTGAACGTATTCCTACTTTGCCTTCTGATTTGGATAATGTTAATTCGGGTAATTTTTTGGTTAATTAGAATTTTAATCAATACCTTTATGTTCCTCCAGCCTACCTTTATGTTCCCTACAGCCTACCGTTTATGTTCCCCCCAGCCTACCCTTTATGTTCCCTCCAGCCTACCCTTATGTTCCCTCTAGCCTACCATTATTTTCCTTCTGCCACTCTAACTATTAAACAAGTCTCTATTTAAATAAAACTTTCTAGATGAATTATTAATTCTGTCAGATGAATACAGAAGCCGTATTATTGAATTAGAGTCTGAAATATACGATTTAAGCTATATAAATCGAAAGGTGCTTTCTTTAATAAATAAATATTTTACTTTTAATTAAGCTTATTTTTTTAAGAAAGATTTTGAGATAAATGAACTTACTATTGCAGTAAACGATCTTCGAGGAAAATTGTAAAAGTGTTAAAATTTAATTAATTAAATTAATTTAATTAATTAGCGTAAAACCAACACTTAAACGTATAAGCAAAACGGACACACAGTTAATTTAATTGATATATCTATATTTTAAATTAATTTTCAATTTAATAGATTTGACAAAATTAAAAAACAAAATGCAGCTAAAGTAAAGAAATTACTTTTTTACAGTAAAATAAAACTTTAAGGTAGATTTTCGTTCAACATTGAAGACACGTGAAGGAAATAAATTTACAATGGAAGAGGTAAATAATTAATTAATTAACAACACTGCAGAATGGGGTCTTTTGAATTTAAAGAATCTAATAGCCTGAGGGCATTATAAGTATAAACTAAATTAAATTAAATATTGGGACAATATGTCTATTATATTTAAATAAATTAAGGAAAACAAACAGAAGACAAGCTCTGCTGAATGGGTGAAATAAAAATAAATAAAAATAAGAATAAATTAAAGGTAATATAATCTAATAAAATGATTAATATATAATTTTATATTTAAAGATAATATTTAATTTAATTTAACTGACACAGTCAAGTCAAAAAAAAAATTATTTTGAGTCTTCTGTAATTGCTAAAAATTAAAATTTTTTAGAATAAGAGTTGCGAGGGTATAATTAATTTTAAAAAATTATTTTATTATTTAAATACTCTAATGTCCCTAATTAATTTAAAAAAAGTTTATTTAAAACAAAACCAAGTTTATTTAACAAACAAAATGTTTATCTCTCTTCTTTAATTAATTTCAACAAAATAATACAGAAAAAAAGTAAAAAAACACAATAATATGGGAGTATTAAAATTATCTGAAGGGAATTTTAAAAAATGAACAAAAATTGTTTAAATTAATTTTAACAATTATTTCTTTTAAAAACCAATTAATTTTGTTCATTTTACCAATTTATGCTTAATTTAATATTTTTTAAATTTTTATCACAACATTGAATTTTTTAAAAATGTTAACCCATATACACAGAAGCTTCTCAACAGATATGTTCATTTTAAAAATTAATTGGAAGGGAAAAATAATTTTTATTTTAATTATTTAAATATATTAAGCTATAAAAATAATTAAATTAAATTTTCTATTAATTAATTAAATTTAAAAAAAATTTTTAATTCTTAAAAGCAATTTAAAAATAAATAAATATTTTAAAAGGTCCATTAAAAACCTAATAATTCTGTTTAAAAATCCCAGCCTTAAAAATTAAAAAACCCTTTCTTTTCTCATATCTGTTGATACTTTGAGGAATGTAATATTTCAATTGTAGCTGTATTATTTCCATTATTATCTTCATAATTTGGAGACGTTTTTTCTGTCTGTATTTTCTTCCCTCCTTCCCAAAAATTTTCAATAAATTCAATCTGTCCACCACTCGAATGAGTAAACGGATTAAATAAAAATTCATCATCTTCCATTAACAGAGGCCCTCCATCAACTAAATTATCGTTAAGAAAATCAAATTGGGGTTCGTAATCTTCTATAATAACATCTAAAAAATTAAAAAAAGAAAGGAATTTTAAAATAAAAATAAAACCTTGATTAGTAGGGGTATATCCATCAAATAAATAAATATCTTCGTCCTTTGCAGAATAAAACCCATTTTCAATGTTTTGCGGATTAAAAGGTATAGACGCATTTAAACAATTGGTAACTAAATTAATTTAAATAAAATCCCTTTATAAAAACACCCAAAGAAAAACAGATAAAATATATTCCCCTTAAGGTTTAAAAAATATATTTAAATTTACTTTGATTTCCATCGCTCTGATCTATACAATTATTAAATACATAATTTTGATGATAATTATTTGAGGGTAAATGTCTTCCCTTTTTTTGCAAATTCTTTTGTATTTTTTGCATTTTTTTCATTTGAGCAACAGCCTAAATAATATTTAAATAATTTAAAAATATTTTTAAAATACTTTAAAAGAAGCATCCGAATCTGCCTGTGTAAACCCTAAAGACTCTCCAGACATATCCATACATTTTTGTTCTGGAGCGACAAAGTCAATTAATGTACGAGAAGCTCCTTTTAATTGAATAAATAAATATATTAAATTAAATTATTCAAAATAAACCATATAAACGTTGTCCTTTATTAACTGGTTTGTCCAAATCAGTTAGAATTCCATTCCCACCTCTGTTTAGTTCAACATCAGAATTCCGAAAATCACCAGGGTTTTGTTTGGAGAGCTTAAATAGTGTTAAAATTAGTGTGAATGTTTATACAGTGATAGAGTTGTATTTAGGGTATAATAAGGTTATAATTGTAGAAAAACATGTTTTTAATTGTAAAAACATTTTTTAACTGTAAAAAACATTCTTTAATTATAAAAACATGTTTTAATTATAAAAAACATTTTTAAGCATAAACACATGTTTTGATTGTTAAAAAAAATGTTTTAACAACAAACACATGTTTTAATTCTAAAAAAACATTTTTTAACAATAAAAACATGTTCTGATTGAAGAATAAGTTTTAATTGTAAATACAAAAGAGAAAAGAAAAACCCCCTAACCTGTTCCCCAAGCATTTCTTGTTGCTGTAAATGTGTATTTCTATTAAACCCAGTCATTCCCAACTGTTTTCCATTAGGCGAAATAATAAGACAAACAGACAGGAGAAGAACAGCCAAACAAGTACCTCTCTGTCCTGTCAATTTTGCTGAATTTGCGAATGTTAACTACAAGAAAACATTTAAAATAATTATTTATTAGATTATTTAAACCTGCATATTTCTAAGTTGGGTAACTAAATGCTTATTTTCCCCTGCCAAAATTTCAATTTGACGTTTTAATTCAACATTTTCTTTTGTACAGTTTTCAATTCTTTGTTCTAAGGCTTCTATGTAAACCTAAATAATTTTTAATTTATTTTTAAATTAAATTTTAATTTGCCTGTTTTCGCCTTCTACTCGTTTGTGCTGATTTTTTATTTCTTATTTTACGTCTAATTCTTTTTAGTTCACGTTCCTCAGCTTTAGTAAGGGGGTAAACATCAGGTAAATTTATGCCTTCCTTTAAAATTAAATTTTGAATTTTTAAATTAATTTTTAAACAGAAAAGACAGGGAAGGCTATTTAATTAAATAATTCCAACCTTTTTACACAACTTTCGTTCTTCTTCAGTTAATAACAATCCTGGATATCGTCCCCTCTTATTTGAAGGTATTGGCTTTATTTCATTCACTGCATCTTGAAATTCATTTTCAAATTCAGCCTCTTTTTTAATGCAATATTCTCCACTGTTTTGACCTAAAATTGAATAAATAAAACAAAAAAAGGTTAATAACTACAATTTGGAATATTAATATCTGTCCCCAGCATTCCCGAACGTCTCTGGTTTTGACGGCAACGACGCCCATTTGCATAAGAAAGTAAAATGTTTTGATCTACAAAATATTAAAAATAAAATAATATTTACATTACCGTCTTCTTTAAATTGTCTGCATTTTTTGGTATGATAAAAGGAAGGAGATTGTGGTCTGTCTGTACCAATATCTGCTGCTTGATTGACGAGTGTGGTTGTAACAGGTTGATATTCCTTAATTCAATTAATTAATTAAAAACAATTAAATCTAACAACCTTATATTCCATTAAAGTCCCATCAGCATCTACGTAATATTCTGTTTTTGAATTTTCCTTCATTGTTATGTCAACTGGAACTTCCAAATTTTGATTTAAAGTAAGGTTAGAATCTGTATCATAACCACAGCTATAAATAATTATTTAAATAAAACAACAATTGTATAAATAACCTATTTCTTATGCTTGTACATATTGAACTTTCATTTGAGGTAGTAAGGTTAGAAGAAAGTCCAGAATCTGGAGAACCACAAAACGAGGGAATTTCATAATAACAATGGTCATGTGATGCATAATTCTGTTGCAATAAATGTAATTAATTTAAGAAGAGAATTTTCAATTTAATTAATTATTACAAAGCTTTGTTCTTCCTCCACTTGACCATATAAATCATCCAAATCAAAATTCAAAGGGGATGAAACTGAAGACCCCAAAAAGTGTTCTAAATCATTGTCAGCCTAGAAATTTAATTTTCTCGTTTTTTAATAATTTTTAAATAAATCTAAAAAATAAATAAAATTCACTAGCATTCCCAGATTTGGATCTAATCCATTTAAAAGTGAATCAAAACCAGTATCAAAATTGTTACAATCAACAAAGTCTCCAGAAGAGTCGTCAAAATTAGCAACAATAGAATCCATTATGAATTAAATTAAATAAACTTTAAACAATCTATAAAAATAAAAATAAGACAAACACAGACCAATAAAATAAACTTGAAGTAAATAAGCGTTAAAATAAACTATAAATTAAAAATAAAAACTTGAAAAATAAACTTATTAAAATCAACTTGAAACTAAGACCGAAAATAAACTTTAAATAGAATTATTTACATTTCTAACAAAAAAAAAGGTAATATATTTAATGCTATATATTTAAATAGAAATAAAAATATATATTAAGCAAAATTCTCTTTTTATGAAAATAAGTGCTTCTCTATTATTATGTAAATCCGGTCCTAGGACCAAAATTTTCGGTAAATTTTATTAAGGGTTAAAAGCACTGCTTTCACATTTAGCCTTTCCCTTCAATCAATAAGGGACATATTAGAAAATATTATTGCTAGAGAGATAAACTGAGAAAATGAAGGAAAATAGTAGTTGTTGGGGGAATGTGCAACGTCGCCCTAGCAATAATGGCTGTCTATTTATAACCCAAAAAATCAACTTTTAAAATTAAATAATTGTCTATTGGGTTTTAGATTTTTGAAGAATTGGTCTTTTGGGTTAGGCTAATGAATAGAATTATTTATTGGCCTCCAAAACGCCCTTTTTGAAGGACAAAAACTTTAATGTTTTTATTATTGACCTTAATCTTTTTAAAAAATAAAATTTTGTTCGTTAAATAAATAGGAAATGATAATTACAAAAATGGGAAAATTACAAAAAAATTAATTTTTTTATTAGATAAATAATTTTATTTTTTGATAAACAAGTGCGTGAGAAATCGGCAGCACTACAATCTTAAAAATGGGAAAATTTATTAAAAAAGAATTTTTATTCAAAATAAATTGAAACATATACCATTCGATTCATCACGTCAAGCTGAGTTGAATGGTACCATACATGAATAATAAAAGTAACTATGGGCCAAAATATAGGTCCCCGAAAATCCTAAAACCAAAGGGGGGGAGTAAGCTCATTTTTAATAAACTTGTTTATTTTTTTTTATTTTTTTATTATGAAAAAAATATTTTAAAAATAGATATTTAGAGGATTAAAATATTAAAATATTCAAAACATTCCCTATTTAATAAAAATAAAATTTAATAGGATTTAAATAAATTTAATAAAAGTATAAAAGAAATTAAATGTTTTATATTTGCTTAAAAAAGTTTAAATAAAATTAAACTTTAAATATTTAATAAAAGCCTTTCATTACAATTAACTAAATAAACCTGACAATAAAACTTGAAACAAAAACGTGACAATTAATTTTTTAAATTTATTTTTTAAAAGCTACAATTATAAATAAAATATTTTTTTAAAAATAAATTTACAGATAAGGATGGACTAATTTTTGGTAATTTAAAAATTTAATTATGATTGAAGGGTGCTTAAATATTTTTTTTTCGTCCAATCCCTTCAATTTCTTTTAACTAAATTAATTAAAATAGTAAATAATTTTTTTTTAAGCTTTTTATTAATAAATTAAATAATATTTAATAGAAAATTATTTAGAACACATGGCTTTTACATTTTAAAATAAAAGTGCAATTTTATGTATTTAAATATAGTCTAGACTATAATAATAAAACAGCTATGTAAACAATATTTTAAAATAAAATGCAACAAAGTTTAATTAAAAATATATTTATTTTATTATAATTTTTATTTAAATTTTATTTATTTATTTAATTTATTTATTTATTTAATTAATTAATTATTTATTTATTTATTTAAAATAATAATTGTTAAAAATTTCTATTTAATTTCTTTTAGACAGAATATCAACTAATTTAATTATTAATTATTTTCCACAACATATAGCACATCCACAGGTTCCAGTACAACAATCACAACAACCACCACATCCACAATCAACACGCACAAATCGTCTCAATACATGGTCACTTGCATCAACTAATGAACCATCAGGGTTTAAATGAGCAGCATATTCCATAACTGAAATTAATTAATTAATTAAATAAATTAATTAATTAAAAGAAAAAATTAATTTAAAAAAAAATAAATAAAAATTAATTTAAATAAAAACAGTTAATTTTATTTATTACTCTAATGCTTTAAATTAATTTTATTCCCTTTTATAAACTTGAAGCAAGAACAAGTTTAATCTTTAATTACGCCTGAATATAATATTTAAAAACAAACTTGGATCAGCATTGGAGTATTCCAAGAGAAGTATAAAAGAAAGAAGAAGAAAGAAAGCAAAGCAAAATTGCTTCATTATTAAATTAAATAAATAATTTTTATTTCTAAATTAATTAATTGAATAATATTTAATTTTAATTGAATTAATTAATATTAATCAAACCCCTTATTTTTATTTATTTATAGGAGAGGTTTTAAAATTAATTTTAAAATATTTCTATCAATTTAAGTTTAAATATAAAATAATTTAAAACAAAACTAGACTATTAGTTAAATGTATTAATTTAAAATAAAAATTTTTTTAATGAACAAAACCTGATAAAATTAAATTTTATTTATATGAAATATTTACCCCTATTAATTAATTTATTAAAACCCAGACTTTAAATATTTTAATAAATGTACTTTTATATAATACTATAAAGAGAATTAAAATATTATTATTATAAATTTAGTTTAAAAAGGAAACTTTTATTTATTATAATTAAATTAATGAATTAATTAATTAAATATTTTTTAATTAAAAATGTAAACAAATAAATCAAAAATTTTAATTTAAAATTTAATTAAAAAAATGTACTTTTATTTTTCTTTATTTATTAAAAAAAGGAAGTATTAATTAATAAAAGAACCAATTTTCTCTATTACCAAAAAAGGCGTTAAAAATTTATTTTAAAACTTGAAATGCTTTAGTATTTTACTAATATTTATTTTAAAATAATAATTAAATTATAATTTTATTTAATTTTTATTTAAATATTTTATAATGTTTATAGTCTATGAAAGATATATTTTTACGTATGTATATAGGTTCAATTAATTAATTAATTTAATTTATTTAATCAATTTAATCAAATTAATTAATTTATTTATTTATTAAATTAATTAATTAATTAATTAATTAATTTTATTCTTTATCCACTTCTAAAATAACAACAAGTAATACATCCACAATTTCCATCACAGCAATCACAACAACCACCACCACCACCACCCCCACCACCACCTCCTCCACGTCCCCAACGTTTAAATCGATTTAATACATGTTCAGCAGCATCAACCAAAGACCCATCAGAATTTAAATGAGCAGCATATTCCATAACTAAAATTAAATTAAATTAAATAAAATTAAAAATAAACTTGGATCAGCATTGGAATAATCCAACAGGTTTATAAAGACAACAAAGAAAAGAAAAATTAAGCAAAAAAAAAGTTTGCTCATTATTTATGTTATTTAATCTAAATTTAATTAAAAACATTAAAAATAAATAATTTAAATATTTTAGGAAATTAATTATTGAAAATATTGTAAGTAATGTATAAATTAGTGAGTGTTGTTGTTGCTCTCTCTTCCACTATTTTACCTTCAATGGAAGACTTTTATTTTTTTAATTAATTAATTGTACAGAAAATAAACTTAGCTAAGGGCTTAATAAATATTATTTAAATAAACACATTAATTTTTAATTAATTTTTAAATTATTTAATGCTTTTATTTTTAATATTATGCTTTAATATTTAAATTAAATAACAAAAAAAAATTCTAAAAATAATAAATATAGAATATTTAGATTTATTTATATACACACTTTAATTTATTTAATTTATTAAAAATTAATTCAGTCAGATATTGGACATAATAAAGGACAACGTTAACTAGTTAAATATATACACTATCACCTAGCCATTTAATTAAACTTGAATTTAAACATTTTTTAATTTTTTGCTAAATATATATTTTTTTAAATTAAATTAATTATTTAAACAACTCAAAAAATTAAATTAAATTAAAAATTAAATTAAAAGAAAGAAAATAAGTTGTTTTTTTAATTTAAAAATATTTATGATTAACGTCTGTGGGTAACTTAAATTTATATTTATAGGCCAATTCTTGCTTTAAATAAAAAAATAAATAATTTAATAAACAGGCATTTTTTAATAAAAAATAACTAAAGAAAACAAGTTTATTTATTTTAATAATAAACCCATTATTTTATTAAAAAGTCACTTCCTTTATTATTTTTTAATTTATCTTTTTTTCCACCTTTTAAATTAAAATTTAATGTTCTCTTATTTTTTTTAATAATATTTTTTTAATATTAAATTCTTCTTTAAATAATTTAATAAATTAATCAAAAAATTATTTAATTAAAAAGTGAGATTAATATTTTTTTTAATTAATTAAAAAAAGTTTAATTAAAAATAAAAATATATATTAATGTAAAGACAAGTGTCAAATAAATAAACTTGACAATTAAATAACTTTGGATAGTATTATTAATAATTAATATAATATTTAATAAATTAATTTAATTAAAAAAATAATTTTTTTCTTTTAAATTTATATATGTACTAATTAAAAATAAAACAAAAATATACATTCTATAATTTAAATTAAATAAATAATTAAATAACATCATTAAATACGTATTTATTTATTTAAATTTTAACATTTTCTTTTTCTCTAAATTTTCCTTCTTCATCTAAATTAAATTCATAATTATCATTATTTAATATGGGTGTTAATTTAGCCAAAAAAATATTTTCTAAATTATTTTTTACAATTCCAGTTTCTTTAATTAATTTAAAAGAACCATCTTCTTCATCATTTTTATTAGTTTTTAATATATTTATTAATATAAAAGATCTCAAACGTTCAAAAACAATTTTCTCATCATTGTTGGGTTCTCTAAACATTTTAAATAAACACTTTAATTCATCCGGTTTTTTAATATTCACAAAAAATTGAAACCACATTCTGTCAATAGAGTGTCTTTTAATATTAATAAAATAATTTCCAGGAAGACTAAAATTTATACAAATTTCAATGTGTGAAAATTGTAATTTTTGTTCAATTTTATTTTTATTTATTGAATAATTTTGAATAAAATTAATTTTTTCCTTTGTAAAAAAATAATTTCTTTTTATTATTTTTCTACTTCCCAGAGGATTTATAAAAAATACTAATCTTTTTAATTTAAATGGTATATTATGTTTTAAGGTTAATATTGTATTTATTCCATTTATTTTAATTAATTTTCTTGTTGTATTGTCAAATATGTTTCCACTTATTTCAGGTTTAATTTCTAATTCAACTTGAGCATTAAAAATGGGAACAAGTTGTATTAATAACTGTCAAGTTTATTTATTTAAAAACAAGTTTATTTATATTATATTAAGCAAAATATCATTAATTAAACTTTTTATTTATTTAATTAATTAATTTAAAAAAATATTAATTAAATTCAAAAAATTCCCTTTTTTTTTATTTTAATTAAAAAATTAAATTTTACCTTTGTCACAACAAATTTTTTGATTTTTTCTTTTAAACAAATATTAATTCCAAATTTAAATAAATTAGTGTCTACATTTACCCTTTCAAGTTTATATTTTATTTTCCCTTCTGTATTATTTAATACAGTAAATATATTATTATAATCTAAATCACATCTAGTTGACTTTGAGGTTATAAAAAATAATTTATTTTCCATATTATAATTACTATCTATTTCGATTAATATTTCAATTAATCTTTGACCATTTTCATTAATTTTGTTGTATTCCATTTTTAATAAATTAATTAAAGGCAATATAGACCCATTTTCTTTTTTATTATCATTTGTTGAGTGGACCAAAATGCGTTGATTTGGTGAAATATTTAAAAAAATATGTGAATATATTTTTAAAAATAATAGAAAAAATAATAATAATTTAAAATACATTATTTAATAAATTCTTTGTTTTTCTTCTTTTAAAATTAAAATTTTAATTCCTTTTAAATAAAGCACTTTTGTTATTTATTTATTTATTTTATTCTTCCTGTTTTCGAAATTAATTTTAAAATAATAGATATATTTTAAAAAGTGCAAATTTAATGGTAAAACATTTCACGGATGTAAAATAATGAAATTCAGTAATTAAATTATTTTAAATAAATTAAATTATTATTTTTTAGACGTTGGAATTTTGCCTTTAATTTAAAAAAATTAATTTTAATTAAATTAATTAAATAAATTATAAAATAAAAATTTTAATTAAATAATGAGTATTGTCTATTCTTTTTTAAAATTAAATTAATTAAATTGAGACTGTCTGAAAATTGTTTAAAGTGCATATGCACTTCCTAAGCACGAGACAATTAATTAATTAATTAAATTAAATCCCGGAGTTAACAAACATTTAAATTAATAAAAATAAAAGGGAATGCCGCCTCTTAAGTCTAAATTTAATTACTCAATGATTAAAGAGGATGTTTTGATTTAAAGGAAAATATTGACAGGAAAAGGGGAGTATTCCCTATTTTTAATTAAAATAAATTATAATTAAATATTTATAAAATAAATAAAATTAATTTAATTAATTCCATTGTGTATTTAATTTTTTAAAATAAATTTCGGAATTTAATTTTATATTATTGTTTATAAATTTTTGTTTTATTTCATGTTGCCTTTTTAGAAAATAGTCGTAGACAATTAGTGTTATAATTGCATGAAGAAAAATAAACTTAAATAAAAAAGTTTATTTAAAAGTTTCAAGTTTATTAATAAAGGTTTAGGTTGTTTCAAGTTTTAAGTTACTTTAAGTTTAAAGTTTCAAGTTTAATTAATGTTTAATTAAAAGTTTCAAGTTTAATTAATGTTTAATTAAAAGTTTCAAGTTTAATTAATGTTTAATTAAAAGTTTCAAGTTTAATTAATGTTTAATTAAAGTTTCAAATTGCTATAATTTCAAGTTTAAAGTCTCAAGTTTAATTACCAAGAAAATCGTATCAATTGAACGAATATAAAAAAGTTGGCCATATTCATCACGTTTTGAACGAAAAAATGTTGAACAAATATTAAAAATTGCAAACACAAAAGAATAAGAAAAATCAAGAGGAAAAATAATTTTCATTACAAGAATGTTTTGTTTGGCCTGATAGCTTTTACTGAGACTATAATTTTCAACTGATCTAAACTTATAAAAATAATTAATTTAAATATTTAAAAATACTCACAAATTGGATTTAATTTTTTTATTTACTTTAATTAAGAAATAATCGATAATAGCAACAAATAAAATAAACAAAACAAAAAATGCATGTAGGTAAATAAAAACTTGGGCGTTGTAAATGCTTGTTACAGTTGTATAGACCATTGCATGTCCAAATGTATCAACATCCATCATGTCAGTGATGTAAATAAAAATAAAAAATAACAAAAGTAATGACCACTAAATTAATTAAATTTTAATTTAATTAAATTAATTTTACCACAATAATTGTACTAATAACAGCAATCATTTTCCCCTGATTTTCATATATTTTAACATAAATAGTAGCCAAAATACGTTCAATCATTATAGCAAAATGAAATAGGGGAGAGGCAACAATATAAGCATATGCTGGTATTCTAATTAAATAAACCAACCAAACTTGAATTAAACAATCACAGGGATCAGAATATGTAAATAAGGTTACCTTAATTTTAAATAATTTTAATTTAATTTAATAAAGAACTTACAAAATTTATTATTACTCCAACAATAAAAGAGAACACTAAAAACATGTAAAAGAGTAAAACATTGGTAATTAATATCTTAAATTAATTATTAATTAATTTATAAAAAAATATGTTTTAAACAAACAGCTAAACCTTCAGTTATGATTAAATGTATTAAACCTAATTTTATAAATTCTAATTTTAGGTCTAAACAATACTTTAATTACCCCTCTATTTTTAAAGCATTTAACCATTTTTAATTTATTTAATTTAAAAAATATTTATTTATTCTAATCATTAAGCGACATTTGCGGACAGTCACTTGCGGACACTTTAATATAAAATTAAATAAAAAATTCTGATTTTTATTATAAAAGTTCTGATTTATTTTTTCAACAAATTAGGGTCTCTGCTTTAACCCCACTTTTAAATTTAATTTATTAGTTAATTCAATAATTAATTAAACTTACAAAAAGATTTTTATGCAATTTAAATGATTTAATTTTATAATACCAAACAATTTTAATTAGCATAATTAAAATGATAAAAGAAGATAATAATTGAAGTATTCTAACAATATTATAGAAAGTGTCACGAATATTTGCTTCAGCATCAAAACATTTTGTGGTATTATTATTCATTATTAATGGGTTAATTATTTAAATTGAAAAATAGGAATATATTTAAATTAAATTAAAAATTAATTTTCTCTGCTAAAAAAAGCGAAATAAAAATATTTATTATTTAGTGAATATCTCCTCACCTTTAGGAGTTTAATAATTAATTAAATATATTTTATATTTATTTAATTAATTAAATTTAATTTTAAAAAACTTGGTAATGAGCAAAAAAAGACTCCTAGTTAATTAACTATTTATATTTTATTTAATTATTATTTAATAAAAAATGGGGGAATATAATGTCATTTTTATAAGAAATATTTTTATTAAAAACATAATTAAATTATTCAGAATTTAAATTAATAATTCAATGAAAAACAAAATAATTTAATTAACCTCCATTTTTACTCTTTTTTTTCACCTGCTTCTTTTTATTTATTCGATTTTATTTTTTATTAAATAATACTTAAAAGGGTAAAATAAATTCTTTGAATATTTTTAATAAATTAAATAAAGGTATTTATATATTTAAAAATTAAATTTGAAATTTTTAAAAGTTATTTTTTATTTAATTTTATATAAAAAGGATATGTATTTATTTTAATAATTTATTAAAAAAATTAATTAAAATAATTTCTTCTTTAAAAAAAAATAATTAATTTAAATAATAACATATTATTATTTAAATTATTACCTCATTATTCACGAGGAAAGAAAAGAAAAAGATAATCTCATGTTTTTATACTTTTTATTTTACATTAACGTATTTATTCTTTAAATAAATAATAATTAATTCTGACATTTATTTAAATTAATTAATTAATTATTAAATAAATTAATTAATTAAATATTAAATTAATTAATTAATTAAATATTATTTAAATTAATTAATTAAATATTAAATTAATTAATTAATTAAATATTATTTAAATTAATTAATTAAATATTAAATAAAATTTATTTTTTAAATTTAAATAAAATGAAAAATAACCATCTTTAGTAGTCCTTAATTAAATAATTAAATACTATTTATATCATTTAAATTAAATATATTTTATTTTTTATTAAAACCTATAGTAACGTCCTTAAATATTTTATTTAATTTAAACAAATTAAATTAAGTTTAAATAATAATAATAAATTTGTTCATTTGCTTTAGTATATAAAAAAAATTAAATAATATTTTTAGCCTTTACTAAAAACGGAAATAAAATTTAAAAGTAAAAATGAACTATTTAAAACATAACTTTCTTAATTAATTAATCCCCTTAATTTTAAATATTTTTATTTAATAAATAATTATTTATTTTATTAATAAGTAGTTATATATTATTTTATTTAAAAAATAAATAATTTAAAAATTAATTAATTTTTTTAAATTATTTGCTTCACATTGCCCTTGACGCAAGCATTTAATTTCTATATTTTAAATTTTTATTAAAATTTATATTTATTTAAGAAAGTGTTTAAACATTGCTCAGTGCACAAAAAAATTAATTAAAAAAAAAAGTTTATTTTATTCACCTTATTAAACCTTTTTTTGTAGTTAATGAGGGAAGAATTTATTATTTAAACAATTAAAATATTTAATTAAAAAGAAAATTAAACAAAAAATAATTTATCTATAAAATTACATGAAGTAGGCTTTTATAATAATTAATAAAAAATATTTATATAATTAATTCCATTGTGAATATTTTAATTAATTATATACACTAACTACTACATAGATATATTCTCTCCCCCTTTTTGTATGTAAAATAATTCAACCTTTTTATTTATAAGGTTGCTAAATTATAGGTTAATTTAGATGTTTAATTTACACTATAATTTAAAAAAAACTTTAATATTTTTTAAAAAATATTTATTAAATATTTAAATTAATTGTTACTTGATTGAATTGGGCAATGTATAAACACTGTCTTTTTAGCTTTATTTAAAAAATAATTAAATATACACATTAACTTTACAAGCTTTAATAAACAATTCTACATAGCATTCTACTGTCTGTTAAATTTTAAAAAATATTTTTTTTCAAATAAAAATGCCAAACCAAACACAATGCATTTATGCGGAAGCATCAGTGCTTGATTTAGGCTATAATATTATTAGATCACTTCATTTTATTTTTGGAATTATTATTTTAATATTAATTATAAAGACTGTTCGGTACTACAAAATAAAGCCTTTAAAATTACATTCTAATTTAATTGTAAGTTTAATTAAATTAAATTAAATTAATTAATTAATTTAATTTAATTAATTAATTAATTAAATTAATTATTGATTAATCAATTAATTAAATTAATTAATTTATTTATTAAATAATTAATTAATTTAATTAAAGCTCTTTGACTATATTTATTTAAATATTTTTTAGATATTAGTGGCTAATATTTTAATAATTAATACTCTTTTTGTTTTGTCATTTACTGGTTCAGCTAGTATGAATTTTGTAAGTCTATTCTGTTTTTTATTTTAATTAATTTTTATTTAATTTTCCCAGTTTATTCTCTTGACATATAAAAATCCTTGTGATTGTTTAACACAAGTTTGGGTCACTTATTTAATTAGAATTCCGTTTTTTATTTATGTCGCTGGTTCTCCCCTATTTCATTTTGCTATAATGATTGAACGAATAATTGCTACTGTTTATGTTAAAATTTATGAAAATCAGGGGACAATGATTGCTGTTATTAGTACAATTATTGTGGTAAAATTAATTAAATTAAATTAGTTTAATTTAATTTAGTGGTCATTAAATTTATTATTTGCCCTATACGTGTATTTAAGCTCTCAAGCTGATGTTGATACATTTAGTAAACCATTGGTTTATATTAATTTAACAACCAATTACAATTCTCAAGTTTTAATTATTGTACATTATTTGTTCTTAGCTTTGGTTATTTTTATTGCTCTTACTGATTATGTTTTAATTTGTAGAAACAAATTAATTAAATCAAGTTTGTAAGTATTTAAAATTAAAACTTGTTTTTGTAATGTTTTAAACAAAGTTTTCGTTCAGTAAAAACATACAGTCTAAGTCAAAGTTACCAGGCCAAACAAAACATCCTTGTAATGAAAATTATTTTTCCTCTTGATTTTTCTTATTCTTTTGTGTTTGCAATTTATAATATTCTTTCTGGGTTTATCCGTTCAAGAAGAGAAGAATATGGTCAGCTCAATTATGTACGAACTTATGATGGAATTACTTTGGTAAATTTTTGAAGGAATTTTAAAATATGTAGTTTTTAGGAATATAGCAATTATTTAATTTTTAAAAGAAATTAGAGCCTTTAACATTATTATTTTTAAGAGCTTTAGTTTTTATTTTTTTAAATAATTTTCTAATGTTTTTCTGATGTTTTTCTGATATTTGTGTTTTTCTGATTTTGTGTTTTTCTAATGTTTTCTAATGTTTTTCTGATATTTGTGTTTTTCTGATTTATTATTTAAATACCCCTACTTTTTATGTAAATATTTACTTACCAAAGACATAAACAATATTATTTAATTAATTGGAAAAAAAAAATAATAAATTTTAATTTAAAGTTGCTCTTCATTCATGCAATCATAACTTTAATTGTATACAATTATTTTCTAAGAAAACAAAATGATCTTAGACAAAACTTTATTAAAACAACAAAGAAAGTAATAACACCAGAAATGTATTTTAAAAAGCTAAATGCTTCATGGAAATAAATATTTAATACAAAATTTGTGTTTTCTAATTTAATGTTTTAATAAATATAAATTAAATTTTAACAGTTTTTAATTGTAGAAATTAATTAATAAGATAATATGTACTTATAGCGGTAAATAATAAATTTTGACACGAAAGTTTGTTTATTCTAGAAAAATAAAAAATAGAGAATTAGAGAGTCTTTTCTATCCATACTCTCTAAACATTCTTTTCTTTCTCCCATTTTATAAAATCAATAAGTTTATTATTTATGAGTTAATAAAACATTCTTAACAAAATATTTATGCAAATATTTAACCTTATTTTTTATTTTTAGATTTCTAACATCCCACCTTTAAATCATACTGCTATATTAGCAATGACAGAACAGGTTCTTTAATTAATTTTTAACTAATAAACATTTTAATTAAGTACGTCCTTGTTATCTGCGAAACAACTAAGTGTATCTTGCTGCCATTGGAACGTAATAACAATCTTGCATTTCAGACTGTTTACGTTATGTTTCCAAACATTGCAGCATTGCAATTTCGAACCACTGGTCAACTTTATTATAAACAAATAAGGTATTTTTACTTATTTTTCAGTAGTTGTAATACCTTAGCTTAGAATTTTGGCCTACATTAATTTGTAGTATTTGTTCTTTGTATTTTGGTTTACACTGTTTTATTCTGAAATATTAAATAATTTTTGATTTGTCAGAAATCTTAATTAATTTTATTTAAATTTGTATTATTTTTAAGGTTCGAAAATGGGCATTTCATTCGCCCCTTGTCGGGCTGGCCTCAACAAGGTTTTTTTTAATCTTATTATTCAAAATTCTATCTATTTTTTAGTTGAGGTTGTGAACAAGTCAACCGATGAATCTTCTCTTGGCTATTTGGAGATAAAAGCAGGTATTTATTTAAAATATTTATCTTAAGAATTCACTTTTCAAAAAAATTCTTTAAATATTTTTAAATTAATGGTTTAATTATTTTTGCAAAGTTTATTTTTTTTAGCCTTATATGAAATTATAGTTTAGGATAAAAATACTTTATAAATTTTTAAAAAATGAAATATACAAAAAAAATTTTCAGAACTAAGCGAATTTAAAATTGATGTCAATAAAAGACTGGATAAAATGGAGTCAAAGCTTTTAAAAGCAATCGTTGATAGACGTATCTACTGGCTTACGGTAATTTTAAATATCCTTGTTTGTATATATTCTATGGTATTTATAATAAAAGTAAACTATCGAAAACAATAATTTATGAACTGGTTTTTTAATGCTTGTGATAAATACACAAAGGTAAATTTCAAGTATATTTTACCCTTGTATTTAAAATAATTTAGAATAGTTTACTTTTTTCCTTTTTGTACTAATAATTGTTGAAGAGAAGATTTTATGGGACTCCAAAGAGATGATTATTGAAAATTACTTTTTTGAAAATAGTGTATATTTTGTAAATAATTTTTAAGTTTGCTTCTATTGTCATATCTGTCATTGCTTTAATATTTGGCATCGTTAAAGGAAACAATTAAATAACGCTAAATTAATTTATACTTTTATTAATTTATTCATTTTGGTCTTCTGATTTTTTTAAAATAATTATCTTTCTTTCAAAATTCTTTAAAATCTCTTAAAATATTTTTTATTAAAAACTCAATACATTTTAAAGTGTTCTCAATTAAATTTATAATCTAATGCATTTTATACCGATATTAACAGTGCTCTTATTTTTTAAATAAAAAAGAATTACATATTAAACCTTTTTATATATTTTTTTTTGAATTAAAAAATTCTTTTTTGTTTTTTAAATAATTTTAGTAAAATTTAAATAAAGTAATTTATATATTTGTTACTCTAATGTTTTTTTTCTAACTTTTGACATTTATTATTTTTTTAGGTGGATATGTATGTTAATCAATTAATTTAAAATGTTTTTAACAAACATTTTTTAAACATTAGGGATTCTCAATATTTATGTTTATATTTTTTAAAAAGGATTTTTTGGTATTTTTTAATTTTTAGGATTATTTTAATTTCTTTCCTTGTGTATCAATACATTATTTAATGAAAAAATCAATTATGTTTCAATATAAAAATTTGATTTTATAGTTTCATTTATAGAGCAAAAAATTATCTACAAAATACTAAAAAACCAGAATTTTTGAAAGAATATAAAAAAAGTTTTATTCAAAAAACTCTTGAAAAATCAAATTTTCTTCCAACTTGTCGTTCTTTGACCATAACATTCTTTAAAGTTTTTCACAAATTCTGATTTTTTGGTATTTTGTTACTAATTTTCTTGTTTATTAAATAGTACCATAAACACTTAAAAGTACCCACTCATTCATTTGTTATAATGACAAACTGTCAGTTGACCCGTCGCTTAGTATTTTTTAAGAAAAATTATTTTAACAAAAAACCGAAAAAAAAATTTGTAGCATTAAATAAAATATGAATAAAAGTAAAATAAATTTTTTTTTTAGTTTCCAACATTTGATATGCTCAAATCGGACGTTTTAAAATTTAAAGACAATGTCTTTGAATTGAAACAAATTTTTATCAATTTACAAAAAAAACAATGTAAAAAAATTGGGACTTTATTAAATAAATATTTAATTGAAAATAAAAAAGAAGAAAAAAATAATGAAAAATTTTAGAAGAAAAAGAAGAATTGATCATTAAAGAAAAAGATGTAAAGAGAGACAAATAAGAAAGAAACTTTTCTTTTAATTAAAAAAATTTTTAAAACTTTTTTTTTAAGTTTGTTTAAATAAAGGAATATATTTTAAGAAAAATTGTTTATTTAAAATAAATAAAAAATTTGTGTTTTCTAATTTTTATTTTTTAATAAAATTAAATTTTAACAGAATTATATTTATATAAAATTAATTAATTAATAATAAATTTTGACTCAAAATTTCATTTTATTATACCCTTTTTAATGTTTAAACAACTATTTTTTAATAAATTCTATTAATTCAATAAATCTATATATTTATTAAAAAATACAAATTACTTTTGAAAATATAAATATTCTTTGAAATTGCGTGATATAATTTTTTGTAATACTAATAAAATTAATTATAATAAGGAAATTAACATTTCAAAAATTATTATTATTTTAAACATAATTTTTAAAATTAATTAATAAGTCTTAAAAATTATTTTTAGATTTTTTTTATAAAAATAATTTTATTTATATTTATTTATTTATGAAATCATTTTTTAAATTAATAAATAAATTAGTAATTTAATTATTAAGGAAAAAGAAATTAAAATTTAATTATTTATAATTTAAAAATGATAAATGAAACGCAATGTATGCTTGCTGAAACTATTGTTCTAGACAAAGTTTACAACATTTTAAGAATTTTTCAAATTATTTTGGGAATAATAATATTAATTCTGACACTAAGAATTGTATGGTTTTACAAAAGAAAGGCTTTGAAACTACATATAAATTTAATAGTAAATTTAATTCTGATTAAACTTAAGCAGAATAGTTAAAAACATAACATAAAGTTTTAAATTGTTCTGAATACTATAAATCAGAATTTATGTTTTCCTGAAAAATCAGAATTTATGCTTTCCGGAAAAATCATAATTTAGGTTTTCCGGAAAAATCAGAATTTATGTCTTTCGGAAAAATCAGAATTTAGGTTTTCCGGAAAAATCAGAATTTAGGCTTTCCGGAAAAATCAGAATTTATATTTTCCGGAAAAATCAGAATTCCAAAAGAACTATTTTATACTACATTATATAATATTTAAACAAATTCTAAAGGTTCTGGTTAGCAATGTATTAATATTAAATGCCATATTTGTTACTTCTTTTATTGTTGCAGCTATAATGTATCTTGTAAGTTTATATTTTAGAATAAATATTCTACCTTAAATACAGATTATTCTATTTACTTACAAAAATTCTTGTGATTGTTTACTTCAACCTTGGGTTGTTTATTTAATCAGGATTCCATTTTATTTTTATATTGCTGGTTCTCCCCTATTTCATTTTGCTATAATGATTGAACGAATAATTGCTACTATTTATGTTAAAATTTATGAAAATCAGGGGAAAATGATTGCTGTTATTAGTACAATTATTGTGGTAAAATTAATTTAATTAAATTAGTTTTAATTTAATTTAGTGGTCATTAATAGCTCTATTTGGTCTATATATTTATTTAAGTACAATTGAAGATGTTGACACATTTAGCCATCCCTTACCTTTTTTAACCCTTACAAGCATTTATAATTCTCAAACATTAATTGCCTTACATTTATTTTTCTTATTTTTGGTAATTTGTATTGCTATAGCAGATTATATTTTAATTCAAAGAAACAGCAAAATTAAATCAAACTTGTAAGTATTTAAAATTAAAACTTGTTTTTGTAATGTTTTAAACAAAGTTTTAGTTCAGTAAAAACATACAGTCTAAGTCAAAGTTACCAGGCCAAACAAAACATCCTTGTAATGAAAATTATTTTTCCTCTTGATTTTTCTTATTCTTTTGTGTTTGCAATTTTTAATATTTGTTCAACTATTATTAGACTAAAACGTGCTGAATATGGCCAACTTGTATATATAAGGAACTATGAATTAATAATTATGGTAATTTAATTAATAAATTAATTAATTTAATTTTCTTTTATTTAAAGTTACCTTTTATTCATGCATTAATTACTTTAATTGTTTACGGAAAGTTTTTAAAAACACAAATTGAATTGACCCAAACATTAATTAAAACAACACAAAAACAATCTACCGAAATGTATTTTAAAAAACTTAATTCAGCCTGGAATTAATTATTAACCTTTTTTCCTTTAATTTAAATAAAGTTGTATTTTATTTTATTTATTAGGGGTATTAATGAATAAATAAATTTAATATACTTCAGAATAAATAAAATAATAACCGTCTATCAATTTAAATAAATTATTATATTTTATTTAAAAATTTTAAATTGACTATAAATTATGTAGTCAAAATAATTATTATTTAATTCATCTTATTCTTTAAAAAATGAATAAATAATTGGCATATAAAAATGGACTTAATTTATATTTTAAATAAATTTAATAATTACATATAATTAAATTAGTTAAATTATTTAAATAAAATATTTTAATAATTTTATTCTTTACTTGACACAATTATTAAATTTTATTATTATTCCTGATTAATTAAATTAATTTATAAAAAATAAAAAAAAACTTTTATTCTACTTTAAATGTAGTAATATTTCTCCTTTCCATTTCAATTCTTTTAGTTACCTCTCTTTCAATAACCTTATACACTATTATAACAAATATTATTAGAAAAAGTCCCATTAACAATATTCTGATTAGTGAGCGTTGTAACATTTGTTTTTCGTTGTAATCCTCATCAACTGATCTTTCTTCTGTAAATAAATTGATTTTTTATTTTTTGATTTAAGACTGTAAGTGAATATATCAATTAATGCAAAGTAACTCCATTTTTGTATTTTTCCAGTTATTTTAGTAGCAATTATTAGATTACAATTATTATTTATTTTAAAAATAAACTTTCCGGAAGAAATACAGTTACTCCTTTTTCTTCTGAAAATCATCCGGAAAACTTATTAGACTGTAAACAAAAAATACAGTTACAAACATTCTTTCCGGAAAAATTACAAAAGTGGATAAGTTTTACCAAATGATTGAAAACTTGAAGAAGGTAAATAATAAGAAACACATTCATGAGCCATTAAAACCTTTACAGGAGATTGTTGATTAGTATTTGTATTACTATTCTGTTCAATAAGAATATTTTGAACATGAGGGCCATAACAATTTGAATTTAAATTAATTTTAGAATTTTGCATTTTTAATTCTAATTAATTAAAAATAAATTAATTAATTTATTTTTATTTTGTTTGGGTAAAAACAAGTAAAAATATATTTTTACTAATATTAAATAAAAGAGGATTAAAAACATAAAGACAGTTTTTGACTAATAAAAAAAAATAAATTACTAAAATAATAAATAAAATAAATAAATAAATTTATTTGCACAATTTTGGGTATTTTTTAAAATCTCCTACACATATTTACATTGAAAAATATAAATATTTAATTGATAAAATTAAAAGGGGATTTTCCAAAGCTTTTTTAAATTCAGGTGTATTTAATGGTAATAAATTAAATAAATAAAACCAAGTATTTTCCCTAGTTCCATGAAATTAAAAAAAAATATTTCTTTTAATAAATAAATAATTTATTTATTTATTTAATGAATGTATGAATTAAAAAAAAATATTTATATATTTAAGAAAGGTAATAATATTTTTTTTTAATAAAATCATTTTTTTCTATGACATTTCTTTCTTTTTTTTCTTCTATTTACAAAAAATGGCAAGCAAAATTGAACGAATAAAAATATGCGTATGATTCATCATCACTAAAATTTATTTTTATTTTATTGATTTTAAAATGTAAAAATAAATAAGAAATAAAAAAAAGTAGCTAAACACTTGTCTTTAATTTTTTAAATATTTTAAAAAATTTTAATACAAAAATATAAATTAATTTTTATTAAAACAAGAAAATAGTAATATTAATAAAGGTGTAATTAAACTTTTAAATTATTAATAAATTTAATTCTTTATTTAATTTATTTATTTTTACCATTATTTAATAAAGCAGAGAATAGGCTTCAAAATAAAATTTAAAAAAAAATAAAATTAAAAAAAAAAATAAAATTATTTGGGTAATTAGAAGAAAAAAATATTTAAATTAAACAGCTTTTAAGGTCATCAGAAAATTAATTTTTGAACCTCTTAATTAATTAATTAATTAATTTAATTAAATTTTAATTTTAATTAAATTTTAATTTTAATTAAATTTAAGGCCTTCACAACACCCCAAGTTAATGACCTTTTTATTAGAATAAATAAAAAAAATTAATTAATTAATTAATTTCCGTCATAACATTTAAATATTAACGTGAGAGAATTAAAGGTATTAAATTATATATTTTTTAAAAATAAAAGAAAAATTTATTTATTATTTTTTAATTTTTGTAGTATTAGTTTACTTCAATTAAAGCATTAATTGAAGGTAGTAACTATAGCGATTTATTAAATTTTATTTTTTATTCTATTTTTCCCAAAAAATTAATTTAACTATGTTTAGTTTTATTACCTTAAATTTGTGTTATTAAAATTAAAAAATTAGGTGTCCATTTAAATTAAGTACAATAAATTAATTAAAAACAAGGTGTCCTGAATATTTATTTATTTTTATTTAAATTTATTTAATTAATTATTTTTAGGAAAAAAATAAAAAAAAGAAGGTAAACTATTACCTTTAAAAATTAAAAATAATTAAAGGGTGAACACTATTAAAAAAAATTTTTTTTGTTTTAAAAAAATAATTCTTGTAAATTTATTTATTTTTTATTTATTTAGATTTTATTAAAAATTTTTTTTTATTTATTAAAAATATTTATATTTTAATTAATTACTATTTTTCCAATTTTTTAATGTTTCCCAACATAACTAAATAATAATAAGAATTTATTCTTCGTTTATTACTTTCTTAGCAATTTTACAAAAAATTAATTTATTAAAATCTATAAGCTTTGTGCAGCTGAATTTATTAAAAATACTAACTTTGAATTCTACATAATTTGAATTTTTAATTATATTTCTATTTTTAAATAAGAAAATAAAAATGGATTTTAAAGAATTAAATAACTGCAATTTATTTTATTATTTTTTAATTAATTAATTTTTATAGCTTTCTTCCTATGAAGAAGGCTATATTAATCTATTTAATTAATTAATTCTAAAAATAAAATAAACCTATTTATTTGGCTAAATTTTAATAATTAAAGTAACTATTAAATAAATTCTGATTTTTAATATTTATTTAATTAATTTATTAAGATAAAAATATTTTTAAAAGAGAAATAAAAATGAATCAAACACAATGTATTGCTGCTGAAGCTTCAGTATTAGATATTGGCTACAATATTGTAAGAACATTACATCTTATTTTTGGAATTATTGTATTAATATTGCTTGTAAAAGTTATTTGTTCGTACAAAACAAAATCTATAAAATTACACAAAAACCTTATTGTAAGTTTATTTAATGTTGTTATTTGTAAAACAAAAAATAAACTTTCCGGAAAACATTTCCTTTAAACATTAAAATATGTTCACAACATTTAACGGAAAAACATAGTTTAACAAACATTTTCCGGAAACATAAAATGTTTTGCAAACATTTACCAGAATAAATTAAAACATTTCAAAAACAGTTTCCGGAAAAACAAAAAATTAAAAAAACTTGTTCCGGAATCATTTAACATTTTCCGTAAAAATTAATCTGAAAAATTTTCCGGAACTATAAATGTTTAATAAAACTTTAAAGTATGTTCCCTTAAATTTATTGTTTCCGAAGCACAAAGTGTTAAAATTATTTAATTTAGATATTATTAACGAATGTCTTCATACTTTATTTAATTTTTGCTTTATCTTATATTAGTGAAGCTGTTCTGAACTTTGTAGGTTAATTAAACTATTTTCTTAATAAAACACGAACAGATTGTTTTATTTACTTATAAAAATTCTTGTGATTGTTTAATTCAAGTTTGGTTGGTTTATTTAATTAGAATACCAGCATATTTTTATATTGCTGGTTCTCCCCTATTTCATTTTGCTATAATGATTGAACGAATAATTGCCACTATTTTTGTTAAAATTTATGAAAATCAGGGGAAAATGATTGCTGTTATTAGTACAATTATTGTGGTAAAATTAATTACTTTAATTTAATTTTAATTAATTTAGTGGTCATTAATAGCTCTATTTGGTCTTTATATTTATTTAAGTTCAATTGAAGATGTTGACACATTTAGCCACCCCCAAGTTTACCTATCCCTTGTTAGCATTTATAATTCACATGTGCTTATCAGTGTTCATTTATTTTTCTTATTTTTGGTAATTTGTATTGCTCTCACTGATTATGTTTTAATTTGTAGAAACAAATTAATTAAATCAACTTTGTAAGTATTTAAAACTTGTTTTTGTAATGTTTTAAACAAAGTTTTAGTTCAGTAAAAACATACAGTCTAAGTCAAAGCTACCAGGCCAAACAAAACATTCTTGTAATGAAAATAATTTTTCCTCTTGATTTTTCTTATTCTTTTGTGTTTGCAATTTTTAATATTCTTTCTTGGCTTATTAGGTCAAAAAGAGAAGAGTATGGTGTACTCATTTATGTGCGTACAATTGATGGAATTTCTTTGGTATTTAATTTTGATTAAATTAATTAATTTAATTTAAGCAATTAATTCTCCATGCTATTCTAACTTTATTTGTTTACAATTATTTCCTAAAAAGGCAAAACGAATTAAATAAAAATTTTATTAAAAATAGTGGAAGGAATGTTAGCTCAGATATTTATTTTAAAAATTTAAATGTTCAATGGAAATAAAATTTTTTTTTAAATTTTTAATAGATAAATGAAGGAATAAATTTTAAAAAATATTTTCTAATTTTTATGATATAATTAAAATTTAATTTTAAATTAAATTTATTTTTATGACGCAAGTCTGTCTAGTTATGATTATGTAAAGACAGACAGACATTTAAACAACATGTTTGTCTGTATTTTTTAATTAATTTCAAAATTGTACTTTTTTAATAATTAATTTAAAGTAAATATTTACGAGCAATAAATAAACTATATTTTAATTAATTAATTATAAATAATTTTTATTTAATTAAATTTAAATAATTAATTTAATTACAAATGAAAATTATTTTATTATTTTTTATTTTATTTATTCTTCAATATTTTTATAAAATAAAAGGGCAAAATAATTTTAAATTAATTAATGAATTAATGGAAGCTTATGAAATTAATGAAAATGAAAGGGAACATTTATACAATGAATTTAATAAAAATAATAATTATTTAAATATTAGAAGTAAAAAAAATAAAATTAATATTGAACAAACTGTTCTACAATTTATTAATTTTTTAAATGGAAGGAAAAGGAAGGAAGTTTTAGAAAATGTTTTTATTAATGAAGGTAAATAATTTTAATTTAACTTTTTTAAATTTGTTAGTAAAATAATTATTTCTTAAATATTTATAAACAATTACCAGAATTTTAAAAAACATTTTCCGGAAACATTGAAATGTCTTCCAACAATTATCAGAAGAAAATTAAAACATTTCATAAACATTTACCGGAAACAATAAAATGTTTTAAAAAACATTTACCATAATAAAATTAAAACATTTACCGGAAACAATAAAAGAATGTTTTGAAACATTTCCGAAATAAAAAACATTTTCTGTAAAACATGCAACCTGACAGTGTTTTAATGTTTTTTAGTATTTTACCTTAACTACATATTATTAATTATTATTTAAAAATAATTAAAATTTAAGGTATAACAAATAATTTCGAGAAAAAAATAATTGAAGAAAAAATAAATAATAAATTATTTGAAAAAGGATATAAAACAACAGAATTAGGCCTTTCATTAGAAGATTATATTTATGCAGCTAATAATGTTAATATTAGAGAAAAAATATCTAAATTAATAATTAAAAGTAAAGACATTTTGCCTTTGGAAAATACAAAAGAAATTACCAAAATTTTAAATCTTTACAAATATTGTGATCAGAGGGGACTTGTATATTTTTTTAAAAATAAAAATAAATTGGAAAAGGAAATTCAAATTTTAAATAATAAAATTGAACAAATTGAATTTAATTTAAATTTAAACAAAAATTATCAAAAAGAATATGGAAGCACAAGCAAAACTTCAGAAATTACAGAATTAAATCAAAATAAAGAAAAAGTTAATTCTGAACATTCATTTAATAATTGGTTGTTAGAATAGATGTTTATATGTTTGACATTTTAAATAACAAAACAAACATTCAAACCTTTTTCTCTTCTTTTATTTTATCAATGTTTTGTTGGGTTGCTGTTTGTTCAGATTATGCTTAGTTTTATTCATGTTTGACTTGATGTTTTGTTTGCGTTGTTTTTGTGTTTTTGTTCATTTAATTTTAAGTTGATGTTTTTATGTTTTATCAATGTTTTGTTTAGTAAATTCTTTTTAATACTGTTCATGTTTTTCATGACGTTTTTGTTTTGTTAATTTGTTTTCTATTTTCTCTACTTTTAAATCTTTTATCTAAATTATGTTTTAATCTATTTATTAAATCATTTCCATGCATAAGTTAATTTTTTAAAATATGCATCAGTATATAAATTCATATTCTTTTTAATAAAATTTTTATTTAAATCATCCTGCTTTTTTAAAAAATAATTGTAGACAATTAATGTTATTATTGCATGCATAACAAGTAACTTTAAATTTTAGAATAAATTTAAAAATTATTTATTTATTTAATTTACAAGTATTAATCCATCAAATGTTCGTACATAAATTAATATACCATATTCTTCTCTTTTTGAACGGATAAACCAAGAAAGAATATTATAAATTGCAAACACAAATGAATAAGAAAAATCAAGAGGAAAAATAATTTTCATTACAAGGATGTTTTGTTTGGCCTGGTAACTTTGACTTAGACTGTATGTTTTTACTGAACTAAAACTTTGTTTAAAACATTACAAAAACAAGTTTTAATTTTAAATACTTACAAAGTTGATTTAATTAATTTGTTTCTACAAATTAAAACATAATCAGTAAGAGCAATACAAATTACCAAAAATAGGAAAAAATAATGTAAATTAATAAACAATTGAGCATTATAACTACTTGTTAAAGACATATAAACCATTTGATGGGTAACTATCTCAATATCAATAATTGAACTTAAATAAATATAAAGACCAAATAGGGCTATTAATGACCACTAAATTAAATTAAAACTAATTTAATTTAATTAATTTTACCACAATAATTGTACTAATAACAGCAATCATTTTCCCCTGATTTTCATAAATTTTAACAAAAATGGTAGCAATTATTCGTTCAATCATTATAGCAAAATGAAATAGGGGAGAGCCTGTCGCATAGAAATATGCAGGCATTCGAATTAAATAAACTAACCAAACTTGTACTAAACAATCGCAATAATTCTTATAAGTTAATAGAACAATCTAGTAAATTAAAAAATATTTTTATTTAAATTTAATTTTCTTACAAAATTTCTAACAGCTCCAAATACATAAGATAGTGAAAACAAGGCAGTGAGAATGAACACATTGCTTGTCAATATCTTAATTATTTTGTGGTTAACTTAACTATATGTTTTACTTTTATTTTTCCGGAACATGTTTTTTAAGATGTTTTGCTTTCCGGAAGCTGTTTTTGAAATGTTTTAATTTTATTCTGGTAAATGTTTGCAAAACATTTAAATTTCCGGAAACTGTTTGTTAAACTGTTTTTCCGGAAAATGTGTCTGAACATATTTTAATGTTTCCAGAAAATGTTTTCCGGAAAGTTTATTTTTTGTTTTACAAATAACAACGTTAAATAAACTTACAATAAGGTTTTTGTGTAATTTTATAGATTTTGTTTTGTACGAACAAATAACTTTTACAAGCAATATTAATACAATAATTCCAAAAATAAGATGTAATGTTCTTACAATATTGTAGCCAATATCTAATACTGAAGCTTCAGCAGCAATACATTGTGTTTGATTCATTTTTGTTTATTTATTTCTTAAAAATATTTTTTATTATTTTAATAATGTAAATATTCTTTTTTTAAAATTGTAATTAATTTAAAAAATATATTTTTTAATTAACAAATTTATATTTAATAATTAATATATAAATATTAATTATAATCTTTTTTTTAAAGTAAACTAAATTTAGAAAAGCTTAAATTTGTATCCAAATATTTTACTAAAAATATTAATTTAATTTAAAAATGAATTTATTTTTAAAATTAATAGAATTTGTTTTTATTAATTTTAAGTTAATTTTTAAATTTAATTTTCTACGAAATTTAATTAAATAAATTTATTTAATATTTAAAATGAATTTATTAAATTAATTAATAAATTATTTGAAAAAGGATATATTATTAAATTAATAAATTTTAGTGAAAATTTTGTCATCAGCTACCCGATTAAATTCTTCATTTCCATATTTGACACGAGCATCTACTATAATCCCAACATTTATTTCCAGAGTAACTTCTCCGCCTTTATGGTCTATTTTAACAGTTGTTGCATATTGTTTTCCCTGTAATTAATTACAAAAATTTAATTAATTTAAATTAATTAATTTAAGAAAATTATTTTTTAATTTAATTTAATTAAAAATTAAATAAATTATTTAAAAAATTAGTCCGCAAGTGATGTCCGCAAATAATAAGACTATTATATTTTTACCAAAAGATTTTATGCCTGTAAAAAAGGATATGTAGTCTCAAAAATAAATTTAATTAATTGCGGACAAAACTTGCGGAAAGGTACCAAATTATTCTTTAAAAAGTTCACTTTTTCAATTCGCTTTGTAGATGAAGGTGTATAACATTGATGCTTCACATAAATGTAAGGTTCCGGCGTCTCATAGAAATTGTCGAACTCTTTAGGATCACCTTCTATCTTAAACCTACCATTCTCATCAGTATATGTTGTTGAAATAAGGTCGTCTTCATTTGATAGATCTAAATAATAATATATTTTTTAAATTATTAATCTTTTTGTAAAATATGTAAGTATACCATATTCATAAAACATAATTGATGCCTCTCGAAGTAATGTACTAAAAGATTCCCCATCCAAATTAATTAAACAATGGACAGTACCAGAAATTATCATATGTTCAGAGTTGACAATTCTAGTTTAATAAATAAATTTTTTTTTAATTTTTAAAATTTTATTTTACTCTGGAACTGTCACAAAAAAGAAAAATATTATTGTGTAGTAAAACATTTTTAATAATAAAATGATAATTATTTTTATTTTTGTAGAAATTAGTGTGAAAATTAGTGTAAAAATTAGTGTTTTTATAGTCGTTGTTTTTAATTAAATTTTATTAAGCGAATCATTTAATTTTTAATACAAAAATAAACGTGAATCATTTCATTTTTAGTAAAAATAAACGATAATGTGTGGCATATGATATACAAAAATATATTTAAATTTAAAAAATAAAATCGAAATACAAAAATAACTTAAAATATTTACAAAAATACAAGTTCTACAAAAATAAACTTGAAATACAAAAGTAAATATATTGAATTACAAAAATAACTATAAATAAGTTGAAACTTAAAAAATAGGTTGGAATCTGCAACCTTTTTATTAATTAATTAAAATATAAATAAATACAGTTAAAAATAAGAAAAAAAAATATTTAATCATTCTTATCTCACCTGTCTTCATTCTCATCTTTTTCTTACTTTTGTATAAATCAAGTTTATTTATATAATTACTTCAAGTTTTAAGCTATACGCCTATTTATATATCACCTATATTGTCTTTTAATATTTGTATTTCTTTTATTAAGTCAATTTTTTGTTTGTCTTATTTTTTTAAAATCTCTATTAAATTTTGTGTTTAACCAAAACAACTACCTAATTTATAAAAAATGATTAAACCAATATAATTAATTTAAATTATATTAATTCTGATTCATATTATTTTTGGGAGTTTAATGTCCGCCCTAATTATAAACGGCCAAATTTGAACATCATTTTTATTTACAAACTAATTTTTACCAAAAATTAATTAATTTAGAATTTATTTTATTTATTATTAAATATTTTATTCAAATGTTGTTACATATTTTAAAAATTAATTCTTATAATACATCTCTCGGTTCTTCAAATTAATTTAAAAAATATAAGAAAAAATGAAATAAAATAATAAACAAATTATAATTTAAAAGAATAAGTATTTATTCTAATTTTTAAAATATTATAATTTTTAGTAAAAGATTAAATCAATGGATAAAGCAGTTAGACAGACAACAAAGTTGGTTGAGACACATAGAGTGTGAAAAATTATAACAAGTTTATTTTTGTATTTTACTTTTGTATTTCAAGTTTATTTATTAAGTATTTATTTTTCTATTTAAAGTTGTATTTAAAGTTTATTTTTGTGTTGTATTTTTCTTTTGTATTTTTATATTGTATTTTTATATTTACTCGAATAGTTACCTTAGGTAATTATTATTTCGACCTATCGATTGAGCGTGTAATTAATTGAGTTAAGGAGTAACTAATCGAGTAAATAAGCTATCTCAATTTACAAACATTTTTTTTTCACTTTTTGTCCAATTTCCGGTAATTTCTATTATTAGAGCATAAATTCTATTAAAACATATGATCAGCAAAAAACGAACAGTTTTTAATTAAAAAATTAAAATAAAAATATGTACAAACATTAGTAATTTAAACATTAAAAAATAATTTTATTTTTAACAGAAAAATGGAGGATATGTACATATTAACAAAGGAATGCTTAACTAATTTTTATGTAATGACAATTCATACTTTTTAGTTTATGGACATTTTTTTATTAATTTTATTTAATTACTTATATTTTTTTTAGATTTATCTCAATGTACACACTTTTTTTTAAAACATTTTTTCAGTTCCCATTAAATTTTATTTTTATTTTTAATATAAAAATGCTGTTAAAATCAACTGATCAGTAAAAAACAATTTTTAATTGAAATTAAATAATTAAATGATTCACTTGTTTAGATAAATATTTCTAGCTAATAAAAAAGACCGCCCATAAACTAGTAAATATAAAAACATTGAATAGTTAAAAATAATCAACATAAAGCGAACTAATTTATTGTCAAATAAAATTATCTTAATAACCAAGTTCTTAATTTAAAAAAAATTATTAAATTTATTCAAACTTTTTTGTAATAAATATTAAATTAAACTTATTTTTCTGCCTTAAGAAAAATAAAAGTTTTATTTTTGTATTTTTGTACGTTTATTTTTTTTTTGTATTTCTAAGTTTATTTTTTATAGTAAAACAATTTTATTCTTGTATTTTGTAAGTTAAATTTTTGTAAACTTGTTGTTAGTTCATTTTTGTATTTTTAGGTTTATTTAATTTTGTATCATTTTGTAAGTTTATTTTTGCCTTGTTAAGATAGGTTTTATTTTTGTATTTTGTAAATAAGTTTATTTTTCTCTTTATTAAAATAAATTAAATTTTTTAGTCATTTTTTGTCTCTTTTATCAACCAATTTTCTTCATCTTATATAACCACCAATTTTATTTATTTTTTTTAATTTATCAACCTTTAGTAAGTCCATTATAAATAAAAAATTAAACAAATTTTAACATTTAAAAATTAATTAATTCAAAATTTAATTCAAGAAATTCAAATATTAATAAATTAAAAGAAATTAAAAATTTTTTTATTTTTAAACCTTTTTAAATAACAAAAATTTTAACCTTTTTTAAATCTTTTATTTAAAGAAAATGTGTTCAATTTTTTGCAAAATTTTTCTTATGTTTTTTTTAATGTTTATCACAAATGTAAATTGTAAACAAATTATTAATTTGGTAATATAAAAAATAATATTTATTTAATTCTATTTTTTAAGAGTTTAAAGCCATGTCCCAACTGTGAAGAATGGTGTGCCAATGATCCAAAATATATATGTGATTATACATGTGATGTATTCTACCAAAAAAAACCGGATAAAGATATGACTCCCTTACTAGGTACTATATTTTTAAAATTAAAATAAAGTTTTTATATTTATTAATTATTAAAAAATTATTAAAATATGTCTCTAATTTAGAAAAATTATTGAATGTAAAGATAAATTACTCGAGCTACAATAGGGAATATTTTAATCTTGGCAGCAAAATCATTTTTCTAGATGAAGATTGGTCAGTTACTTAGTTTAAAAATATTTTTTTTTAATTTTATTCAATTATTGTAAATAAATAAAGTTAAATTTAATTTAGGGATAAAAAGGATATGTTACATGTTTCTACCGAAATTCATCTATCAAAAGAGGATAAAAATATTAAAGAATTTTGTGCTAATAATGACAACTACACATGTAAATTTACCAGTAATTTTTATCCAATGTAAGTAGAATTTATTAAAATAATATTTTAAAAAAAATGTTAAAAATTATTACTTTTTTTGGATTTAATTTATTAATAAAAAATGCTCTTATTATAATTAATTATATTTTTAGTTGTACAAAAGACTTTAAACCCTATGATGAAGATATGGAAAGGTAAAACTGTTGTTACAATATAAAATAATATTTAATAAGTATATTAATCAAAATTAAAAAAAATATTTTCTTTAAAAATAATATATATAAATAATTTAATTAATTTGTTAGTTGCTGTGAAATGCTAAAGAATTGCCGAAACGACTATGGATATGGATACAAAGATTGTCTTGGTTTCGATGCTTATTATACCCATACTTATTGGAAAGTTTTCAAAAGGGGATTTACTGATAGTGACGGTACAAAAGAAGATTCTCATTTATCAAAGCTTTTCAAAAAATGTGCAATGTAAGTTTTAATTTTCTTTAATTTATTTAATAAAATATATGATCATAAATATATATATTTAATACAACCATCTCTTAACAAAAAATATATTTTCTTAATATTTTTAAATAAAAGTTCTATTACCTTCTATTTATTTTAATCATTTTTTCCTTATAAAAGCCGTATTTTTAAATTCCAATTTAATATATTTATTCCCATATTTTATTTAAAAATATAACACTTAAACTATATTTTCTTTTATCTATCTCATAATATTTTATTTTAAATTAACCTTTCCTTTTTTATATATCTTCTAATAAAATCCTGTAAAAATGTTTAAATATTTTAAACATTTAAAACCCAAGTAATAACTGTCTTTAAAAAATTCAATTGTCTAAATAAAGGCAATGTACTAATGGGAGACTTAAACGTAATTATTCTATACCAATTCCAACTTTACAAACAACTAAAACTTTGTCTACTACTAATAGTATTACTACAAAAATGGTAAAAACTACAGAGAGAAAACTTACAACTGTTACAACATCAAATGAAAATAATCAGCCAACAACTAATGAATTTATTCCCTCAAACAAACTTAATAAACTTAATAATACTGAAGCTATTTCCCAAGGCAAGAGAAGGGGAATACTTAAATACCTTTATTTCCCTTTTTAATTTTATTTTTAAAAGATAGAAAATAATTAAAGGCATTTTCAGAACATTTTAAAAATTTTTCTATCTTTTAATAAAATTAAAATATCCAATTAATTCCCTTCTATTTTCAAGTATTTAATAGTCAAGTATTTTTAAAGTAATCACCGGATTTATTGGAATTAATTTTGTGGTCGTTGGAGCAGCCATTTTTGCAGTTTTGGGAGATTTTGTTTAAATCATTTAATTGGGGGAAATAATGAATTTTAAGAAAATAAGAAAATTATTTAAATAACCTAATTTTTACCCTTTCTTTTTAATGTAATATTTTTGCAAAATTTTAGAATTCGGTTCGAAACAAAATTTAAAAAATTAAAATTAAATGATTCAATTTATTTGTAACTAAAAGTTTTAATTTTTAAAAAATTCTAAAATCTTGTAAAATCATTTTATTATTAAAGCTTATTATAATTATATTCTATATAATCAATAAAATATTAAAATATTAATTTTAACTAGAATTCTCAACTTAACTAATTCTGATAATTAAAAATAAGAATTAATAAGTTCAACTTAAAATAAAAAATAAAAAAACCCATTAATCTAAAAATTAAAAAAAATTAATTTGTAGGGGTTGTGTCGATGGGAGATTAAAGTTTGACGTTGAACTTGCTGCTAAAACGAATTTTAAAATGACTCGTGAAAATAGGAACATGTTTATCAAGTTCAAGAAGGAGGTATTTCAAAATTTATTTATTTAATAAAATTACAAGAGTAAAAAAGCTCTATTCTTAAACAAATTCCTTTCCACAAGTAAATATAGATATTTAATATATTTATTAAATATTTATTAAAAGCACACAAAGCTACTATTTTTGAAATAATCAAAATTCAAAAACAAGTTTATTATTAATTATAAATAATTAAAACAAAAACCCAATATTTTTTTAATTTACCAAGTAATTTATGTAGGCCTTGGAAATTTAGTAAAATAATAAAAATATAAACATACATGTTTTATTAAAATTTTATTAAGTTTATAAAAGAGAAAGCTAGATTGAATGGGGAAAATGAAGAACTGAGGGCTGAGATAAGAAGGTCAGAAGTCAGAAGTGCAGAAGAACGCAAGGCAATGCAGGAACAGATTAATAAGGCTAATGAAGAACGCCAAGCAATGAAGAAACAGATTAATAAGAATGGTGAAGACGATAAAGCAATGCAGAAACTGATCGATAAGGGAAATGCAGAACGTCAAGCAATGCAAGAACAAATTAATAGAAATGAGAAAAGGATGAAAAATAATGAAGACCGTTTAGATAAAGTTGAATTTGATGTGGATGCGTTGAAGGAATGGAGGAAGATTGTAACTGAACAAATGGAAGAATCCTGCGCCGAGGCAACAGAAGATTTGGAGTGCCTCGATGATCACGATGAAGTTAAAAGAAAGAAAAGGGGAGCGATGAGAGGAGGAGCAAAAGGAGGAAGGGCAAAGGGAGGAAGGACAAAGGAAGGAAGGGAAAAGGGAGGAAGTGCAAAAGGAGGGAGCGCAAAGGGAGGAAGGGCAAAAAGAGGAACGACAACGGTTGAGAATGTTGGAGGTTGGATAAAAAGATGTGGAAAAGGAAGAGAGCTTACGGGAGAGACTACGGCAGAAAGAAGCACACAAAGAATTGAAATGTTGATAGAAGATGTAAAAGAAAATATTGTGCTATACTTTAAAAGTAATATTTTTAAATTAATAAGTTCAAAAGTTCTTCTCCCAGTAGGGGGTCTATTTCTGAGGGCACACGGACATTTGCGACGCGATTAAATTTAAAAAATAAAAAAGTATTTATTAATTAAAGTTTAACCTTTATTAAAAAGAGTTTTAATGCATTAACTGATACCGAGGTTGATCTAAATTAATTCTTGGACACGTATCCGCAGATACGTGATTAGAGAAAAAACAGTGATCTATTGACTCCCAAATGAAGAAGTATCTTACAAGGGACAATAGCTAACTGTCAAAAAAATTTTGCCTTGTAATGGACACCATCGTGTAGAGAAAGGTCGGTTTCCTATTGCCAATTTTTTTCTTTTTCGGCCCTTCCTGATGAACTAAAAAGTTACAAGCGCTCAAAGTTTGGCATTTTTTGACAGGTTGAGTATTAGTTTATTTTTCAGTTAATTACATTTTCTTTTTCCTCCCTTCCTTTATCTCTCGTTCTTTTTCTTTCCCTTTTTCCCTATATATAAATAATAGAAATCCTCAAAATGATTCGAACCAATGACCCATAATTGCCAGGAGGGGACACTACCACTACACCACAACCAATTTGGAATGAAAAAATTTTTTTCAACTCATATAGAAATGAAAGAAATGGTGAAAATTTTCTTTTTACAAGGTGACTCAACCTGTCAAAAAATGCCAAACTTTGAGCGCTTGTAAATTTTTAGTTCATCAGGAAGGGCCGAAAAAGAAAAAAATTGGCAATAGGAAACCGACCTTTCTCTACACGATGGTGTCCATTACAAGGCAAAATTTTTTTGACAGTTAGCTATTGTCCCTTGTTAGCAGGTCCCATAGATTCAAAATGCTTTAGATTCTGTCTTTTTAATATTTAATTTTTATTTTAATTAATAAATAACTGGTTATTTTTTAAATTTAATTGCAACGCAAAAGTCGCGTCGAACTGTCGCAGAATGAGCACCATAACAGCCTACTCTGTGTGTGTCTTTTTAAAAGCCAATTTAAACAGCTTTTGCGTTCCTTTGCACAACAGAATGTGCTGTTGAATGTTCAGATATTAATTACTTTTATACCTTTAAATTGGTTCAATTCCAAAGACTAAAAAATATTTAAATATTTTAATTTTAATTTCCTAGATCCTGAAGCATTTATTAAAAAGAAGATTAAAGAACGTGTTAAAGTTTTATTGGAGAAAGGAAAGGAAGCAATTAAAAGTGCATGCACCGTCAAAACCAGTAAGTTTTAATTTATTTGCAATGCTATTTTATTCTCTAAATGAAGAGTAAAAAAGAAGAAAAATGTAATAAAAGTGAATGGACGGTCGCATGCGTTTTGCGTGAATTTCTGGTCTTGCGTTGCATTTTTAGGATTAGCTATTGCGCACGTCCCTGGTAAGAGTTAAATAAAGTTTTCAATCACCTAATCTCCCACAACTTTTATTAAAAAAATTTTAAAAATTCCCTAGAAGGAGATGCACTCGGTTTATGTGGATTTCTAGCAGATGAAATAAAAGGCATGGTTACAGATGTAGCTAATGTAGTCTGTGATTTAGTAGAAATAAGATGGGCCGAGGAAAAAGAGCAGGCTGCCGAAGCACTAAAATTGGCTGAAGAATTTCATATATATAAAGAAGAAAAATTTATGGAAATTGTAACAGGCATTAAAAAGTTAATATTGTCTTAAAATGCTTTAAAATTTTAAATTCTTTTTTTCCTAATTTTTAAATATTTTCTTATTATTTTTCGAATTATTAATTTCTTCCAAATAATATTAAATAATTAAATTATATCTTTTAATAATTTTAATAATTAAATAGTATTAAATAATTAAATTATAAATATTTTTTATAAAATTAAAAAATTATTGTTTTATTTTTCCAATTAATTCTAAAATTATTTTTTTTTAATTAATTTTTTTTTTTATTTAAGCCTAAAATAAATATTTATTCTTTTAAAAATTATATTTAATTTAAATTTACCTTATTTTTTTGATTCCCCTTTTTTAATAAATTCTTTTTAAAACATTTATCTTTGAGCATATTTTTATTTATTCTGACTGTATCATTACAATTTTATCAATTTATTTTTTTCATTTATTTAAATTTATTTTTTTCATTTATTTAAATTTATTTTTTTTCATTTATTTAAATTTATTTTTTTTCATTTATTTAAATTTATTTAATCTTTAAAAATTTTAATTTATTTTTTTAAATATGTGATTTATTAAAGTATTTATTTATACACTAAGAAATAAAAATATTTAATCTTAATGTATTTTAATTTATTTTATTAGAACTAATAACTTAGCTTAACTCAACGACTACTTTCCCTCACTGCTAGAAACGACAAAAAAATTATCAAATTATTATCAAATTTTACCAACCTTAATTTTTATAATAAACTAACTTTATTAATTAATTTTTAAAATTTAGTTTAAATTTTTATGTAAAATTTAAAAAAAGTTGTGTTTAAAATAAGCAAATACAAGGGTAATTGAGTTGAGAACAATGTAAGAGAGCACAGAGTAAAAGTTTTTTTATGTTTCTCTGCAGTGAAAATTAAACTTTTCTTTAATATTTCTTTCTTTCTCTTTTCTTTTAAAAAATTAATTCCCTATAAAAGTAAGTTCTAATTTTATTAATAATTTAAGGAATATATTTAATAAATAAACTTTAAGAAATTCCAAGTATATATTTTATTTATTCTTGTTAGGTTTATTTTTAACAGTTTATGCTGTCTCTTCTAACGTACATATTTTTTAAAGTTTAAAATTAAAACATTAACACATTTTTAGAACGAAAATTTTTAATTTTTATATAAATTTAATTAAAAAAAAATAATTAAAAAACTGGGGAAAGAGGGTAAAATTATCAATAATTACAAAAACAATTTAATTGTCTCCTTTCTGTTTGCTTCTTTTTTCAATCAACTCAACGACCTCATCACTTAATTTTATAACAAGTAGCCCATCCTGATTTGTTACCATCTTCTCCTTCCGGTATTCATCTCTTATCATTTCAGTGATTAATAATTTATAAGAAGCAGCGTTCATATATGCCTGAGCTTCTATCATTCTGTTCTTTTTCGTTGAAGCGGTTGCAGTGGCCACGTCCTCGTTCATCAATTCTAATTTAGCCACTATAATTTGAGCAACCCTTGCTTCCGTTTCCCCAGCCAGTTGGAAACCCATTTTGATGGCAGAAGACGCGGCTAGCATTGTTTTATTTAACTCTTTAGATGTTGCCTCGATTTTATAATTCAATAATTTGTTGAAGGTCTCCACAACATTTTTATAACGCTTGCCAAAATCCTTCCTTATTTCAATTAATTCATCTATTTGCGGCTTAATGAGCATTCTGCTTTCATCTCTGTAGCAGCTTAGACATGCAGTTTTAGCAGTGGGAGGTTCAATCTCTAACCAACAATTCATTACTTTTCTAAATAAATAATTAAATATTTAATTAATTAATTTATTTAATTAATTTATTTATTTAATTTATTTAATTAATTTAATTAATTATTTTAATTAATTTAAATAATTTAATTAATTATTTAATTAAATTAATTAATTAATTTATTTATTTATTTAATTAATTTAATTAAATAATTAATTTATTTATTTAATTACTACTACTTGAGAAATATTGTCTTAACACTTATATTGAAAATAGGGAATTAATATAGAACAAAATAATTAATTAATTTGATTAATTGAATTTAATAGAGCTTAGAAGGTTTAATTATAATTTAATTTAAATTCTTGCCTATCACATTCACACATTTGAAATTCACACAAAGGCTGATCCAAACATTTAATTATATTTTGATCTATAAAAAGTTAAAAAATTAAAAAAATTAAATTAAAATAGTCTTTACCTACAACCTCATAAGCATATTCTGAATAATAAAAATCAATATAGTGTTTAATTGGAGGAACAGAAGGGCATTCTTTACTAATATTTTTAACGCACATATGGTGTTCATAACAACAACTATAAGTAAATATTTAAATTAATTTAATTTTTAAATGTTTTTAAATTAAAGGTAATATTTCTTTGTTTTTTCCTTTTGTATATTACCCCTTTTTATTTTAATATTTTTATTTTTATTAAAAATTTATTTACTCATTTAACTCAACAAATTCTTCTTCTGCACTTCCACAGCTTTAAAATAAATAAATTAATTTTTAATTAATTAATTTAATTTAATTATAATTAAAAATTTAATTTTAATTAAATTCTTTTAATTCTTATAAATAAAAAATTAATTAATTTAATTAATTAACTAATTAATTTAATTAACTAATTAATTAATTTAATTAACTAATTAATTAATTTATTTATTTAATTAATTAATTAAATTAATTGTTCTATTTTTTTATTTGTAAGAATTAAAAGAATTAAATTAAATTTTAATTAATTAATTAATTTACTGGCAACTATATTGGTCATAAAAGTTTTGTTCAATTAGGTAGTGTGTACAGTTTGGCTAAATAATAAATTAATACTTTAATTAAAATTCTCTTATTTTAATTTTTTAAATTTTATTTTAGGGTATGTTATTTATTAGTTTTTAAATAATTTAAAAAGTTTGATTTTTTAAATAATTTAATATTTTGACTTACAAAGGACTGGGAGACGACTTCCTTTTCCTAAAATTAAATAACTTTAAAATTTTATTTTTAATTAATTAATTAATTAATTTAGTATTTAAATAATTATTTAATTAATTCCCTATTTAATAGTTAAATTTAGAAAAAATTAATTTAATTTAATTAACCTCTTCTTCACATTCTTGCGTCCCATGCAAACCAATATAAGACTTTCGACTCCCATCTTTTAAAGGATCAAATTCTTTAAACCAAAAGAAGAGGTCGAGGTATAAATTGTGAAGAGGAGGGTTCATTTTAGGCTCATTTTGGTAATCCAATTTGGCTAAAAATAAATTTAATATTTAATTATTTAAATAAATAGTTAAACATATTTGTGTGTCTGCATGGCTTATAGTTTGAAGAAATTCATGAGGCGTTAAATTAGAAATATTTTGGAAGAGTCTATTAAATATTGAAAAATAAATTTTAATTTAAAAAAATGTTTAATTTACCGATTTCCGTTTAAATCAAATTCAAGCTCCAATGTGTTTGTACTTTTATAAAAATACAATTTAAATCCATTCCAAACCAATTCTTTTCCGTTTGCAGATTCAGTGCATTGCCCAAGCTTGACACAATGTCCACAAAGATGGTAGTTACTATTACCAGGGGGAATTTCATATTCTTGGTAAAATTTCCTGTTCTCAAAAAGTTTGGGGTTGGTGAGCATACTCTGATAACATACAACAATTCTATTTAATTAAATAAAAAATTTTAGTTTAATTTTATTTAATTTATATAAATAAAAGGACAAGGTAAATGCTTGGGTTTAAAGTTAATTTTTAATTAATTATTTTATTTTTAATTAATAATTTAATTAATTAAGTTATTTTTTATTAATTTAATTAATTTATTTTTAATTAAATTTAATTATTTATTTTTAATTAATTTTAATTTAATTAATTTAAATAAATTTTTAATTAATTTAATTAATTTATTTTTAATTAAATTTAATTATTTATTTTTAATTAATTTTAATTTAATTAATTTAAATAAATTTTTAATTAATTTAATTAATTAATTTTTAATTAATTTAATTATTTTAAAAATAAATTAATTTAATTTTTAATTAAAAAATAAATTAACTAAATTCCCCACATCTCAAAGTATTTTTAAAAATAAAATTAAATATTAATTAATTACCCTATACAATTTGTAATATATCCTAAAAGATTGTCCACATTTCCACATGTCGGATTTTCAACAGAACATTCCTCATACTTAAGTTTATTAGTAAAATTGGGGTGAAAGGTTGAAATAAGGGTAAAGAGGAGAAAAATAAAAGAAAAAGGTTTCATTTTAAAAATAAATCTAAAATTTAAATTAATTTATTTTTTTAAATTAAAAAAATTTTTTTTTAATTTAATTTAATTAATTTCATTAAATAATTTTATTTTATTTAATTAATTTCATTAAATAAAATAAAAACAAATTAATTAATTTAATATAAACTAAAAAAAATAAATTTATTTAATAAACATTTTTATTTATTTATTAACATTGTTTAATAGGCGGTACTTAATTTTATTTAAATTAATAGAAAATGTTTATTTAATTAAATGAATCATTTTTTATTAAAATATATTTTTTTAATACTTTTTAATGATCAGTTGATTTTTAACAGCTTTTATAATTTTAAAAATAAAGTTTAATTAAAAGTGAAAACAAGAGGAAAGAAAACAATATAAATAATTTATTTAATTAATTAAAATAAATTAATTAATAAAATAATTTTTATTTTTCCTTTTGCAAAATGCTGAGCTGTCATTTAACTGGATAAAATCTGCTGAAAAATAAATTGTTTAAAAATATTTATTTTTTTAAATTCCATTATGTTTAAAGTACATGACTAATTAATTTTTACATTTTTCTAATTTAAATAAAAATAGAAAAAAAAATTGTTTTATTTGGTCAGTTGATTTTAATAGAATTTATGTTTACATTGGTTAATAAAAACAAATAAAAATAAATAAAAAAATAAAAAATATTTTTTTTTAATATAAAAATGTCTCTACCGGAAATTGAACAGATAAAAAAATTAATTTTTTTTTAATTAATTAAAATTTATTTTTTAATAAAACAGGGTAAAGTTCATACACTTGAATTAATTTATTTTTGTTTATAAAAGTATTATACAAAAGAAACTATTTAATTTATTAAAAATTAATATTTTTGACACTCTTCCACACTAGATAGAATTGTTAAAAATTTTCTTTTCTAGCTCTGGTTAATAAAAAAATTATTAGAAATGTTTAAAGAATAATAAATAATTGCAATAAAGTCAATTAATTATTTTTTTTATTTTATTTTAATTTAATTTTTTTATTTCTATTTTCTTTATCAAAATTAATAAATATTTAATTTAAAAAATAAATTAAATTTAAACGAGAAATATATTTATTTATAATTGTATAGTAAATACATATATTAATAAAAATAAAATAATATATATTAATTAAAAAGAAAAGAAAATTAGAAATAAATAAAAATAAAGCAAAATATTAATTTAATTTAATTAAAAATCTTCTTTTATTTTTTAGTCCAATATTGAATATTTGGATCCATCCATTTATCTGTCATTTTATCCTTTATTGTATACTCAAGGCCTTTAGGGAAGAATTGTTTAGATTTTCCATCATCCAAATTAACCCACAAACCACGAATCTCAGCAACTCTGTCCTTAATTTAAATTTAATTAATTTTAAAGAAAAGAGAAATTAAAAAATAATACACCTATTTATTTCTGTTAACTTTTAAGTTAATTTACCTTATAATTATTAACATCAATATTTGGAAGATTAACCAGTTTTGTTCCACTAACCCCACCACAACTTAAAAAATAAAAATTAAATTAATTTTTAATATTTTTTAATTTTTTAATTAATTAATTAATTAGTTGCTGCAGGGTTTTTTAAATTAAAAAAAAATAAAATTGACTATAAAGTTTAAAAATATTTTTCTTAAAATTTAAACTTACCTATAAGCTAGAATAAAATGGCAGGGATGGAGAATGACCCAGTATATTCATCAACTTTATTACTCCCTTTTGAAGGTAATTTAATTGCTAGCCCAGAAACAACCAAATCCACAAATTCATTTTCTTCCTCACACTTTGAAAATAAGCCAAAAGACTCTTCATAATGTGTCAATTTAAATCCAGTGATAAGCCCACCTTTAAGACAAGTTGCACAACCATCAATTAGAATATAAATTTAAAAACAGCACCCAACCGTCTCTTTTATCTTTCTCACTCAACCTGTTTATTAAAAAGAAAAATAATTCCCTGCTGTCTTTCATTTTTAAACACACTATTTCGTTAGCGTAGTATTTCTCTTGTTTTATAAACAAGTTTGGAAAAATCAATAAAAATATGAAAAATGTGTTTATTTTTAGTTTTTTGTGACATTATCCTTTTTGTTTTAATACTTTTTTTTTTGAATATTTTCATATTTTATAATTTCATTTAGCTTATTTATAAAAATTATTTTTGTTATTGACTAAACAATGTCTGACAATGCAGCAAGCACAAATAAAGAAAGATTGGTTCAGATTATTTTGGATTTTTTGAGTAATATTATATTAAATTTAGCCTGAATATATTGTTGTCGCAAAAAGTCTGGACGAAGACGCTGAGCGGATTGAATTGCCGACAGACCTGGATGGTGTATTGGCTATTCAAACGCTTGCGCATGCTTTTCCTGGGGCACATGGGTTGAAGTACAAGAATCCTGCAACAGGAGCATTTCGGGGACTTTTGTATTTTTGAATGTTTTTATATTAATATTTTCAACTTTTAAAGAGTTGACTCGACCTGTACTAAGTTCTTTCCACCAGTTGATGGCTGGGAAAATAAAGGTTTTCTTTTGATTTTGTTTTTATTTATTTTCTTTTAAGTCTTTGTTGTTGTATATGAACAGAAGGATCCGGTGCCTGAAATTGTTCAAATTAAGAATGGTTGGTTATTATTTTTAATTATGTATTTAATCTTGGGTAATCTTGAATATTGTGAATTATACGGGGTTTTTTGTTTGTGGGCCGACTCGGTCGAATGGGGTATCCAATCGGGTTTCTGTTTTACATTGATTAAGATTTTGGGTACAATTAGTGTTGTTATATTCTCTTTTAACGTTAATAATCGAAATAAGAATCCGCAAAACGTGCTTGCATAAAAATCACATACCATCCAATTCTTCGAATTTTTCTGTTTATTTTTAACTTTTTAATTTTTCAGACATTCATGGGATTACTGAAGACATTAAGGAGATTACTGAAGACATTAAGGAGATGAAAGACAAAATGGTCACAAAAGAAGAGCTTGAGCAGGCAAAGAAGGATCTTATGGCGATGACAGTCTTTAAGATTCAGGTTTTGATTTTTAAATAAATGAACATTTTGTTTTTTGATATAGAAAAGTTTTTGAGAGTTTATTGTAAAATTTTTTCCCAACTAAGTAATTTTTCTAAATTTTCCAAAGATTTAAATTTTTGCCTCCATGTTTATGTAAGCAATATTTTAGGTAGCCGCTTTCTTTCTGACATGCTTGGCACTTTTATTTAGCATTTTAACAACCGGGATACATCACAAATTTTTCATGCACTAATGATTTGTTTTGATATTTATGGATCTCCATTTTATGTATTTAAATTGAGAGTTTTTTAAGTCACAAAACAAAGCTTTTATGTAATTAAAATTGGTGATCCATATACTTTAAACACACATTTGACTTAACTAGTATTTAATTCTAGGCATATATTAAAATTCTTATTATGCTCTTGACCTAAAAATCTCAATTATTGTTAGACACATTTATTTTAAAAAATCCTTTGTCTAAAATAAAAGAATTTTTTAAATTTCTATTCAACAAAAAAAGTTTAATTATTTTTTATCCGTTTACGATGCTTTACCTTTAGAGACAAAATTTATTTTTTAATTATTATTTTAATGTAATCAATTTTAAAAATATATTTGTTTAAACACAAGAGTAATAAACCTATTTTTTGTTTAAAAAATAATTAGTCTTTGATTTGGTTTTATTTATTTAATAAAATTATACTTTTGTGTTTTTTCATTTATTTTAATTTATAAAAATTTTTATTCTTTAAGTATTTTTTTTTTTTTCAAAATTAAAAACATATCCTCTAAATCAAGTTAAATTGTTAAATTAATTTAAGAATGCAATTATTAGAAATTTTATAATCTGATTGGATGTATCCAAAATTAAGTCTTTTATTTAAAATTTAATCCTGCAGGGCAGGAAAATCAATGAGATTTTTCTCAATCCTAACCAGCACTATTTAAAGAGGTTGAAGACAAGAGACTTTAACCCAACGACTAAAATTATAATAACAATGGACTAAATGCATCAAATACAAACCAGAAAAGACCTTTCTTAACACTCACAAATATTTTCATTTAATTTCTAAATTGTATTTTTTTTTCTTTTTAATGTATTAATTATACAGCTCTTTTCATACATTTTTTAAATATTTTCCTTTTTTTCAACTAATTTGTAAACCTTACAAAATAGTATATTCACACATACATATTATATCTTATTTACCTTATTGGCTAAGTCGGATAAGCTTCAAATTTCAAAATTCTTAAAAATTCTAAAATTTATTTACTGTTCAAATTCGGGATTTAATTTTCAACTAAGCTTATTGTTAGATGTGTAGTCTTGCACTATTTACAATACACATCTTTTATTGTTTTAAAATTAATTTAAGGGAAGAAAAACCCAAAATAATTCTTCTGCATTGTTGCGCGTTTCCCCAAGATAAACATTAAATAAATATTCTAATTAATTAATATTTTTGTGATATTAATATTGATGTTTTTTACTCTCCTGAAATAAAAAAAAAAGAATTTTAATTTTTTATTTTTTAGTTTCCAACTGTTGGATTTAAACAAATTGTCGATTTGTCAGCGTCAGGCTGTAAAAGGGTTGGTAATTTATTAAGTGAATGTGTAACAAAGAAAGTAAAAGAAAGAAAGAGTAAGAATAAAGAAGAAGAAGACGTAGAGAAGATGATTAAAATTGAAAAGACAGGAGAAAATTAAATAAAGTTTTTAGATTTAATATATTTATTTATTAAAAATATAAAGACAAATCTGATTAATAAAAAAATTATTAGAAATTTTTAAAGAATAATAATGCAATAAAGATCAGTAATTGTTTTACTATAAATTAATTTTTTTTTATTTTAATTTAATTTTTTTATTTCTTTTTTCTTTATAAAAAATTTATTTATTTAAAAAATAAAATAAATTTAAAAGAGACATATATAAAAAAGTTGTAAAGGATAAATAAACTTAATAATAAATGTATTTATTTTTAATTTTAATTAAATAATTATTTAAGAAAAAAAAGTCAAAATAGAAATAAAATTTTTATTTTTGAAAATATTTTTAAAAAATATTAAAATTATTCCTTTATTTAATTTTATTTAATCTTCATTTTTCTTCATTATTTTCTCATATTCTTCACCAAAAAATGATTTAAGCTGAAAATATATTTTAATTTCATTTTAATTAATTTTTAAAGAGTAAAATTTACATCAGCTTCCAACAGGCTACGCTTCCGTTTTTTAGGGCACCCTAAACCTGCCTTTTCTGCCATACAACATCCAATGTCCACAGCTTTAATTTAATTAATTAAATTAAATTAATTAATTATTAATTAATTAAATTAATTATTAATTAATTTAATTAATTATTAATTAATTTAATTAATTAATTAAATTAATTTAATTAATTAATTAAATTTAATTAAAATTTAATTTACCATTGTCACACTTTGCACACTCACAATTGCACCCTAACAAATTGCAATGTGGAGGATGTCCAATAATAAAACTGTCAACCTTACAGCAATATCCAGTAGTCTATAAAAATTTAATTAAAAAAAGGAATTAAAAGGTTAAAGTTAAACCTGTTCAACATTAAATAGTAAAACAAAGAAGGGTATTAATATTAAAATGAATAAGAATTGAATTTTCATTGTATTAATTAAAACAATTTTTAATTTTTAAGCGACTGAACCTTAGGATTTAAATGGTTGCACTTTAATTGGTTAATTAAAATAAAACTTGAACTACTACTAGTTACAATTAAATATTAATGTTTCAATTAATTAAAAAATAAAGAGTTACAAATAAATAAAAATAATAAACTTAAGTTAACAAAATAAAGTTTTGTTTATTTTCTATAGGTTGGTAGTATATTAGAATTTGTGTGAAAAAAAAATTAAATTAAGGAAACAATAAATAGATGAACAATTGCTCAAGTTTGTGAGTAGAGTCATATGTTATTTAAAAATAATATTGATTTCTGTTTTATTGGCCATAGATTGTCAAAAGTAGGTTTTTTTTGTTATTGTAAACTTAAGTTTTATGTAAAATCAAGTTTATTTTTACTATTGTAATTTCAAGTTTTAACTTCTCTATTTGTAAAATCAAGTTTATTTTTACTATTGTAATTTCAAGTTTTAACGTCTCTATTTGTAAAATCAAGTTTATTTTTACTATTGTAATCTCAAGTTTTAATTTCTATAATTGTAAATTCAAGTTTATTTTTGTAAGCATAACTTAATCAAGTAATTATGAAAACAACAATACATTTTTATTCTTTTACAATTATTAAATTAATTATTACTTATTCTTCCTTAATTCACTTTCTGGTTCCTTTATTCTTGAATTTAAATACAAGTTTTTAACTGTAGATAACAACCAAATTAAGAATGTAATTATCCTTATTAATAGCCATTTTGCGCATTTAAATCCAACCCATAATAAAATTAACAAAACAATAATTGTGAAAAGTATAACATCAATTGAATAATAAAATAACAAATTAATTTCATTATCTCCAGGTAAATCAAATTCTTTTAAATCACCAAATTCTGCTGCATATTCTACCCATTTTACAAATTTTTCCTTTGGGTTAAATGGAGTTAATTTAATCTTTTTTGATAATATTTGGGCCTTTTGATGAAACGAGGGATTTTTGAGAATCTGAAAATTAAAATTATTAACAAATAAAAATATAAAAATTACTCTTTCTATAGTTTCTATTATTAATTGTTCAGCCTTTGGTTGATTCAGATTACTAGCTTCAATTTGTAAGCCAACACCGAGATGTTGTGCAAGATCAGCATTGTAAAATTGATCGGCAAATAGAGGTAACCCAATAACGGGAACTCCGGAACGTAAAGACTCTGTGAGACTATTTTGGCCACAATGTGTCATAAATATTTTTAAGTTTGGATGAGCTAAAATAAACTTTAATTACAATTGTAAAAGTTTATAAAAAATAAACTTTAATTACAATTGTAAAAGTTTATAAAAAATAAACTTTAATTACAATTGTAAAAGTTTATAAAAAATAAACTTTAATTACAATTGTAAAAGTTTATAAAAAATAAACTTTAATTACAATTGTAAAAGTTTATAAAAAATAAACTTTAATTACAATTGTAAAAGTTTATAAAAAATAAACTTTAATTACAATTGTAAAAGTTTATAAAAAATAAACTTTAATTACAATTGTAAAAGTTTATAAAAAATAAACTTTAATTACAATTGTAAAAGTTTATAAAAAATAAACTTTAATTACAATTGTAAAAGTTTATAAAAAATAAACTTTAATTACAATTGTAAAAGTTTATAAAAAATAAACTTTAATTACAATTGTAAAAGTTTATAAAAAATAAACTTTAATTACAATTGTAAAAGTTTATAAAAAATAAACTTTAATTACAATTGTAAAAGTTTATAAAAAATAAACTTTAATTACAATTGTAAAAGTTTATAAAAAATAAACTTTAATTACAATTGTAAAAGTTTATAAAAATAAACTTTAATTACAATTGTAAAAGTTTATAAAAAATAAACTTTAATTACAATTGTAAAAGTTTATAAAAAATAAACTTTAATTACAATTGTAAAAGTTTATAAAAAATAAACTTTAATTACAATTGTAAAAGTTTATAAAAAATAAACTTTAATTACAATTGTAAAAGTTTATAAAAAATAAACTTTAATTACAATTGTAAAAGTTTATAAAAAATAAACTTTAATTACAATTGTAAAAGTTTATAAAAAATAAACTTTAATTACAATTGTAAAAAATAGAAAATAGACCAGTAAAAACTTGCAGATGTTTTAAAGATACATATACCTAAAATAGCAGGTTGACGTACCCATTCAAAGGTGTGTACATTTGGCGCAGATTGGAGCAATTCTGATATATTTTTAATTAATTCTTTGTCCAATTTCCAAATAAAATGAATTTGCGAAAAATGTTTAAAAGCATTAATAATTGCTGTGCGTATATAAAAATCAAGTTTTGATGTATCCACAATAGAACCAAACGAAAAAAGAACTGCGCCAGAATGGGCATTGTCTAATATTTGTTTACTCTTCTGTAAACAACACAAAGTTTAATTTTTATCAAGTTTATTTAATAAACATACAGTGTCTAGTAGTAAATTACTTTCAGTTGAAGCATCTACAATACCTCCTATATAAACTATTTTGTTTGTAATAGGTCTAGGCATATCTAGAATAGGGTAAGTATTAATAAATACTAAAGCTGATTTTTTAGTAAGTTGTTTTAGATCAGGGAAGTCTGTTCCAAATTCTTCCCTAATGACTGGATCCTAAAAAGAATATTTTTCTTAATTTTTTAAATGAATTAAAAAATACAAGAAGACGTAAAACATAATCATCCATCCAAATCCAGTCATAAAATTCATTATAAAAATTAACAAGTCGAATTACAAAAGAAGATTGTTGTCCCAATCTTGGAGCAAAAGAATCTTTAAATTAAAAGGAAATAAATTTATTTTTTAATTAAATTAATTGACTTGGAACAAAGCTTGCAAAAGTGGGGATATCAAATTTTCTAGCATGCCATTGCACTAAACCAGTGGCATAAACAGTCAACTGTGTATGTACACCAATTTTGTAAAACAAAGCAGCAGCACAATTATCATAGAATTCTGCTATTCCAACATCAAAATGTTCTTTAGTTAATTTTTGGAGTAATTTTTGTTTATTTATTGTTTCTAAAAAATTAAATTAAAAATATATGGTAAAAACCTTTACATGCTGGAATATACATTGGTGAAAATTGTGCAATTGGATGATCAAATAAATTCAAAAATGGTCTCTGTTTAGCAAAAGAATGAGTAAACTCGCTTTTCTTTACATCCAATGATAAAACACTTTCTGGGTTTGGTTCAATAATGTATTTAAAAGCTTGTTTTACAAGCTTTGTTTCATTCTTTTCTTTTAAATCAGGTTGCATTATGTATTTGAGAAAATGCTGGAATTGTAAAAGTTAAGTTTACAACTTTAAACTTTAATTACAACCTAGTTTAGACAATTACAAATATAAAAGAAATTGCAACTTTTTCCAACTTTTTTTTTACAATTTTCTAATTTTCTAACTTCTATTTACAATTTTACTAACCACTTCATGTCCAGCATCAACTAAAGTATCAGCAAGTTTTCCTAAAAATTGGGCATGACTCCAACTTAGTGAAGGAGAGTAAACAAGTATTTTAAGCCTTCTTTTTGAATTATTAGAATTATTTTTAAAAGAAGCAAAAGTTGGTGAAATTATTAAAAAAAATAAAAATAAATAAAAATAATTAATTTCCATTTAATTTAATTATTTAATCTTTTTATAATTAAAAAAAAATTAAATAAAATAATTTGTGTAAGAAAAAGGTAATTTACATTCTCTTTTATTTATTGCCTTATCAATTAAAGTTTTAAAAAAATGACGTGCGACACAAGATAAGAATAAATATTTTTGCTTCAATTAATTTAAATTAGTAAAGAAAAAAAATTTTTTTTATGAAGAAATTTAATTTAATATTTAATGTATTCTATTTATATAGAGCATTTAATTTTTATCTTAATTTGTAACCACAGGAAAAAAAATAAAATAAATAAAATAATTTTAATTATTTTTTTAAAATTTTATTTAGACTAAAAATAATTAATTTAATTAATTAATATATTTATATTGACCTCTATTTTAATAATAAAAATGATAACAGAGGCGTCGTCTATTTTTTATTTATTTTTACTTTCCAAGTATTTTCATTATTTCATCCTCAACTTCTTTTCCCCATTCAATGTCATCATATTGATCCCCGAATATTTGTTTAAACTAAATAATTAAATTTACTATTAATTTAATTTAATTAAAAAAAAATAAAAAATAAAAGTTTACAGTCTTCTGGAATGTGCCACGTTTTTTCCTGTTAGAACAGCCTTTAATGCCGGATTTTTCTGCTATACAACAAATCTTATCTTCCACTTTAAATATATTTTTTAAATTTATTTTTTAGAGTTATGTGTTATTTAATATAATAAAATTAAATTTTGTACGTTTATTGCAAACTTCACAATTGCAATTGCAACCAAAAATGTTGCAGTCTGGAATGGAAGCAAAACAACAATACCCACTTGACTTAATAAATTTATTTAATTTTAAAAAATTAAATATAAATTAATTACCTGATCAATGAATAATATAATAAAAATGCTGAATAATACAAGAAGTAATAAATTATTTATTTTCATTTTTTATTTAAAATAATTGAGCCTTTTATTTAAAAATTAATTTTTCAAGTTTGCGATTTTTGTATTCAAGTTTATTTTTTAGATAAGCTTAATTCTGAACATTTCTGAAAACTTATTAAATTTTCAAGTTTGCGATTTTTGTATTCAAGTTTATTTTTAAATAAACTTAAGTCTGAACATTTCTGCAAACTTAATTCTGAACATAATAAAACATGTTTATTATTCAAAACATTATTTATCTAATACTAAATTAAAAAAATGTGTTTATAAAGAAAAATATTGATGGAAATGAGCATGAGTAAATTCAATGTTTTTCAAATAAATGTATGTATTTTCAAGCATGAGTCAAATTTTTATAATGATTGCATTTTATAAATCATTAACTCATGTAAAGAAGATGAGTAAGTGTTTATTTAAAGGTTTCTCATTTTTATTAATCTTCAATATTTTTTTAAAATTATTCTGATTGTGAGATTTCTTTTCTATAATAATTATGTAGTCAATTAATTAATTAATTAACTACATCCATTTAATCCAAATTCAGCAACATTAACACCAAAATAATTAATATGGTCAGTAATGTTAAAAATACTTAACTTTTATTTTATTATTAAAATTTAAGTAATTATACTTATCGGTATTTTTGCAATGTTTATCCTCTCCTGAAGTGCACACCTTATATTTTTCAAGAATTTTAGAAGAATTTTTAATAGAGGAATTATTGGCAAAATATAATATCTGTTAAATAAAAATAATTATTTAAATAAATAGCCTAAAGGAAGATATGTATTAGAAGAAAATATATAGAAGGCTGGAGGGAACATAAAGGAAGGCTGGAATGAACATAAAAGGTAGGCTGGGGGGAACATAAAGGTAGGCTGGGGGGAACATAAAGGTAGGCTGGGGGGAACATAAAGGTAGGCTGGAAGGAACATAGGTACTAATCTTAGTAAATTAAAATAATTATTAATTTAATACCTCCATGCGAAAATGTGTATAATACATAAACGTATGAGCAGGTAAATTAGCAATAATATCGTGTTCATTAACAACACGATAAGTATAGTAAGGCAACTCAATGAATAAAATTCTAATTTCATTTAAAATATAACTAAACCGAATTTTCAATTGCTGAAGCCCATGCTTTATTCCCAACTCTTGGCTGTCCAAAAGTAACAAGTTTAACTAAATTTGCGTCTATTACATTATCACTAGCTATTTTAGCTGCTGCAATTGAAGCGATAGTACCTCCAATTGAGTGGCCAGTTATCTTTACATTCAAGGTAAAATTTTAAAAATATTTAAAGCTTTACCCAAAGCTCGTATCCATCAAAAAATTGAATCAAATCGTGTGCTTTTTGTATTATTCCGGCCTTTTGCATTTGGTAAAATATAGAAAAGATATTCTCTGAGACCTGTCAAATCCAATAAAATTATTGCATTACATAAAGGAGGTAGGCTTGAGGGAACATAAGGGTAGGCTGGAGGGAACATAAGGGTAGGCTGGAGGGAACATAAAGGTAAGCTGGAGGGAACATAAAGGTAAGCTGGAGGGAACATAAGGGTAGGCTGGAGGGAACATAAAGGTAAGCTGGAGGGAACATATGAGTAACTTTTAAATTAAATTAAAAATTATTTAACCTCTAAAGTATATTCTAAAAACTCACCAATCCACTGCCATAACCTAAGGGAGATTTACGTCTTTTATAAAAAATAGATTCAACAGAATCATTTAATAATTGTTTAAAAGCATCCTTTGAGGTTCTAAAATTTATTTAAAAATTTAAATAAAATAATAATTACCCAAAGGAAAGGATAACTGCACTGTTCGCTAACGAATACGCCACAAATCCGGTGCAATTTTGATTAGTAAAGCAAGGTACTTGAAGATCAAAATACACCTTAATAAATAGAAAAGGCTTCAAAAATTATAAAAATAAAGGATTTAAAATTTTAATTAAATACATAAATTAATTAAATTAATCACCGAATAACTCCCAGTTATTGTCCTTAGACAACTTGCAAAATTACCGACTGACCCATAAGCCGCTGCAGCCATTCGAAAAATATTTGAATAAACAAAAACTTCATCGTAAGGAATTCTTCTGACCTAAAACTAAATTTTAAAATATTTTTCCAATTTTTAGTGCCGCACCGAAACGACCCTGTCTGTTGGAAAATTAATAAATTAAAAATAAAATTAATTTTAATTAATTTTTTAAATTAAATTAAAAAACAAAATTAACATTTTATTTATCAATTAATAAAATTAAAAATAGCATACAGAAGGTAATCTTTGAACGTAACTCCTCGCCCTATTTAAACTTTTCAGTTGAGTATTTTCTGAAAAATATTTTTTTTCTTCCTTTAATAAATTTTTTCCGTTTATTACTATCAAATTAAAAATAATAATAAATTTAATAATTTTGGTAATAAATAGTGGGACCATTAAATATTTTTATTTTAGTAAAAAGAAATAAATTTAATTAATTTTATTTAAATAAATAATTAATTTAATTTTTGATGAGAGTATAAAAGGCAATAAACCTCAACTTTATTCCCTTTTTAATGACTGTGCAGCTGTTGCTGCCTTCAAGTTGGTTTATTTGCAAATAAAACTTAAAGAAAAACAAAACACAAACTTTTCTTTAAAATCAGAATTTTGTACTCTTTTGTTTAATTTATTTTATTTTTTTATTTTTTAATTAAATAACCACATGTTTTAAATTTGTATTATTTATTGAAATTAAATGAACATTTTTACAACTGTAAAAATTAAACAAATTTAATAATGAAAAAAAAAATCATATGAAATTTAAATAATAAAATATTTAATATACAACAGATGTTATTTTTATTACATTAAATAAAACTTGCTTTTATATTATAAAAACATTTTTTTGGTAATAAATGAAAATAAGGATGTTCAGATTATATTCTGAAAAATATAAACATAAAACTTGTTTTTGTTTATTTTACGAAATTCTGATTTTCTATTTAAACTTATTCTGATGTTTTATTCAATTTCTGGTTTTTAATTTAATGTTAATTAAAAGTTTATTTAATAGCAACTTCTGATTTTAATTCTGATTGTTTTATTAATGTTCTGATTTAATAATTAATTAAAATTTAAATGTTTTGTTAAAATTCTGATTTTTTCAAGTTTAAATTAAATTGTTTTTTATGTCAAAAATACTTTGTATTCGTAATAATAAATAAAAATAAATAAAACAAATGTAAACACCGAAAAATAAAATAAATACGCACAAACACCTGAGTCATCATAAAAGGCTGGTTATTATTTCTAACATTTATTTATTCCTTTTTATTCAATAAAATTGTCAATTTATATTTTTAATAATAATATTTTCCTTTTATTTATTTATTTTTAGAAAAATTTAAATTAAAAATGGAACAAACTCATTTTCCATTAATTAAAGCACAAGCAGATTTTGCAATTAATTTATTATCTAATGTAGCTAAAAATAAACCTGTTGAATCAATAATAATTTCCCCAATTTCTTTATCGATGGCTTTAGCAATGGTTTATGTTGGGGCAGATGGGGAAACTAATAAAGAATTGGGAAAAATGTTGTCTGGGGGTAATATTTAATTAATTTAAAAATAAATAAATATTTAAATTAAAATTTTTTTTATTTTTAAAGGAGCGCCAGAGGATGAAACACATTCTTATTTTGGAAAATTGATTAATTCTTACAATGATAATAAACCAAAAAATTATACTTTAGATTTAGTTAATAAAGTTTTCACTCAAGAAGGATACAAAATTTTGGAAGAGTTTATAAATATTATTAAAATAAATTATGGAGGACAATTTGAACAATTAGACTTTGCTAAAAATGCTGAAGCAGCAAAGGTATGTTTTCCGGAAAACTTGTTTTTATTTAACAACATGTTTTAATTTTAATTTTCCGGAACAAGTTTTACTTTTAATTTTTCCGGATAATGTTTTAATTTTAATTTTTCGGAAAATGTTCTAATCCTTCCGGAACAAGTTTTATTTTATTTTTCCGGAAAATGTTTTAATTTTTCCTGAACAAGTTTTAATTTTATTTTTCCGGAAAATATTTTAAGTTTCAGAACATGTTTTAATTTTAATTTTTCCGGAACATGTTTTTAATCTTTAAACAAAAAAACTTAATTTTAAGTTTATAAACGACTTTGTGGAAAAAGCAACTAAGGATAAAATAAAAAACTTGATCAGCCCGGATTCACTTAGTGCTGACACTCGGTAAGATTTTTGAGTTAAAATAAGATTAAAAAATACTTATTAACTATTTTAAGTCTTGTACTTGTCAATGCTGTATATTTTAAAGGAAAATGGGTTTCTACATTTAATTCGTCAGATACACATAAAAAAGACTTTTATGTTAATGAAGATCAGACTAAACAGGTATTTTGTTTTTTTTTAAATTTATTTTTTAGATTTTTAAAAATTTATTTAAAGGTTGAAATGATGTGCAAAACAAGCACTTTTGTTTATTTTGAAAATTATGAGGTAAAAAGAAATTATTAAACTTTTAATATTCGCTAATCTGGCCGGTTCAGTGCAGTCTTAAAAATTAATATTTAATTTATTTTAAGCTTCAATTGTTAAAAATGCCTTATGCCGGGGATTCAGAATCTAATGAAGAAATTAGTATGGTCTTTATATTACCTAAAGAGCGTTTTGGGCTACAAAGGATGATTGAAAATTTGAACGGAGAAAAGCTTTTGGAATTATTTAAGAAAGGAGTAAAAGAAAAAGTTGAGGTAAATACTACAGAAATTTGGCTAAATTTTCTCCTAATTTTATTTTTACTTTTCTAAAGGTTTTGCTTCCAAAATATAAACTTGAATCAACCCATGATTTAGCTGACACCTTAAAATATATGGGCCTTTCCACAGCCTTTGGAAATAAAGCAAACTTTTCTAAGATTACAAAAGAAGAGCCTTTAAAAATATCTAAAGTTGTGCAAAAAGCATTTATTGAGGTAAGCAAAGTTTTAAATTAAAAATAAAAAAAGGTAGAAAATGCAAGGGATAATGTAGATTTGTTTGTGGTAGAAAAACAAGCATTGTTTCACAACCCAAGTTTTCCGGTTAACTTTATTACAGGTTAATGAAGAGGGGACTGAAGCAGCTGCGGCAACCGGAATAATTGTACGTCCGGTTAGTGCAATTATAAATGAACGGATTTTTCAATTTAATGCACAACATCCTTTCCTTTATGCATTAATTAATGAAAAAAATGGAAAAGATATTTTATTTTCTGGAGTATTTTATGGATAAAAAATTAAATTAATTGTATACAAAAGAATTGTTTTAAAAATATTTATTTTATTAAATATATTAATTTATAAATTATTTATTAATTTAATCAGGGGATTGTTTTGAAACAATGCTTATTTTTCCAAGTTTTATTTTTGTAAATCTGTTTTGTTAAGTTTTCCGGAATTTGTTTGAAATATGTTTTTTCCGGAATTTGTTTTGCTGGAATGTTTTTCCTAAGTTTATGTCTTATGTTGAGTTTTCCGGAAGTTGTTTTAATTAAATGTTTTCTTCTATAATTTGTTTTGATGTAATGTTTTTTCCTAAGTGTTTTCTATAATGTTTATGTATTTTCCGGAACAGTAATGTTTTAATGTTTTTGATTGTTTAACTTTTTTCTGATTGTTTCTGTAGAAACACATTCTCTTTTAACTTTATTAACATAACCTAACATAATTTTAATTAACTAATGTTTCTATTTATTGTGTAGTTGAATGAGGAAGGTACTGAAGCTGCTGCTGCTACTAGCATTTCTATAGTTCCCCTTAGTTTGCCTTTAAACCCAAGGCCTCTACCGCAATTTTTTGCTGACCATCCTTTTGCTTTTATGCTTCTCAAAAAAGAAAATGAAATTATTTTTAGTGGAATATTTAAAGGATAGACAAAAAAATAAAGGAAAATATTTTAAAAGGTTTTAAGAAAATTTATTATTAAAATTTAAAATTAGATTTTGTAAAATTGCTGTAAAAATAGAGAATAAATAATTTAACCTAAAAACAGTTTAGAATATTTTAGGATAATTTAATTAAATAAATGTTAAAGTTTATTTATTTTTTGTTGTGTTTTCTTCCGGAATGTTTTTGTTTTTAATGTAATTCCGTTTTAAACATTTCCGGAAAACTTCAATTAAACAGTTGTTAATATTAGTTGAATGAAGAAGGAACAGAAGCAGCTGCAGCTACAGCCATTCTTTTTGAAGTTGAAAGTCTTCGTGTTATTCCAACATTTATTGCTCAACATCCCTTTGCATTTATGCTTATTAACAAAGGAAACGAAATTCTTTTTTCTGGGATATTTAAAAGATAATTTAATTAATTAATTAATGCAACCTTTTATGTGTTTTCTGTTGCGTTTTTAAATATGTTTATTTTTCCGGAAAACTTATTTTCCGGAAAATGTTTGAACTTTGTTTAGGTGGAATATAATTCTTTCCGGAATGTGTTGTCTTTTTTGTTTTGTTTAATTTGTTTGTTTAAAAAAAGTTTTAGTTATTAAACATTTTCCGGAAATCTTTAATAATTATTAAATTAGTTGAATGAAGAAGGAACAGAAGCAGCTGCGGCTACAGCCATTGAAATAACTCGCAAAAGTTTACCACCACCAACACCAAAATTTAAGGCTGATCATCCTTTTATTTTTATGCTTATTAACAAAGGGAAAGAAATACTTTTTAGTGGAATATTTAGAGGATAGAAGTTTTAATATATTTAAATTAATTAGACAATAAATATTAAATATTTATTAGGGAAAATTAATTTAATTAATTAATATTAATTAAATAAATAATTAATTAAATAATTAATTAATTAATTAATTAAATATATATATATATTTATGTACATGTAACTGAAATTTGAATTAATAAAAACCAAAAATTAATAATTAGGTAATTAAATTGCTTTAGAAAGTAAAGGTAAATTTTATTTAAATTAACTAATATTAGTACAGCTATTTTAGCAATTTCTAGCATCATAAAATGAGAAGATTAAGAGGTAAGGTGTAGACAAATTTTATGATCGACAATTTGTTGGACTGGAAAAAATAAGTTTAAATTTTTTTATTTTTTTAAACCTGGTCTATAATTTTTTGCAATAATTTTTCCTCTACAGTCCTTAACATTGCGAAGGTAAGAGAGCTAAAAATGATAAAAATATTTAAATTAAATAATAAATATTTAAGTAAATATAAAGGAAAAATTAAAATAAATTCCTTTTTATTTAATGGTCATTTATTAGAATATTTTATAATATTTAGAAAGAAGAATTTATTTTATAAAGAAAAAATTAATTGTTTAAAATAAACCAAAAAGGGAAGAAAAAAAGTTTAATTAAAGGAAAGAGCAGAGAAGTGAGAAATACACAACCTACTCTGCGCTCTCTGCCTTCTTTGGGTGGTTAACTGCCCTACTTAGTTTTTTTATCATAACTTTTTTTATTAATTAATATAAAAATATGAATTAAAGTGTATTAAATAAAGCTAAAAATTAGCTTTATTATACAAATAAAATTTTATGAGTGGACACATTTCCCGATTTTAATTTTAATTTAAAATACCTGTTCCTTTGTAATAGATACTGGATCGGTAAAAATAGTCCAATAAACATTTTCTGTACAGGGGGGAGTTGTTAAGGAACTGAAAAAAAATAAATTATAATTTTAAAATTTTTTATACCCTTGATAACGGATAAACGAAGAAGTGAAGTTCTCTGCGCCCTTAGAGCTTTCATGCTCAACACAACAATTAGAAGGCAACTTGGAAGCTAAATTATGGCTTGAATCTAAGGCTTTTTTGTTTCCAAATTCTGTCAACTAAAAGTTAAAAATTAATTTTATTTTAATAAATTCTAGTTAAATTATTTACGCAATTTGCTGGTGTTAATTTACTTTTTTAACCATAACTTTTTTTGTTTTGAAAATAAAATTCGATTTTAATAAGTTTAATTTAATTCTCTATCGAATGGTACCAAAAGCATTTAAAAAGGATTATCCGAACTAGAGTTACTAAGCAAAAACCCATGCATGGTCATGCTATTCATTTAACATTTAATAAATATTACCTCTTTTAAAGCATTAATTTCTTGCTTGCTGAAAATATTTCCTTTATTTTGTTTTTCAGAATCATTTTTAGTATCTTCTATTTTAATAAAAATTCCAAGAACTGCCAATTTATTTTCATCTTCTACTCCTTTATGGACTAAATGTAATTCTGCTGGGTAACGGAGACCACCAATACAATGTTCAGAACCTAAAGAAATTAATTTTAAATAAAACATATTTTTGTTTGAAAAAAACATGAACATTCCGGAAAAACAAATTTAGAAGAAACAATTAAATAATAAAAATTCCGGAAAACAAGTTGCAAACTATAGTTAAGGAAAAACAAATTCCGGAAAAACAATTAAATGTAAGGTTGGAAAAATATTCCGGAAAAGTTTTAAAATAAACATATTCCGGAAAAACATTTAAACAACTAAGAAGGTTGGAAAACATATGAAAAACAATTAAAGAAAAATGTTTTCCGGAATTATTCTTCTACTAATTACTTAATTAAAAATTAATTATTTTTACCTTCATTATCATTCTGCGCCCAATGAAAGTGGTATTGCAAAAATCGATAATTTTGATCTAAATTCCCCCCATAAATTTCGGGAGGTTCAACCATTGGATCAGGCAGAAATTGAACTAAATAAAAATTGTTTAAAATTTAAAATAAATTAAATAGTTTACTTGAGAACCCATTATTAATTAATTGACCAGATAACCCTTTTTTGTAATTAACTAAACACAAAGGATTAATTAATGGTAAAATTTGCATTTGGGAGAGTTGAAGATTTATTGGAGATTGTAATTTACCTGAAAAAAATATTTTAAATTTATGTAGGTTAAATTAATTTACCCAATTTTTCATCGCCTACAAGTTCTAACCATTTACAGGGCCCACAGCTACCTAAAATTTAATTTATTAATTTTTAATTAAATTAATTCTTTTTCTTCTATAATTAATTTTTAAATAATTTACCAAATTCATCATAATCCCAATCATTTACAGTTAAAGCATCTTTATTAATATTAATTGCATTTTTAGTTGTAATATCCGTACCTGAATCAGGTAAAATAATTTGCTGGTTATTTGAGACTAAAATTTATTTTATTAATTTAATTAGAAATAAGCTTGTTTGAAATAGTTAAGTTTAGAACCTAAATAAACTTAAAAACATTTTCCGGAAAGAAAGTATTAAGTTAGTACATAAAGTTTTTAAGTTTACACAAACAAATATTATAAATGTTTTTCCGGAAAGAATGTTTCTTTACAAAAACTCAAATTTTGCAACTTGAAAGAATGTTTTCCGGAAAGAATGTGTTTTTAAAAAACACAAGTTTTGTAAATTAATTCTGTTTTTTCCGGAAAACATTATTTCCGGTCAGAATAAATTAAAATATTCTAACCATTAAATTCCTCATTTTTTAAAGATTTATTCGTGCAACAAATAACTTCTTCTTCAGTCTTTTCTTTTATTAACAATTCATCTTGATGTTCAATTATACTTGTTGACATTACTTCTATTTAAAATAAATTCCAAGGATTAAAAAATCTGAAAATAATTAATTTGAGTAATTTTAATTATTTTTAAATTAATTTAAAATTTCTCAATGACAAATATACATAATTAGCAAATAAAAGCAAACAATAAAAATAAATAAAAGAAATTAAAAAGAAAAAAATTAAATAAAAAAGAGGAGGTAAAAAGAATTGTTCTTTAAGTGAAAAAAAATTTTTTTGAACTAAGAATGATTTTTTTAATTAATTAAAAAAAAGCTTTTATAACCGGATGTTTAGATACAAATAAATACGCCTTCGCCTTTTTTTATTTAAAAAATTAATTTATTAAAAAAATAAATTTAATTAATTAATTTTTAAATTAATTAGACTCTTTTTAAGGTTTTTAGCTAATAAAAAATAATATTAAATAAAACAGAGTATTTATATTTATTAAAATTAAAGCTGCTACAGCTACCTATTGAAACAACCAAACAAAGAAAATTTTAAAAAAATATAAGGCCATAAATTTATTTATTTATTTAATTTAATGCTTATGAGAAAAATAGATAATGGCCTAGTTTAATCGATTTTTGGTAAAAATTAAGAGTAATAAAATTTATTAAAGGGAAGGCTTTGCTAACAAATAAATGGCCTTATTAAAAACAGATGTTATAGTTAAATTTATTTTTTAATTTAAAATTATTTTTTGTTTAATTTTATTTTTAAATATGTAAATAGTACCCTTTAAATTACACGAAAATGAATTTAAAAATTTTTTTTAAATTTCTTCCTTCTTAAAATTAAACAAAAAAGAGAAGAAGTGAAGCATTAATTATTAAATAAAACATTTGTCATTTTTAATATTTTTATTAAACAAAACAAAAGGATATTAATTGGGTATTATGTAGTATTATTTATATTAAATGACGTTTAAATAAATATAATTATTTTTAGCTACTATTAATTTATTTTTAATTTAAAAAGAAAGAATTATTATTTTATTTATTTTTTAAATTAATTTTATGTGTTACTTATATTATATTTAAATAAACTTATTCTGATATTAATAGGAAAATCAGAATTTAAATAAACTTATTCTGATATTAATAGGAAAATCAGAATTTAAATAAACTTATTCTGATATTAATAGGAAAATCAGAATTACAAAATCAGAATTTAAAAACCCAGAATAAATAAATAAAAAGGTAAACATTTAAAGTAAAAAAGTATGACTGCCAAATCGTATTAAAAATAATAAAAAAAAGTTTATTTTTATCCCATAAAGTCAAATTGTGTTAAAGTTTAAATAGGATTATCAGTAAAAATTAAAAATATTTTTAAATAAATAAAAGAATAATTTATTTAATTTAAAATAAATTTATTTTTAAATCTTCACGTAAATAGAAGTCACATGATTTTTAAATTAATTAAAAAAAACAACTTGTCAATTTATTATTTAATTTTTTTAATTTATTTTAATACTCGTTCCTTTAAATTTATTGAATTTATTTTTTGCAAATATTTTTACGCAAATAAAAATAGAAATAAAAATAAATAAAATAATGCAATAAATAGGCATATAATTAAATTTTGAATAAAAATAAAAATTAAAAAAAATAAAAATGAGAAAAACAAATAAATTTTAAATTTAAAAAAATTAAATTTTTAGAAAAAAAAGAAAGAAAAAATAAAAAAGAAAAAATAAAAAAGAAAAATTTAATTAAAAATTTAAAAAGTGGTCGGTTCACTGCCAAGAGGGTTGCCAAGGCGTCGACTGCTTTATTCAATCAAAACTTGACTATAAAATTTAAATAAAAATATTTTCTTAATTTTGTAACAATAAGCAAACAATAAAGAATCTTTTTATTCAAAAATAAAATTTTTAATTTATTAAATTTAAAGCAATTTAATTTTGTCAAGTTTTCCCTTTAATAAGGAAGCCTTCCTTACTTTAAGGCTTTAAATAATTAAATTCTCTGTCCAAAACACGGAAATAAATTTAAGTTTATATTTTTTAAAGTACACTGATTAATCTATCAATCATTTAAAAAATAAAAATTAAAACAAAAAAAAGTTTTTTTTCTTCCAATATAAACACTGTTGGCGTCATACGTCTCAGAAAATAAAATTCGTTTGATTAATAGTTTTGTTTTGAAAATATTCCAAAAAATTGATGATATAAAAAATAAAATGTGAGAAAAGTAGATTATGATCTTGGAATAAAATAAAAAAAAATTAATTAAATTAAAAGGACAAAATATCACATTAGTGTTACTTTACTGTAAACTCAATAACTTTTTACTGAAAGAACATATTTTGAAGATCTTTATATCAGCTGATAGAGAATTAAATCTGCTATAAGAAAACATTAATTATTTAATTTTATGTGCCAAAACAAAAAAGGTGCGGTCGAAGAAATGAGTTTAGACGACAAAAATGATTTACTTTTTGTGCTTTTATGATTTTTATTATTTTTTTCCTAATTAACTTGAATTTAATTTTAATTCTATTTTATAGTAAATTTAATTCTCTATCAAATGATATATATACCAAACAAAAATATAAACTCTGACAAGAGTTATGAAGCCTGCACTGAAACGACCTAACGCACAAACAACACAAACATTTAATTATTAAAAAACATTTTATCTTTTTATAATAAACTTTATAAAAAATAAACTTACTTTTAAGAGCTTATAATGCTTCAGAAAACAAAGAATATTCAGCCAACAATTTATTTTATTTTTACATATTCTTTATTTTTTAAGGAAAAAAGGAAAGGAAAATAAATTGGGAGAAGCCCAACAAGAATTGTAAAAAATAAATATTTTTTTCTATTTAATATATAGACAGAAAAAAAAAAAAAAAAGAAGATTGTTGGCACAAAAAGAATTTTCTTTCTTTCATTTAAAGCCAAAAAAGTGCCGTTCTCCTCCGATGTTTGTTCACATAATGAAAGGGGGGAATACTCCTTTCTTATATTATATTTCTTCTTTTAATTCCCCCTCCTTTGAGTCTCTCTATTATTTATGCGTTATTTTCGACATTGAAGAAGTTGTGTCTTTTTTAGTTGAAGAATGGACGTTTCGGCGCAAAGTTTATTTAAATTAACGACGTTAACTAAAGCAGTCAAGTTTATTTAAGTTTAAGTTTTAATGAAAAGTTTATTTAAGTTTAAGTTTTAATGAAAAGTTTATTTAAGTTTAAGTTTTAATGAAAAGTTTATTTAAGTTTAAGTTTTAATGAAAAGTTTATTTAAGTTTAAGTTTTAATGAAAAGTTTATTTAAGTTTCAAGTGTGAAGGAAAAGTTTATTTAAGTTTCAAGTTTTAATATTTTAAATTAATACATTTTTAAGTCATTACATAATTAAAAAAAATATAAGCTTTACTTCCTATTTACTTCCTTTCTACCGCCTAGAGAGAGAAAGGGAAAGAGAAGGAAATGATGTCAAATATTTATTTAAATTAAAGTAAAATAAAAAAAGGTAAACTTTAAAAAATAATTTTTTTTTCTTTTAAATATTTATTTTATTTAAACAATTTATTAATCATTAAAATGATAAAAAAGTAATAAAGAAAATAATTTATTATTTAACGATAATACATTAAAATAAAGGTTTGCTAAAAACAAATTCTTTATTGAATTTTTATTTTTTTAAATATTTTTTAATTTAATTTTTTTTTATTTTTTAAATGCTTTTTCTTTAATTTTTTATTTTTTTTTATTTAAAAAAAATTTTTTTTCGATTTATTTTTAGGGGGGTCCTTAACTAAAAAATAATTTAATAAATATATTTTTTTAAAAATCATTTTTTCTTTTTAGCAAACAATTAAACACAAAATTATCTTTCCAAAAAATATTGCGCACACTTAAAATATTTTATTTTTAATTTCCTCTTTTTTCTCCTTGAAAAAGCCTTCACGGCGCAGGCAAGTTTGGACGCGCATATAAAAAACTAATTTAAATTGGTTGACTAAAATTTTGAAATTTTTTAGAAATATTATTTTCAGTGTCCTTTAAAAATTAAAAAATTTCACATTGTTGGTTAACATAAATTAAAAATTAAGTGAATTAAAAGACCTTTTTTTGTCTATTTTTGAGCTTTTTCCTTTTATTTTTTAATTATTTAATCTAAACAATTTTTTTTTAATTTTGTTATTATTATAACAATTATTTTTGTTATTTTTTTGATTTAATTTAATCAATAAATTCGTTCATTTTAATAATTAATAGACAATTTACTTACAAAACGCCTCTAAAAATCTGCGCCGAAACGCCCCCTCCCATCCCTATTTTTTACTTTGACAATGCTGCGCATATCTCTTCAATATTTTTTACATGTTTAACAGAAAGAGGAGCTCTTTGTTTGCTGAAAAAATTGTTTATTTTTATTGTCAATTTTTTTAGATTAGGTAGGTAGATTAGGAGATTATCTTTTTTCCTTTTTTTTAAATAAATAAATATCTGTCCGTTTTATTTTTAATTTAATAAATAAAATTTTAATTAAAATAATTTAATTTAATTATTTATTTAACAAAAGTTTATTTAATTAATGCTAAGTTTGAATAAATCAAGTTTTCAAGCTTAAACTTAAAAACTTGAGTTTATTTCATTTTGGTTTGAACTTAAAACTTGAATTTATTCTTTTTAAAGTTTATTTAAAATTAAAACAAGTTGTAAACTTAAACTTTAATTTATTTAAATGTCAACATCTGCACAAAGAAGAGAACAACTTGAAACTCATTTAAAATCGTTTAGAGAAATTGCAGATCAAAGGGTTAATGAAAAAGTTAATTTAACAATTTAATTTAACATTGAAAAAAGCTTTTAATTAATTAGATAATTCAATGGTCATATCATTTACCTGCATTAGTATCAGCAGCTATATTTATTTGTCAAATAGCTAATACAATAATATTTGCATCATTTGCTTACAATTTTGGGAAATTAAATAATTTATTGTATGATTATATTATTGAAACAGATGCAATGAATATAACTTTACCTAATTCAACAATAACATTCAAGTTGGAAGGAATTAATACTGAAAGAATTAATGAGATTGATACTGTAAAGTTTTAAGTTTTATTTTAATTAAACTTAAAAGACACTAGTTTATAAACTTGAAACTTAAGTTTGTGTTTAAAGTTGAATTTAAATAAACTTAAAAGACACTAGTTTATAAACTTGAGTGCTTAAGTTTGTGCTTAAAGTTGATTTAATTAAACAATAAAAGCTTAAGTTTATTTTATTTTAACAAATTTTTTATTAATGCATTAAAAATAGGTTTCTTTCCAGTTTCCATTACTTGACCAAATGTCACTATATTTACAAAATAAAATTAATTAAATAATTTATTAAGTACCACGATCAATTATGGAATTTATTCGTAGCAGAAGTTATAGAATTAGTATTTCCTTCAATTAATTTGTTTATGTTTGCTTGGATAATTAAAGATAAGAGGAGAAGGTTTCCAATTAGAATACAATATATTTACTTGGTAAAATTTTAATTTTAAATTAATTTTAATTTTTTATTAAAATTTATTTTTGCTTTAATTAAATATTTATTCGTTTATATTTTTATTAAAATATTTTCTAAGCTCTGCCCAGCCTTGGCATTAATTCTATCAATTACACAAGCCCTTACCATACAGGCAATTAATTAAATTTATTTTTATATTAGTTTTATTTAGACAAGCATTACTCAATCAATTTACACTATCCGCTTTTTATTAGCTAAATTGTTAAATATTTTATTAGAAATTAATCGAAAGGGTAGACTACCTATTGAAGAATATTTTGAATGTGAATTTTTTAATGATGATGATATTGTGGTATTAATATAGTTTTTAATTTAAATTAATTATTTTTAAATTAAAGAAGCCTCCTTGTGCTGGACAAATTCATGATACAGTACTTAGCAAGTCTTCGGTAATATTTTAATTTAATTTTTATTTTGTTTCATTATGTTCCCCCCAGCCTACCTTTATGTTCCCTCCAGCCTACCTTTTTGTTCCCTCCAGCCTTCTTTTATGTTCCCTCCAGCCTTCCTTTATGTTCCCTCCAGCCTTCTTTTATGTTCCTCCCAGCTTACCTTTATGTTCCCTCCAGCCTTCTTTTATGAAGCAGCATACCCTTTGTTGACTTTACTTATATTTTTAGCTATTTCTAAATTAATTTAAAATTAATTTTAACATTTATATAGTTAACAGTAATAATTTCAATTCATATAATTCCAATAATAATTGCTGTATATCTACTTATCAGAAATTTAAAATCAAACAAATTAGAACATTTATTTCTTTATATAGAAAGTGTTCCTTCAGAAAATGAGAAGAAATTTTCATTTAAAAATGATGAGAAAATGTCTAGCAATGAACAGAAAAATAATATGTAAATAAACAAATAATATTTAAATTAATTAATTAATTTAATAGAAACGGAGTACATCAAACTAGTAGTTTAAAGGAAACATTGAATGAACTACTTTCTGGATTTAATGTTAAATATGTTACAAAAAAGTTGGATATTTAATTAATAATTAAAATAAATTTTTTCAGAATTTTTTGTGAACATTTAAAGAAGAGCAACAATAATGAAACAGAACGCCAAAGGAGTCAATCTATTTCAATCAAAAGCTCAACAATTAAAAATGAAAAGCAACTTAATGAAACTTATTTTTAAAACTTGATTATTTTCCCCTTGCATTTTTGACTGCTATTTGCCTTGTAAATATAAACTTTATTAATTTGGTTAATACTTTTAATTTGACAAGTTTAAATCATTAGAAGGTTGAACTGTATTTGATAGTGTTGGATTTAATTTTTTAATAATCTTTTTTAACATTTTGAAGCAGTCATTTTGGATTGATTTGTTCATTGTTAGGTAGATAATAGGTGGAATTCCTGAAATAAATTAAATGTTTATAGAAAAGAAAAGTCCGGAAAACTTTTTCCGGAAAAAACTTTCATTAAAAAACTTAAAACCTTCCTTAGAACTTTACAGGAAACTTTCCTGAAAACTTTCCGGAAAACTTTGCTTAAAACATTCCGGAAAACTTTCCGGAAAACTTTTCTTAAAGCTTTCCTGAAAACTTTCCAGAAAACTCCGGAAAACTTTCTTAAAACATTCCGGAAAACTTTCCTTAAAACATTCCGGAAAACTCCGGAAAACTTTCTTAAAACATTCCGGAAAACTTTCCTTAAAACTTTCCAGAAAACTCCGGAAAACTTTCTTAAAACATTCCGGAAAACTTTCCTTAAAACTCCTTAAAACATTCTGGAAAATGTCTCTTATTTATTACCTACATTAATATTAAATTAAAAAAAGTAAATACTATTTAACAATATATTTACTAACCATGTGCATTTAACCAACATATTTGTCCAATTATAATAATTACTTCATTAATATGAATATACTGCATAAAAACATAAATTGAAGCAGACACTGCATTAAATAAACTAATAAAAAAAACTTGAAGAAAAATCTGAAATTTAAAAAGATAATTAATTAATGAAGAAATTAACCTTTTTTTCAGAGAATGTTTGTTGACTAGAAGTCCCTCCTTGTTTAGTTTTTATTATAAAAATGATATAGAATGTAAAATAAGTAAATATAAGGAAAAATACAATACTTAAATTGTGAATTGAATGAAATGTATTTTCATATTCCTTAAAATAAAATATTTATTATTTAAAAGAAAGAGGGAGATCTGATTCAGCTTCAAGTTTTTATTTTATTTTAACTTGAAGCAAAACTTGAAAAGGAAATAAAACTTGAAAGGGAAATAAAACTTGAAAAGGAAGCAAACACTCGAAACTAAATTAAACTAGGGATGCTCTAAAAGTTTATTTTATTTCCGGAAAAGTAAGAAATGCACTAGGCGGAATTTTTATAAATAATCCTGATTTTCTCTTTATTTCTATTAAATTATTGATGTTTAAAATAATTACTTCATTATTATCATCAATATAACCAACATGGGGATTAAAGAACCAACTAAAATAGATGCCACTGAAAGTAATTGGTTTTAAATATATAAATACATAGACACCATATAACAAGGAAATTCCTAGCCAAATAAATATTTTTTTACCTAAAAATATTAATTAAATTAAATTAAAAATTAATCGCCTGAGGCTATGGAAATTAAAAAAATTTTCTAAAAATTTTAAAAAATAAAAGAAAAAGAATTATTGAAGTTAAAAATGTTATTGAAACAATTCCCTACCATCAAAAATTTTTTTTGTCCAATTAGCAGACCAAAGTTCAATACATCTATTTAAAGCTAAACAAGCTTCCATTGTGGACTCTGCAGCCCAACAACCTGAAAAAAATAATTAATTAATAAGAAAAAAACAAACAAAATCCGTAAGCTCCAGCAAAATAAATTAATTTTGGAGAAGAACAAAAAACATAACCAAAATACCCCAAATAACCAGTTAAAAATCCAGCACATAAAATAGTTGCCATGTCAATAATTCCAATATAGAACATAATTTTATAGCAATGATTGTTCTTCATACGGTTAAATATTGAAAATAGGCAGGGGATGTATAGAACCTTTTTAATAATTTTTTTTTAATATTTTATGCTTGAAAGGTTAAAAATAATTTTTTTTAATAGACTAGTTTAGTAAATAAACTTGAAACTACGTCTAGTAGCTTTTCTGCTTCAATATTGCAACTGAATATGCTTAAAAGCTACTAGACGGAGTTTCAAGTTTTATTTATTTTAATTAAAACTTGCTTCATAAATTGTTGACAAAACAATGAAACTAATGCCTAAAATTTTGTGTTGTCGTTTTTCTAAGGGTATTTGGTCAATATTATAAATACTACAATTATAAAGACGTTCAAATTCGTTAGGGTAAAATAAATAAATATTCATTTTTTATTTAATAATTTTTTTCAATAATTAAATTATTTAAATATTTAATTTAAATGTTTTATTTAATTAATGTCCTTTAAAAAATATTTTTTTCACCTGACTTTAAATAAAATTTTCTCTTTTTTAATAAATAAATTATTAAAATTATATTAATAAAATATTTAAAAAATTAAAAGTTGAAGTAAACACTTTAAAACACTTGGAATAAAATGAAATAATAAATTAACACAAATTAAAAATATTAAGGGGTTGAATTAATAAATAAATAAACTTGGCAACTTGTTTAACTAATACCCTTGTCAATTAATTAAAAATTATTTTTTTTAATAATTAATTATTAACAGTAAATGTTGACACTGTCATATGCTTATAGTATTTAAAGGAACAACCAATTGACATCATCCATATATTAATTAAATAATTACCCAATAATTCTTTTTACTTTTTAAAGGTATTTTCTCTTTGATTTTCTGCCTTATATTTTTTATCAATATTAAAAATGAAATAATAAATATTGTGTAAATTTATTAAATAATTTTTGCTAATGTTAATGTATGTATATGTTCCCATAATTCTTATCAAAATAGTTTAATAAGCAAAAATAATTTTAATCAATAAATAAATATTTAATTAATTAATTAAAGTATTTTTAATTAATTAATTAAAATGGAAGAAAAAGAGCCTTTATTAGAAAATCAGAAATTTGAACGAAGACGAACAAGTGATCCTCGTATTTGCTTAAATACAAAAGTTGGGGTGTTTACAAGAAGAAAAAGGTTAAAAAAACTTAAAGAGGTTTGTTATTAATTTTTTTAATATGTTTCAAAAGTTTTAAAACTTTAAAGAAAAAGTTTATTTATTTTCCAACTTGAAGCTTTTTAGAAGCATTAATAAACCTGTTGCTTTTAAAAAGCTTCAAGTTGTATTTTTATTTATTAAACTTACTTTCCTTTAAATAAAAATAAAATAAATTAAAAAATTACAGTTTTATGAAAATCAGGACAGACTAATAGAAAATTATCATATAGATGAACAATGCTTCAATAAATCAGATTTTGACCATTTGGCAATAGAAAAAGCTAGGACAGAAATGAATAAAAAAGGTCAAAGGATGGATAGGCTTATGGCAAGAATTATTTTTGTGTTAAATATGATACTGTTAGGGGCAAATTTAATGGCTTCGATAATGTCACATTCTTACTCTGTTGTTAGGTTATTTGTTGAATTTTTTAAATTTTGTTTAAATTAATTAATTAATTTTTAGTGCTTTCATTGACAACGCAATGGACTTGACAACCTCTATAATTGTCCAAGTTTATTATTTTTTAAAATTAAATTAAAAAATTAAAAGACAAGTGTTTGGGCAATTAATAACACAAATATGTTAAATTATCCAAGAGGAAGAGAAAGACTAGAAATTGTTTCAGTAATTGTGTGCTCTACTATAATGGGGGTAGCTAACATTATGATGATTGTACAATCTGCTCAAGCTATTATTGCAAATGAAGTAAATGTTTTTGAATTAATATTGCCTCAGGGGATTTAACTAAATTTGAAAAAAAAATTTTCGATGAATATAGCCTCAGGGGAATTTAATAAATTGACAGGTATATTAAATATATGCCTTTAGAGCACTTTAATTAAAAAAATAAACTTATTTTCAAACAATTTAAGGTCCATCCAGAGGCTAATATACCAACAATCTCTATACTTTTGGGTGGTATATTAATCAGAATTATTTTGTTGGCAATTTGTTACTCAAAAAATTCACAAGGATGTAGACTTATGGCCTTAGATTTAAGAAATGATATTCTGACTTCTGTTGTTGCCTTTTCCTGTGCTTTAATTGGTGATTGGTATTGGCCTTTGGCTGACCCTATTGGAGCTATTATTGTTTGGTATAAATAATTAAAATAAATATTTATCTATTTAAAATCTTAAAATTGTGTGTGTGTGTTTTTTAATGTTTAAAACCTTAAAGAAAAAGTTTATTTATTTCCAACTCGAAGCTTTTTAAGGGCTTTAATAAACCTGTTGTTTTTAAAAAGCTTCAAGTTTTAAGTTTTAAAAAGTTTCAAGTTTTAGTGTTTAAAAAGTTTCAAGTTTTAGTGTTTAAAAAGTTTCAAGTTTTAAGTTTTAAAAAGTTTCAAGTTTTAGTGTTTAAAAAGTTTCAAGTTTTAAGTTTTAAAAAGTTTCAAGTTTTAGTGTTTAAAAGTTTCAAGTTTCAAGTTTTAAGTTTTAAAAAGTTTCAAGTTTTAGTGTTTAAAAAGTTTCAAGTTTTAAGTTTTAAAAAGTTTCAAGTTTTAAGTTTTAAAAAGTTTCAAGTTTTAGTGTTTAAAAAGTTTCAAGTTTTAAGTTTTAAAAAGTTTCAAGTTTTAGTGTTTAAAAAGTTTCAAGTTTTAAGTTTTAAAAAGTTTCAAGTTTTAGTGTTTAAAAAGTTTCAAGTTTTAAGTTTTAAAAAGTTTCAAGTTTTAGTGTTTAAAAAGTTTCAAGTTTTAAGTTTTAAAAAGTTTCAAGTTTTAGTGTTTAAAAAGTTTCAAGTTTTAAGTTTTAAAAAGTTTCAAGTTTTAAGTTTTAAAAAGTTTCAAGTTTTAAGTTTTAAAAAGTTTCAAGTTTTAGTGTTTAAAAAGTTTCAAGTTTTAAGTTTTAAAAAGTTTCAAGTTTTAAGTTTTAAAAAGTTTCAAGTTTTAGTGTTTAAAAAGTTTCAAGTTTTAGTGTTTAAAAAGTTTCAAGTTTTAAGTTTTAAAAAGTTTCAAGTTTTAGTGTTTAAAAAGTTTCAAGTTTTAGTGTTTAAAAAGTTTCAAGTTTTAAGTTTTAAAAAGTTTCAAGTTTTAGTGTTTAAAAAGTTTCAAGTTTTAGTGTTTAAAAAGTTTCAAGTTTTAAGTTTTAAAAAGTTTCAAGTTTTAGTGTTTAAAAAGTTTCAAGTTTTAGTGTTTAAAAAGTTTCAAGTTTTAAGTTTTAAAAAGTTTCAAGTTTTAGTGTTTAAAAAGTTTCAAGTTTTAAGTTTTAAAAAGTTTCAAGTTTTAGTGTTTAAAAAGTTTCAAGTTTTAAGTTTTAAAAAGTTTCAAGTTTTAGTGTTTAAAAAGTTTCAAGTTTTAAGTTTTAAAAAGTTTCAAGTTTTAGTGTTTAAAAAGTTTCAAGTTTTAAGTTTTAAAAAGTTTCAAGTTTTAAGTTTTAAAAAGTTTCAAGTTTTAAGTTTTAAAAAGTTTCAAGTTTTAGTGTTTAAAAAGTTTCAAGTTTTAGTGTTTAAAAAGTTTCAAGTTTTAAGTTTTAAAAAGTTTCAAGTTTTAGTGTTTAAAAAGTTTCAAGTTTTAGTGTTTAAAAAGTTTCAAGTTTTAAGTTTTAAAAAGTTTCAAGTTTTAGTGTTTAAAAAGTTTCAAGTTTTAAGTTTTAAAAAGTTTCAAGTTTTAGTGTTTAAAAAGTTTCAAGTTTTAAGTTTTAAAAAGTTTCAAGTTTTAGTGTTTAAAAAGTTTCAAGTTTTAAGTTTTAAAAAGTTTCAAGTTTTAGTGTTTAAAAAGTTTCAAGTTTTAAGTTTTAAAAAGTTTCAAGTTTTAAGTTTTAAAAAGTTTCAAGTTTTAAGTTTTAAAAAGTTTCAAGTTTTAGTGTTTAAAAAGTTTCAAGTTTTAAGTTTTAAAAAGTTTCAAGTTTTAAGTTTTAAAAAGTTTCAAGTTTTAGTGTTTAAAAAGTTTCAAGTTTTAGTGTTTAAAAAGTTTCAAGTTTTAAGTTTTAAAAAGTTTCAAGTTTTAGTGTTTAAAAAGTTTCAAGTTTTAGTGTTTAAAAAGTTTCAAGTTTTAAGTTTTAAAAAGTTTCAAGTTTTAGTGTTTAAAAAGTTTCAAGTTTTAGTGTTTAAAAAGTTTCAAGTTTTAAGTTTTAAAAAGTTTCAAGTTTTAGTGTTTAAAAAGTTTCAAGTTTTAAGTTTTAAAAAGTTTCAAGTTTTAAGTTTTAAAAAGTTTCAAGTTTTAGTGTTTAAAAAGTTTCAAGTTTTAAGTTTTAAAAAGTTTCAAGTTTTAGTGTTTAAAAAGTTTCAAGTTTTAAGTTTTAAAAAGTTTCAAGTTTTAAGTTTTAAAAAGTTTCAAGTTTTAAGTTTTAAAAAGTTTCAAGTTTTAGTGTTTAAAAAGTTTCAAGTTTTAAGTTTTAAAAAGTTTCAAGTTTTAGTGTTTAAAAAGTTTCAAGTTTTAAGTTTTAAAAAGTTTCAAGTTTTAAGTTTTAAAAAGTTTCAAGTTTTAAGTTTTAAAAAGTTTCAAGTTTTAGTGTTTAAAAAGTTTCAAGTTTTAGTGTTTAAAAAGTTTCAAGTTTTAAGTTTTAAAAAGTTTCAAGTTTTAGTGTTTAAAAAGTTTCAAGTTTTAGTGTTTAAAAAGTTTAAGTTTTAAGTTTTAAAAAGTTTCAAGTTTTAAGTTTTAAAAAGTTTCAAGTTTTAGTGTTTAAAAAGTTTCAAGTTTTAAGTTTTAAAAAGTTTCAAGTTTTAAGTTTTAAAAAGTTTCAAGTTTTAAGTTTTAAAAAGTTTCAAGTTTTAGTGTTTAAAAAGTTTCAAGTTTTAAGTTTTAAAAAGTTTCAAGTTTTAGTGTTTAAAAAGTTTCAAGTTTTAAGTTTTAAAAAGTTTCAAGTTTTAAGTTTTAAAAAGTTTCAAGTTTTAGTGTTTAAAAAGTTTCAAGTTTTAAGTTTTAAAAAGTTTCAAGTTTTAGTGTTTAAAAAGTTTCAAGTTTTAAGTTTTAAAAAGTTTCAAGTTTTAGTGTTTAAAAAGTTTCAAGTTTTAGTGTTTAAAAAGTTTCAAGTTTTAGTGTTTAAAAAGTTTCAAGTTTTAAGTTTTAAAAAGTTTCAAGTTTTAGTGTTTAAAAAGTTTCAAGTTTTAAGTTTTAAAAAGTTTCAAGTTTTAGTGTTTAAAAAGTTTCAAGTTTTAAGTTTTAAAAAGTTTCAAGTTTTAGTGTTTAAAAAGTTTCAAGTTTTAAGTTTTAAAAAGTTTCAAGTTTTAGTGTTTAAAAAGTTTCAAGTTTTAAGTTTTAAAAAGTTTCAAGTTTTAAGTTTTAAAAAGTTTCAAGTTTTAAGTTTTAAAAAGTTTCAAGTTTTAGTGTTTAAAAAGTTTCAAGTTTTAAGTTTTAAAAAGTTTCAAGTTTTAAGTTTTAAAAAGTTTCAAGTTTTAGTGTTTAAAAAGTTTCAAGTTTTAGTGTTTAAAAAGTTTCAAGTTTTAAGTTTTAAAAAGTTTCAAGTTTTAGTGTTTAAAAAGTTTCAAGTTTTAGTGTTTAAAAAGTTTCAAGTTTTAGTGTTTAAAAAGTTTCAAGTTTTAAGTTTTAAAAAGTTTCAAGTTTTAGTGTTTAAAAAGTTTCAAGTTTTAGTGTTTAAAAAGTTTCAAGTTTTAAGTTTTAAAAAGTTTCAAGTTTTAGTGTTTAAAAAGTTTCAAGTTTTAGTGTTTAAAAAGTTTCAAGTTTTAAGTTTTAAAAAGTTTCAAGTTTTAGTGTTTAAAAAGTTTCAAGTTTTAAGTTTTAAAAAGTTTCAAGTTTTAAGTTTTAAAAAGTTTCAAGTTTTAGTGTTTAAAAAGTTTCAAGTTTTAAGTTTTAAAAAGTTTCAAGTTTTAGTGTTTAAAAAGTTTCAAGTTTTAAGTTTTAAAAAGTTTCAAGTTTTAAGTTTTAAAAAGTTTCAAGTTTTAAGTTTTAAAAAGTTTCAAGTTTTAGTGTTTAAAAAGTTTCAAGTTTTAAGTTTTAAAAAGTTTCAAGTTTTAGTGTTTAAAAAGTTTCAAGTTTTAAGTTTTAAAAAGTTTCAAGTTTTAAGTTTTAAAAAGTTTCAAGTTTTAAGTTTTAAAAAGTTTCAAGTTTTAGTGTTTAAAAAGTTTCAAGTTTTAGTGTTTAAAAAGTTTCAAGTTTTAAGTTTTAAAAAGTTTCAAGTTTTAGTGTTTAAAAAGTTTCAAGTTTTAGTGTTAAAAAGTTTAAGTTTTAAGTTTTAAAAAGTTTCAAGTTTTAAGTTTTAAAAAGTTTCAAGTTTTAGTGTTTAAAAAGTTTCAAGTTTTAAGTTTTAAAAAGTTTCAAGTTTTAAGTTTTAAAAAGTTTCAAGTTTTAAGTTTTAAAAAGTTTCAAGTTTTAGTGTTTAAAAAGTTTCAAGTTTTAAGTTTTAAAAAGTTTCAAGTTTTAGTGTTTAAAAAGTTTCAAGTTTTAAGTTTTAAAAAGTTTCAAGTTTTAAGTTTTAAAAAGTTTCAAGTTTTAGTGTTTAAAAAGTTTCAAGTTTTAAGTTTTAAAAAGTTTCAAGTTTTAGTGTTTAAAAAGTTTCAAGTTTTAAGTTTTAAAAAGTTTCAAGTTTTAGTGTTTAAAAAGTTTCAAGTTTTAGTGTTTAAAAAGTTTCAAGTTTTAGTGTTTAAAAAGTTTCAAGTTTTAAGTTTTAAAAAGTTTCAAGTTTTAGTGTTTAAAAAGTTTCAAGTTTTAAGTTTTAAAAAGTTTCAAGTTTTAGTGTTTAAAAAGTTTCAAGTTTTAAGTTTTAAAAAGTTTCAAGTTTTAGTGTTTAAAAAGTTTCAAGTTTTAGTGTTTAAAAAGTTTCAAGTTTTAAGTTTTAAAAAGTTTCAAGTTTTAGTGTTTAAAAAGTTTCAAGTTTTAGTGTTTAAAAAGTTTCAAGTTTTAAGTTTTAAAAAGTTTCAAGTTTTAGTGTTTAAAAAGTTTCAAGTTTTAAGTTTTAAAAAGTTTCAAGTTTTAAGTTTTAAAAAGTTTCAAGTTTTAGTGTTTAAAAAGTTTCAAGTTTTAGTGTTTAAAAAGTTTCAAGTTTTAAGTTTTAAAAAGTTTCAAGTTTTAGTGTTTAAAAAGTTTCAAGTTTTAGTGTTTAAAAAAGTTTCAAGTTTTAAGTTTTAAAAAGTTTCAAGTTTTAGTTTAAAAAGTTTCAAGTTTTAAGTTTTAAAAAGTTTCAAGTTTTAGTGTTTAAAAAGTTTCAAGTTTTAAGTTTTAAAAAGTTTCAAGTTTTAGTGTTTAAAAAGTTTCAAGTTTTAAGTTTTAAAAAGTTTCAAGTTTTAAGTTTTAAAAAGTTTCAAGTTTTAGTGTTTAAAAAGTTTCAAGTTTTAAGTTTTAAAAAGTTTCAAGTTTTAGTGTTTAAAAAGTTTCAAGTTTTAAGTTTTAAAAAGTTTCAAGTTTTAGTGTTTAAAAAGTTTCAAGTTTTAAGTTTTAAAAAGTTTCAAGTTTTAGTGTTTAAAAAGTTTCAAGTTTTAAGTTTTAAAAAGTTTCAAGTTTTAGTGTTTAAAAAGTTTCAAGTTTTAGTGTTTAAAAAGTTTCAAGTTTTAAGTTTTAAAAAGTTTCAAGTTTTAGTGTTTAAAAAGTTTCAAGTTTTAAGTTTTAAAAAGTTTCAAGTTTTAGTGTTTAAAAAGTTTCAAGTTTTAAGTTTTAAAAAGTTTCAAGTTTTAAGTTTTAAAAAGTTTCAAGTTTTAGTGTTTAAAAAGTTTCAAGTTTTAAGTTTTAAAAAGTTTCAAGTTTTAGTGTTTAAAAAGTTTCAAGTTTTAAGTTTTAAAAAGTTTCAAGTTTTTGTGTTTAAAAAGTTTCAAGTTTTAAGTTTTAAAAAGTTTCAAGTTTTAAGTTTTAAAAAGTTTCAAGTTTTAAGTTTTAAAAAGTTTCAAGTTTTAGTGTTTAAAAAGTTTCAAGTTTTAGTGTTTAAAAAGTTTCAAGTTTTAAGTTTTAAAAAGTTTCAAGTTTTAGTGTTTAAAAAGTTTCAAGTTTTAGTGTTTAAAAAGTTTCAAGTTTTAAGTTTTAAAAAGTTTCAAGTTTTAGTGTTTAAAAAGTTTCAAGTTTTAAGTTTTAAAAAGTTTCAAGTTTTAGTGTTTAAAAAGTTTCAAGTTTTAGTGTTTAAAAAGTTTCAAGTTTTAGTGTTTAAAAAGTTTCAAGTTTTAAGTTTTAAAAAGTTTCAAGTTTTAGTGTTTAAAAAGTTTCAAGTTTTAGTGTTTAAAAAGTTTCAAGTTTTAAGTTTTAAAAAGTTTCAAGTTTTAGTGTTTAAAAAGTTTCAAGTTTTAGTGTTTAAAAAGTTTCAAGTTTTAAGTTTTAAAAAGTTTCAAGTTTTAGTGTTTAAAAAGTTTCAAGTTTTAAGTTTTAAAAAGTTTCAAGTTTTAGTGTTTAAAAAGTTTCAAGTTTTAAGTTTTAAAAAGTTTCAAGTTTTAAGTTTTAAAAAGTTTCAAGTTTTAGTGTTTAAAAAGTTTCAAGTTTTAAGTTTTAAAAAGTTTCAAGTTTTAGTGTTTAAAAAGTTTCAAGTTTTAAGTTTTAAAAAGTTTCAAGTTTTAAGTTTTAAAAAGTTTCAAGTTTTAAGTTTTAAAAAGTTTCAAGTTTTAGTGTTTAAAAAGTTTCAAGTTTTAAGTTTTAAAAAGTTTCAAGTTTTAGTGTTTAAAAAGTTTCAAGTTTTAAGTTTTAAAAAGTTTCAAGTTTTTGTGTTTAAAAAGTTTCAAGTTTTAAGTTTTAAAAAGTTTCAAGTTTTAAGTTTTAAAAAGTTTCAAGTTTTAAGTTTTAAAAAGTTTCAAGTTTTAGTGTTTAAAAAGTTTCAAGTTTTAAGTTTTAAAAAGTTTCAAGTTTTAAGTTTTAAAAAGTTTCAAGTTTTAGTGTTTAAAAAGTTTCAAGTTTTAGTGTTTAAAAAGTTTCAAGTTTTAAGTTTTAAAAAGTTTCAAGTTTTAGTGTTTAAAAAGTTTCAAGTTTTAGTGTTTAAAAAGTTTCAAGTTTTAAGTTTTAAAAAGTTTCAAGTTTTAGTGTTTAAAAAGTTTCAAGTTTTAAGTTTTAAAAAGTTTCAAGTTTTTGTGTTTAAAAAGTTTCAAGTTTTAAGTTTTAAAAAGTTTCAAGTTTTAAGTTTTAAAAAGTTTCAAGTTTTAAGTTTTAAAAAGTTTCAAGTTTTAGTGTTTAAAAAGTTTCAAGTTTTAAGTTTTAAAAAGTTTCAAGTTTTAAGTTTTAAAAAGTTTCAAGTTTTAGTGTTTAAAAAGTTTCAAGTTTTAGTGTTTAAAAAGTTTCAAGTTTTAAGTTTTAAAAAGTTTCAAGTTTTAGTGTTTAAAAAGTTTCAAGTTTTAGTGTTTAAAAAGTTTCAAGTTTTAAGTTTTAAAAAGTTTCAAGTTTTAGTGTTTAAAAAGTTTCAAGTTTTAGTGTTTAAAAAGTTTCAAGTTTTAAGTTTTAAAAAGTTTCAAGTTTTAGTGTTTAAAAAGTTTCAAGTTTTAAGTTTTAAAAAGTTTCAAGTTTTAGTGTTTAAAAAGTTTCAAGTTTTAGTGTTTAAAAAGTTTCAAGTTTTAAGTTTTAAAAAGTTTCAAGTGTTTTAGTGTTTAAAAAGTTTCAAGTTTTAAGTTTTAAAAAGTTTCAAGTTTTAGTGTTTAAAAAGTTTCAAGTTTTAAGTTTTAAAAAGTTTCAAGTTTTAGTGTTTAAAAAGTTTCAAGTTTTAAGTTTTAAAAAGTTTCAAGTTTTAGTGTTTAAAAAGTTTCAAGTTTTAAGTTTTAAAAAGTTTCAAGTTTTAGTGTTTAAAAAGTTTCAAGTTTTAAGTTTTAAAAAGTTTCAAGTTTTAGTGTTTAAAAAGTTTCAAGTTTTAAGTTTTAAAAAGTTTCAAGTTTTAAGTTTTAAAAAGTTTCAAGTTTTAAGTTTTAAAAAGTTTCAAGTTTTAGTGTTTAAAAAGTTTCAAGTTTTAAGTTTTAAAAAGTTTCAAGTTTTAAGTTTTAAAAAGTTTCAAGTTTTAGTGTTTAAAAAGTTTCAAGTTTTAGTGTTTAAAAAGTTTCAAGTTTTAAGTTTTAAAAAGTTTCAAGTTTTAGTGTTTAAAAAGTTTCAAGTTTTAAGTTTTAAAAAGTTTCAAGTTTTAGTGTTTAAAAAGTTTCAAGTTTTAAGTTTTAAAAAGTTTCAAGTTTTAGTGTTTAAAAAGTTTCAAGTTTTAAGTTTTAAAAAGTTTCAAGTTTTAGTGTTTACAAAGTTTCAAGTTTTAAAAGTTTCAAGTTTTAAAAATTTGTTAACCCATTTGAGTCTTAAACTTAACTTTCAGTTCTTTTATTGCCATTTCCTGGATGGCTAATGTCTTTTCCACAATTCCTTTAATGATTGGAAGACGTGCCGAACAAGAAGCAATTTCCCGTATTTTACGTATAGCAATTCAACATGATGATAGGATTAAATATATTGAGCATATGATGGTTTATCATTTAGGAGAACGTGCACTAGTTGAATTACATGTAGTTTTGGATGAACACTTGCCTTTAAAATTGACTCATGATTTAACTGAAGCTTTGGAAAGGAAGGTGAGTTAAAATAGATTCGGCATCTAATGTTATAGTTTGGACTATTTTTGGGTTCATTGTGTTAAAATAATTTTTTGTATGTGTTCTGTTCCTTTCGCTCTACATAGAAGGCTGGAAGGAACAAATTTTAAATAATTTTTTAAATATTTATTTTTTAATCTTTAGATAAAATCATTAGAGTTTGTTGAACGTGTTTTTATCCATGTAGATTATCAATGTGATGGATGGTTAGGTGGGCACTAAAGTAAAAAAGAAGCACAAAATTAATTTTTATTGTCTTTTTATTTTCAATAATTAAATTGAATTTTTAAAAATATTCTTAAATATATTTTATTTAATTAATTGACTTGTTTTCATTCCTTGTTATTGCCTTCATTTAATTTTTATATTAATACATATTGTTAGCATATCTGAAATATTTTAATTAAAAAAAAAGTTCTTTTTTTTAATAAATTTAATTTTTATTTTAATTAAATATGCAAAGTCTGAATATTAATAAAAAAAATAGTTAAATTAATTTAAACAGAAAAAAATAATTTTATCCGTCAAAAAGATTCAAAATACGTTTCCAAAAATTCCAACTTAATAGACTTAAAATTAGATTACTTCCTTGTAAAAAAAGGAATTTTATTAAAATTTAATATTAAAAAATAGAGTAAAATCAGGGCTATAAAATAATATAAAATTTAAAAAATTTCACTCATTAATTTTAAAAAAAGAAGCAAAAAACCAGTTAATAAAATGACTAAAATGAACAACAAACACTCGTTAAAAATATATAATAATTCGAAAAATAAAGGTAAAAATTTGTTCTTTTGCCATTTTATAGAGAAAAACCAGCTCTATAAAATTCCATTTAAATCAAGTTTAAAAAATTATTTTAAAAAATTAGGTGCTTTAAAATGTCCAACTTACCCGTTTATAGCCTAATAAGGGTAATAACTGTTCTCATAACGCCAGGAAAAATAACTTTGCGGTGGAGGAAGTCTGTAAGGTATTCGGTAATAACAATCATATAGGGGACCGAATTTATAGTAGTCAAATGTCTCACTATATTTGTAAAAGGGTGAGTAGGAATAATAAGGCCAAAAATTTAAATATTCTCCTGCAGTCATTTTTTAAAAATTTTTTAAAATTAATTAATTAAAGATTATAAATTTTTTATTTTATTTAAAAATCATATTGATTTGGTAAAATTAAAAAAATAAATAAAAATATTTTTGACTAGCATAGAGAGACAAAAAAGAATAAAGAAAGGATTTTTTGATGAACAGTTGTTTGTGAACATTAAAAAATAATGCTTAAATGAATTAAATTAATTTATAATGAAAAAATGGATTAGAGAAAGGGAACTAATAATTAATTTAAAATGTATTATCTTAGTATTTTTTATAATTTAATAAATAAATTTAAAAGACTATCACCTTATCTTACAAAACGTGCAATCTCTTCTGTTAAATGAAACATTTAATTGGTTCACTAAATTTTAAGTTTATTTATTAATTTAAAGTTTATTTAAAAAAGCACCCAACCGTCTCTTTTATGCTTCACACTCAACCGGTTTATTAAAAAGAAAAATAATTCCCTGCTGTCTTTCATTTTTAAACACACTATTTCGTTAGAGTAGTGTTTCTCTTCTGTCTTATAAACAAGGTTAGGAAAATCAATGAAAAAATAGAATTACATATACTATTTATTTTTTAGCATTCCATTAATAACCTCTTTATTATTATTTAAATATACTCAGGTCATATGGCAGAAGAAAAGGTTATTTTAAATTAATTAATCAAAAATAATAATTTAGACTCATATACTAGTAAAAGATTCGGCTTCAAATTCAATTGTTTTCAACATACCGTTAGATGATGAGAAAAACTTGCCACGGCGGCAACTTGTACAATTGTTCCCAAACATTGTTGCATTGGGCTATAGTGAGGCGAACGAAGATTTTACACAATTCTAAGGTTTTTAAACTTTAATTAGATACAAGTTCTAAGCTCAATACACCCCCTTATTCACAAGTTTTTTTGTGGTTATTTTTTATGGGACTTGATGATTACCTTTGTTTAAATTATTTTTCTATAGATCTAATGATGATGTTTTTTTTCAACCATGTAGTGGTTGGCCAAAGAACGACGGTTTTTTCTTTAATTTTTTGTCTAATTGTAAGTTTTAACCCCTTATATTTTAGCTATCGTCGTCATTAATAGAGATTTTACTCAGAACATTCAACTATTACAGATGAAAAAAGGTTTTTTTAATTTTTTGGGTTAATTTTGTGCCATTTTGCCACCTTTCCTTTGTTGATTTTTGAAAATATTTTAAATAATTTTAATGATTTATCTTTTTTATAATTGAGGGAAAACCTAAAGATACCCAATGGAACCAGGTTCCTAAAAATCGTTTTAATATTTTGGATTTCATGGCCAAAAATAATCACTTCTTAAAATAATTGACAAATTAATATTTTTTTAAATTAAAGTCCAATTATTCTATTTTTCTTATAGACATTATTGAATCTTTGGAAAAAAAAATTGCTTCAATTAAGACAGATTTGGAAACTAAAATCGATTCTACCAAAACTTCACTGGAAAACAAAATTGATTCAGTAAAGACTGAGCTTGAAAAAAAATTTGAGGATAAAAAGTTCTTTTATATATCAGTAAGTTTAAATGTTTTTTTAACTTTTATTTTAATGATTTTAGTCATCTGCTCTTTTTTCCAAATCTTTTTATATTTTTATGGTCAAAACTTTAGGAAAAAATTTTTTTGTTTAATTTATTACTTATCCACAAAAACAGTTTTTTTTTCAATGAATATTATTTAAAATTATGAATTAATCTTTTGCTGACATCTCTACCAATAAATGGCAATTTTATTTATTTTATTCTTATTTCCTGATTTTTTTATCTTCTTTTTTTTCATAATTCTTTTTAATCTTTAATGTTTTTATATTTTGTTCTTTGCTTTAAATAAATTTTTAGGTTGCAACGATGATAATGACATTCTTTTTTGGCGTTGGAGGTTTTGTTTTTGGAGCAACAGCTTTTTTTAAACCATGTCAACCACCACCTACACCAATTCTTCTGCCACATTCAACGACTTCTACTAATTTACTGGTTCATAATTAAACGGGATTCTCTTTTTCTCAAAAATAATTGCTCAATAATTTTGGTTTCTAAAGGATTTGCTAAATTAACTAATTTTAATTTTTTTATTCACTCTACTATTTAAAAAATATATTTCTTTTCTTTCATTAATTTCTTTAAAATTTATACAATTCTCATTTAATTTAAAAACATGCGCATACATATAACAATAATTCTATTTTATAATATACGTGTATTTTCTTTATTTATTATTTTTGTTTCTTTTTTAATACACAAAAAACCTCCTTATACAAAAAATTATATCAAATTTAAATTAAAAATTTTCTTTACAAATTAAAAATATTCTTGTTTATTTTCTGCCACTTTTTTACTGTTTTTAACAATAAAAATAAATTGTTTAAAATAATACCATCTTATGAAAATTAGTCTAAAAATTATTCATTTTGCTAAATGTATATTTTTAAATGTAACTAAACCTAAAAAAACATACTCTACATTCTTAAAATATTATATTTATATTAACTGATTTTCTTTCATTTTTTTATAATTTATACTTACATAACTCGAAAATAAATATATTTTATTTATTTATTTTAATTTATACTAAAATAATTTAATTAATTTTCTTGTTGTTTAATCTCATGTTTTTTTATATTTTAAACATTTATTTATTTTTTTTAATTGTTTTTTTTAACAGATATGTATTTTATTTATTTATTTAAAGACTAGAATAATCTCTTTAAGAATGTTTTTAATGTCTAAAAAAATGTTTATAAAATCATACTTGTTTGTGTTTATTATTTTATGCTTTATTTTGTTGCTTTAAAAAAATTTTTTTGCCTCAAATTGTTTTCATTTTTTTAATTTGTGTGTACAATATATAAATTATAATTTAATTGTTGTGTTCTTTGTGTAGTAATTAAAAAAAATATGTTTTCTAGAATAGACTTGTAAACCTTCCTTTTTAAACTTGACTGAAAAATGTCCTCAAAACTTTTTTTAAATTTTAATTAATTTATTTCAAAGGTTCCCTTAAACATTTTTAATGTTTTTTTATCAAAATAATCTATTAAAAATATATTTTCATTTTATTTGAATATATACATATTTATTTATTTTTTAAAAATAAAATAAATTTATTTAAATAAATAAAAGATATTATTCTAATTAATTTTGTTTAATATATAAAATAAAAAAAAATAAAAATAATTAAATAATAATTATTTTTTTATTTTTAGTTTCCAACTTTTTCATTAAAAAAAGTTGTCAATTTACCAACTTCAAGTTGCAAAAAAGTTGGGAAATTAATAAATGAAGGTTTTATAAAAAATTTAAAAGAAGAAAAGAAAGAAGAAGAAAATGATTTGGAAAAGCTTTTATAAAGGAAATTAAATTAGTTTTTTAAGAAAAATATTAAAAAAAATTTTTTTTTTTTTTTTTTTTTTTATTTTAAAAAGAATTAAATATGCATATAATATTATTTAATAAATTTTTAAAATTTATTTATTTTTTAATTAACTGTTGTTTAAAAAAATTTAATTTACTGCATTGAACTAATTTATAATTTATTTAGATTAAAAATGGAAAAAAAAAATTCAAATAATTATTTAAACATTTTATTCCAATTTAATAATTAATTAAAGGGATTTTATTTTTTTTTTTAATTTTTAAAAATTAATTAAATATTAATTTAATTTTTAATTTAATTTTTAGAGCCCTAGGTGACTGTTGGACTCTCAATTAAAAAATAAAAGGAAAGGAAATTAAAAAAAGAAGAATTAAATAAGGAAGGGTTTCATTTAATGAATGAGCTTGTATATGATGTAATTGGGTACACCCCGATGTACCGCAGCCCAGTGTACCGCAGCCCAGTGTACCGCAGCCCAGTGTACCGCGCCCATTGTACCGCAGCCCAATGTACCGCACGCCCAGTGTACCGCAAATTAGTTAAGCAGTTAATTTGTTTGAACATGTTTCAAATTAAGTGAAGCATGTTTCAAATTTAGTGAAACATGTTTCAAATTTAGTGAAACACATTAAAATGAATTGAAACATGCTTCACTTAATTTGAAACATGCTTCAATTAATTTGAAACATGCTTCAATTAATTTGAAGCATGCTTCACTTAATTTGAAACATGTTCAAACAAATTAACTGCCTACATAATCTGCGGTACACTGGGCTGCGGTACACTGGCCTGCTCCCGATGTAATTAAATTAATTTATTAATTTATTAAAATTATTTAAAAATTAACAAATTAAAAAAGCAGTACTTCGCCTTTTGGACAGAGAATTCATAAACAAATTTCTGTATCCAAACTTCAGGTCACAAATTTGAACAATAAAAGTACCCCTGTATTAAATCAATTTTAATTAAATTATTTTCCCCTTCGGAAGAACAAATAATTAAATTTATTTTTTAATTGTTTGGTGAGTCCTTTAAGTTCTCTATTTCACTCAAATAAATTTTTAAAAAATTCATGTGAATATAATAATATTTTTTTAATTATTTACATTAATTACATCATGCGAAATGCGAGTTTAATAAATTTATTTCAAAATGATTAACGGGAATATGGCTATTAAAGTACAACTTAAATAAATGTCTACTTAAAGGTAGTCAAGTTTATTTAATTTATTTTTAAAAGAACTTTACTTTTTCCCTTAATTTTAAGTTAATTTTCCCTAACAGAAAAATTTTAATAATTTTTTTTTCTCTATCAAAAATTCTAACAACACTTTAGAATTAAAAAAAAATTAATTTTTTTTTAATTTTTAAAAATGGTTAAATTCTTTTTATTTTTGCCTATTTATTTTCTTCTTCTTTTAAATAGTTTAAATGTAACAAAGGAAGAAATTTTACTAAAAATTAATTGGAGAGAATATTCAGAATATAAAAATAAACTTGTAAATAAACTTGACGAACGCTTTCAAGTTGAATTTGGAAGACAAAATGGTATAAAAACAATTGAGAGGAAAACAGGTCATTATGATGTTGTTAGTTTTGGACAAAATAAAGAATTAATTATTAAGAGGGGAAATAGTAGTAATTCTTTGGAGGCATTAAAAGGAGAAGGGATTGAAGAACTTTTATGGATAAAAATTAAAATTAATGGAGAAGTTGGTTTTTTTAAATTTATTTTTGAGTGTAGTTTCGTACGGAACCTCCAACAGAATTTTGCCCATATATTTCTTTAAAATTGGCAAAATTTTCTAAACTCTAATTTTTATATAAAGCTAATTTTTAGCTTTATTTTTTAAAATTTAGTTTATAATTTTATCTAAATTAAAAAAAAAGTTATGCTAAAAAAACTAAATAAAAGGGTAGTTGCGTTAGTCAACCTAAGATGTTAACCTTTTTTAGAAATTCTTGTACAATTAGAAACAACCATTGGCAAAATGCTGGATACAAAAATTGAAACTTTGAGAGAAGCTTTGGGAAAAAGAGTTAAGGGATAGATGTTTGTTTCAGCTAAAAAAATTAATTAAATTTAAAAGAAATTAAATTAAAAAATTATTTTTTCATTTTTAGTTCCCAACTTTTGCATTAAAAAAGGTTTTAAATTTACCAACTTCAGGTTATAAAAAAATTGGGGAATTAATAAATAAGGTTTGAATTAAAATTTAAAAATTAAAATTAAAGTAAAAAAAATTTTTTTTTAATTAAAATGATTAATTGCATTATTTTTAATTAAAGTGAAAAATAAATAAACTTGTTTTTATTTAAAATAGAGTAAAATTAAATATTTTTTTACTTCCTTTTTTTCCTTTTTTAGTTGATTTTAATTGTCTTAAATAAATTATTTAATTTTTATTTTATTAATTTCTTAATTTTATTTTGATATTTTTTAGAAAATTTAAATAATTATTAATTTTTATTTTTTGGCACTGAAACGACCTCTAAAGGAAAATTGGATTTTTTAATTTAAATAAACTTGGAAATAATTTAAAATTTATTTTAAAATAATAAATAATTGAAAATGGATAAAATGACTTTAATTAATAATTTTAAGCATTTGGTAAATTTAAATTTTTAGAAAATTAAAATTTAATTAATTAATTAAATCTTATTTTAAATCAAATGGTGACATAGAAATATTTATTAAAAAAATCTCTTATTCCCCAGAGACCGTAGGAACATTTTAAATGTTTCTTTCTTCCCTAACGCCCATTTCAGTGCCAAAATTGAGTCCATTTTCCAAGCAACTTTCTAAAGCACGGAACTGGGCGGTAGGGAAAAACAGGACTTACTTAACATTAAAAATAATATCTACTTAAAAAATACTTCATAAAATAAACCATTTTTAATACTTTAAGTCATTAACCAATTATCAATTTATTTTGGTAATAATTGCTAGAATATGTTTATTAAGTATGTTTATAGACGATGGAGTACGTGTTGGACTTCAATGGAAAGTTCTCTATTTAAATATTATTTTTAAATTAAAAATTAATTAATTAAAGGATCAACATCGATATATTTCAGTTTATTGGGCTGCATTGCCCACTTGGAAGCCAGCCGATTTTTTAATTACTTTTGGCATTATTGGGCAAATTATTCCTTGCTTTTTTATTTTATTTATGAGACGGCTTGTTCTTCCAAGTTGTATTTTCCTTGTATTTATGGTTATTTATCATACAATTCTTTATGGTGTACACTTTGATTTGCATTTTTTGGCAGTGTAAAATTTAGAAATTTTATTTAAGGCTGTTTCGGTGCCGAGGGTATATCTCAGGAAATAATTGACATTTTTTAACAATTTTGGTTTTGTTCGATAGAGAATTAAATTTACTATAAAATGTTTAAAAATCATGAAATTTCGATCAAGGAGAAAAAAGATACGGCAAATAAAAGTCCAAAGATTGGCTAATTTTTACAATTTTTTTTCATTTTTTTTAGTATTAGAGAAAGTTTAATTTTATTTAAAGTTCTATTTATTTTTATAGCAAATTTAATTCTCTATCGAATGATATCAAATTTATTTAAAAATGTTTACCCAGACATGAGTTATACGTCTGGCACTGAAACGACCTTTCTTTAAATTGAATAAAATTAATTTAAAAAATTTGTTAGAAATGTGGCTATAATTGGTGGACTTTTAGTATTGATAGCAGAAACCTTGAATAATACCAAGGAGAAACCCCCTACTTTATTAACTGCTGGAATACCTCAATTACAAGGGCCAAAGGACAGAAAATACAAAATTTATTTAATGTTGGTTGGTCGAATACTTTTGCCGTTAATGTTTATTTCTCTTCTTCGCTGGGATATTAATGAGCCTTTGAGAATGGTTTTTTTAATTAAATTAAATTTTAAATAAATTGGTTAATTTATTCCCTTTCACTGTCTCTCCCTAAGAGCGCCGGCCATATAATAAATTAATTAATTAATTTAGTTGTTTTGGTACCATTTGATAGAGCAGAAAATGAACTTCAAAATACCAGAAAATCAGAATTTTTGGAAAATTAGAAAAAATGATAAGGTCAAAAAAGCTGCAACTTTTCAGAAAATTCGCTTTCCTTGGGGTTTTTTGCCCATAACCTTTTTTCCTACTTTCCGAAAATTCTGATTTTCTGGTATTTTATAGTTCATTTTCTGCTCTATCAAATGGTACAAAAACATTTAAAATAACCCTATCAATCATTTGTTATAATTATTTTAACTCAGTTGGTAACATTCTCAGTTGAGCCCTACCCACTTCTTTAAAAAATGCAAATAATTATTTCCTTTAATTTTTACAATTATTTTTTATTAAAAAATACCTCAAAATTTTCAAATCATTCTTCAATTTTTAAAAAATAGATTGAACTCTTTATCGGCTCAATTTTAATGTTTTTGGTCATTACCGGCTTCAAGGCACGTTATGCATCATTATTGCTTACCCTTTGGCTTTTATTTATTAATTTTACTTTAAATGCATGGTGGCAATTACCAAAAAATAGTCCCTACAGAGAATTCTCTAAATTTGATTTTTTCCAAACTCTTTCGGTTGTGGGCGGTTTGTTGCTTGTTTTTGTTTATGGACCAGGAAAGTATTCCATTGATGAATTTTCAAAGAAGGAACTTTAAGCAGTTTATAACGAAGAGAAAAATAAACCTTTTTTAAGCAAATAATTGAAAAAATTATATTAAGTAAATAAGCCTTTAGTTTAATTAAAATCAGAATTCTGATATTTTTTTTAAATAAACATTGTCCGCAAATGTTGTCCGCAAATTAATTAAATAAATATTTTTATTTTCTTAACAAATTATTTTTTCAAATAATAAAACAAAGAAGAAGTTCAAAAGGTCATTACGTCAATGACAACAAATATATAAATAAAAATAAAAAGATTTTTGTTATTATTAAACTTTGTAATACCAAGTCAAAAAAATTAAATAAACTTATTTTTTATTTATTGCCTTAATATTTCCGCCTTTTATACTATTAAATAAACCAACTTGTTTTCTGCTACTTAATATTAATTATTTTATTTAAAACTTGTTTTAAATAAAAGGGGAAAATACACACATTATTTTTATTTCTTTTTTTTTTTTGGCTAGACTTTCCTTTAAAAGTCAAACCATTTTATACAAAATTGTTTATTTTCTTTTTTAGTAAGTTGATTTATTTATGTGCAAATTCTGTTCATTAAAGGTTGTGCTTGGGTGGAGTTTTGAAAATAAATTAATTAGTTTTTGATTTCTTTTGATTTTAATTTATTTAAATTTAATGGGAAATGGTTATTCTAATTATTTTTTAAAGGTTGTTAACTAGTAAATTTTTGATTTAGTGAAACATTCTTGCGGACTAATATTTGCGGACTGACACGGGTGGGCAGAAATTTCTTTAAAATATATCAGAATTCTGATAAATAAAAACCAGAATTCTGATATTTAATTTAACAAGTTCTGGTCTGATGAATTCTGATTTTTATTTATCAGAATTCTGATATTTTTTACTTAAATTACTGTCCGCAAGTGCTTGTCCGCAAATGTGTTATAATAATTTTATTTAAAAATTCTGAAGCAAAAGTAGTTAAATAGAAACTTTAAGCTAATTTAATAAAAATACTCTTGCAACTTGGCGTTCTTTCAATGAGCATTTTGTCATTAAAATTAATTTAATTAATTTAAGGAATAAATAAATAAATTAATTAAATTAAATAAATGAAGCAAAATTCACAACTTTCAAAAAACAACATTTTATTTCTTCTATTAATTTTATTTATATTAGCAACCTTTTTTGGAGAACAAATTGATGCACAATTATTTAATTCTTTTTGGTGTAATCCATGTTATAATGTTCCTTAATTAATACATTATGAAGATGAGATAAAGAAATGAATTAATTAATCAAGTATTAAATACTCACATATTATATTTTAATATTAAATAAAATAATCTTAATTTTTTATTAAAAATTAATTTTTTATTTATTTAATTAATTAATGTTTATAAGGGGAAAGAGTATTTTCTTTATTACCGACAGTAAAATAAACGGCAGCTATATTTAATTTTGTGACATTTTGACTGACATTGAGAATAGTTTTTTTTATTAAAAAGAAATTCAATGTCAAAATGTCATTGACAAAATGTCAGTGTCAAAATGTCAATGTCAAAATGTCAGTGACAAAATGTCATTTATTTCAATTATAATGCTAATTAATTAATCTGACCAACTTTTAGAGTGTTTTCTAGTTTAAAGGTTGGATAAATTTAATTAGTTAAAAATATCCAAATAATTAACATTAATTTATTTAAAAAATAAAAATTCAAAAATTTAAATAAACTTGAATTTAATTCAACTTAGAAAACTTGGAGAAAGAATTACAACATAAGCAAAGGTTGGACTCATTAAAACAGGCGACAATGCATAGGGGGACAGAATAAGCCCAGAAAAAAATTTAGGAGAAAGAACTTGAGGGTTTAAAACAAAAGGGCTTAAAACAAAGGGTGAGAGAGCTGAAGGGTTTAAAATGCCCGGTGTCAGTACTAACGGTGACAGAATAAATGGATGCATTATTTGAGAGCTCATAATCATTGGATTCATTACAAAAGGGCTTAAAATCTGTTTAAAAAAATTTTTTTTTAAATTTTTAAAAATTAAATTAAATTAATTTTATTTAAATTTAAAGTGTTTAGAATTTTTAATAAAAAGTTTTATATTTAATTATTAAGTTTAAAATAAAATATCCAACCTAAAGGGAAAGAACACCTTCCCCCTCATAATTCCCAGTCCATTACTTAATTAATAAATAAAAGGGAAAATGGTAAAAAAATAAAAAATGAATTGGGACCCATTCCCTACACTAATTTAAACTATTTTTAAAATTTTAAAATTAATTAAATACAACTAAATTGAATAAAAGTTTAAAAGAAGGAAGGCGCAACGACGCTTCTTTTAACCCTTTTACCCCTTTAAAGTTTAAATAAAGTCCTAAAATAAATAAAAGAAATAGTTCCATTCTTTAGGGAGTGTTTTGAATTAAAAAAAATTTTTTTTAAATTTATTTTAATTTAAAAAAATTAAAATAAAATTACCACACTATTAATTAACCCTGGAGAAAGAATAAATGGTTGCATTATAATTGGAGACAAAATAATTGAAGAAAATATAAAGGGAGAGAAGATTAATGGGGTCATTATTCTTGGAGTTAAAATCTTTAATTTAATTTAATTAATTAATTAAATTTAAATAAATAAACCGTAGGTGAAAACACTCTAGGAGAAAGTATTGCTGGTCCCATTATTGTAGGAGACAAAATTGTAGGAGAAAAGAGGAAAGGGGAGAGAATAAATGGCTGACTTGAACGGCTAAAAATTAAAAGAATTTTTTAAAAATTTAATTAATTAATTTAAATATTTAATTAATTAATTAATTAATTTAATTAATTTAATTAAATAATTTAATTTTATTTTACCGAGGATTTAATATTGAAGGACGAAAAACTGAGGGAGATAGCTAAAGAAAAATAAAATTAAACTTTTTTTATTATTTACATTTTTTTTAAATTTTACCTTTATTTTTAATTTAATTTTTTAGGTTTTATTTTTATAGAAGAAAAAGTTTATTTTTAATATAATGTTGAAGCAAAAATAAAGTTTGCAACAAAAAGTTGCAATTTAATACAACAAAAGAAACTAAAACTTAACCAACTTTTTTTTTAACTAAATAAATGCTAAAACTTAACCAACTTTTTTTTTAACTAAATAAATGCTCTATATTTAAATAAACTTAAATAATGAAAATGTTTAATTAATTACCACAATATCATGTTGTCTAATATCAAAGGAATTCATTTTAGATATTTTTTTAATATCATCCTCAATGAACTAAAAATTAAATAATTAATTAAAAATGCTTCAGAAAATTTTATTTAAAAGTATTACTTGATTAATTAATGTTTTATTATTTTTATTTTTTAAATTAATTAAAGGCAATAATCGTTCAAGTGTAACGGAATCATTAAATGGAGAGTTAGGGCCATATAAAAATTTTAATTGCTTTTCATTAAGTAGAGAATATCCTGTTCTGTCTAATTCATCTCTCTTAAATTAATTTAAATTAATTTTTTAATAAATTAATTAACCTGTTTTTCATTAAATTTTTTATCCAATTCCTCCCATGTAGCTATCTTTCGATCTTCATAATCTCCATACATTTCTTTAACCTTTATTATAATTATTAAAAATTTTTAAAAATATTTATTAATTAATTTACATTTTTTCTGGTCAAATAAAGTCCGTTAAATTCTTTTTCGTAACGCTGCTCAATTTCCTTTTGATTAAATGATTTGGTAGGGTTAAAGTTTATGGACAGGGAATTCTGTAGATTAATAGAGAAATTAAAATTTTAATTAAACATTTTTATTTTTAAATCCGCCTGCTTCATTTTTATTTTTAAATCCGCCTGCTTCATTTTTATTTTTAAATCCGCCTGCTTCAAGTTTATACTATATTTTTAATTACCTAAGCATGCTTCATATTAGAATAAAATATTAACTTCCAACCTTTAAGTTTTCAACTTGTTCATTCACACCAGAAGATTCCATAATTAAATTTAACCATTCTTGTTGATCACGTCCAGTTAATTTCCCTGCCTTCATTATTTTAGGTAAGCTTAATTCTTTTTCCAACCCATTACCCTTATCATGAAGACTAAATAATGAAGGAGATAATACATTGGAAAGCTTAACTTTTTTTAGACAAATTAATTAAATAAAATGTTTTAACCTTATCAGTGCTCTTACTTTCCGTTACACTTAAAAACCTTGGAGAAAGTAAATCTACTTTATTTTCTTCTTTTTTATTTGAGTTAGTTGTTGTTGTTTTATTATCCGCTAAATTTGCACCTATTTTAATTCCATCATTAACTAATTTAAAAATTCTTTTTTCTAAAGGAGGCTGGGTTGTTTCAATTTTGCCATAAATATTTTGATTTTTAAATTTTTTGTTCATTTTTTCTTTTAATAATTGAAGTTCTTTTATTTCTTCTGCGGTCTTTTGCCACCTAATTATTTAAATAAAATTAAATTAAATGTTTCTGAATTAGTCTAAAAATAAGTAAAAATTAAAAATGTGAAGCAACATTTTTAAAAACAAGCTTTAATGTCTATTTAATTATTTTTGAAACCTTTGCTTCAAAACATTTCTATTTTCTATTAATAAAGGCTTCAGAAAATAATAAACTTTTTTTTTAATTCCGCCTGCTTCAAATATTAATTCCGCCTGTTTCAAATATTAATTCCGCCTGCATCAAATATTAATTCCGCCTGTTTCAAATATTAATTCCGCCTGCATCAAATATTAATTCCGCCTTCTTTACATTTTTGTTTTACAAAGAAAAATCCGCCTGCTTCACTTTTACTAAGAAACTTACATTTTAATTTCTCCTTTATTTTTTCTGTTAATAAAGTTTGACATTAATATGCGTGCTAATCCCCCAACTGGACTTAAGCCCTGAGTTTTTTTTGATTCACTGAGAGTGTACTCTTTACACTTTTTTATGTTGATAGTATTTGGAAAACTGTCTAGTGATAAAAATTTACTTTTTTTTTCATTTATTATTATTTAATTAATTAAAATAAAATTACCGTAATTTATATTATTGCCAAAATAATCAATTTTACTCTTTTTTATTTTATTTTTATCATTTTTGTTAAATAAATATCGTTGAAATCGTTTTGTATAAATCTTATTTTCATTAAATTTTCCGTCTAATAATTGTGTAATACATTTAGTCATAGATGTAATTGATTCAGTTTTTAAAAAACATTTGGAAAAATGGTCAGGTAATTGTTGAGGTAATTCTTTTGAATTTATTCTAAAAAATTGATTCTATTTTGATTTAATTTGAAATATACTTTGATTGTAAAAAGGCTGATAATAGAGAAGCAAACGCTTTATTTATCCATTGTTCATAAATCTGAAATTTAATTGTTTGTTTTTTTATTTAATAAATTAGATAAATTCTTCTAGTAAATTAATTAAAATTAACAGCTTTTATAGTCTAATTTCAAGTTATAGCTTCAAGTTTTAGTTTCAAGTTTTATTTCATGTGTTAGTTTCAGGTTTTAGTTTCAAGTTTAATTTAATACTTAGTTTCAAGTTTTAGTTCCATGTTTTAATTTTAAGTTTTAGTTTCAAGTTTATTTAATAAAATACCTGAAACCCTTCCTCTGTGCTCATTTTCAAAAGGGTAACTTTAGGTAATTTTTTCGACTCGTCTTGAGAGTAACAAATTCCCAAATTAATTAAAAAAATTATCAAAAAAATAATTTTTGTTTTATTAAAAAATTTAAATATTTTGTAATTCAAAAACATTTAATTATTTTCAATTAAATAACCAAATTAAAATAAAGAAAACAAACAAAACTAAATTCATTGACATTAAACTATTAATTTATTAATGTTTTCTAAACAAAAAAAATTATTTTTTAATTTATTTCTGCTAATGTAGCGAATTTTATAATTTTTTGTTAAAGTATAAATAAGTATTAATTTATTACTAAATAAATAAAAAAAATATTTACATTATAAAATAGGTAAATAATTGAAAAAGAATATTTTATTTGTTTATTTTATTGTACTAACACATTAAATGCGGAAGAAAAATTGTTAGGTTTTTATATTAAACTTTGCAACTTGAAACAAACTTGAACTTAAATAGGGAACTTAAAACTTGACCTAAATTGTCAATATTATTAAATTAGTTTCTTTTGCAGCAAAAACTGTTTCAGTTAAACAAAAATATTAAATAAACATTTTAACATTTTAATTAAATATATTAGCAACATTTAATTACTATTAAAATAAGTTAACCTTTAATGAACATAAATTATAACTGAAAAATAGGAAAGGGTAAATAAATAAATTTTTTTCATTTTTCTAGACATTAAATGATTAATGTTTGTACTAATAGCTGCTTTACACATTTTTCGGCATATATTTTTGATCTATCAATCACCTAAAACACTGAGAGTTTACCTAAATTATTAATAATAATAAAAAAGGAAGCAAAAAATAAAACTATAAATGAACAAGTTATTGAAATATTAAAAGAAAATTAAAAATAAAAAGAAGATAGAAAAAATTTGTTTTAGTTTAAAAATTATTTTATTTATAATTTTTGCAGCAAAATGTTTAGTCTGTCCGCAAATGCTGCTTTGACAAGTTTTTTAGTGTGTAATTAATTTAATTGGTTTAAATAATACAGAAAATTCTGATTTTAAAAATCAGAATTTTAAATTTTTCTTAAGATTCTAAAACTTAATTTTCAGAATCTTTTATTTTATGCTGACTCTTTTTCAGCCTATTCAAGTTTTAATTCTGATTTTCTAGAAATTCTGATTTATTATTAAAACTTGAATTAATTAATTAATATTAAGGGTACTTTCTAAAAGTAAAAAATATTGGATAAATAAATTAATTAATTAAAAATTATATATTATGCAAATAATTTAATTTTATTTTGATTATTTAATATCTATTATTCTATTTATTTTTCCTATTTTGATAATCATTAAAAAAGGTGTCAAAAGGATTTTGGTATTGTTTAGGTGACGAAGTCTGATCAAGGGAAGGTTGATTAAATATAGGGGGATTGTTGTTGCTATTATATGTTGGATCTAGAATTATTAAATAATTTTAAAAATTTTTTTGGGTTCAATTAAATGAAAGCATAGCCAACTGAGTGCCAGAAATGCTAATAATTAAATTATTTAATTAATTTTTTTATTTATGGTACTATTTTATAGAGCAGAAAATGACCTTCAAAATACCAAAAAATCAGAATTTTTGGAAAACAGAAGAAAAAGTTATGTGCAAAAAACCCCATTAAGTACAACAAATTCTCTGACATAGTGGGGGTTGTTTGACAATAACTTTTTATTCTGGTTTGCAAAAATTCTGATTTTCTGGTATTTTGAAGTTCATTTTCTGCTCTATCAAATGGTACCAATAGTGCTGGAACTCAGTTACCTAAACACAATTAATTAATTTTTACCACTGCCAAAATATTGTTGGTACGGGGGAGTATAAACCTGTTTGTTAAAATTAATCAAAGTACTCTCTAAAGTTTTAAATTAATTATTAAATTATAAATTAATTAAAATTACCACTTTCAGAGGTCAATGGACCTGAAAATGTTGGCATATTTTGAACTTCTCCTTGCTGCAAAGGAATAGCCTGTTGAGGGAATTTTCCAACTTTATCAGAATTTACAGCATTTTTTTGTTTCAACTTAAGTTTATTTTTCTGGTCTATTTTGGTTGAATAAATTTCAGAATGTTTATATTGATGCTCTTCAATTTCTTTGGACGACACTTTTTCAGGTGTCCAATCTGCTAGTGAACAAAAAGCATTATTATTTGAAGTAGCACCATAAACTAATTTAATTAAATAAATATTTGGAATATTTCCTTCATTAATTGATTCATCACAATTTAAATTAAAATACTTAAATTAATTAATTTAATTAAATTTAATTAATTTTACCTGTTTTTCCCCATCAAAATCAGCAATTAATCTGTACTGATCATTAGGACAAACAGACACATTGTAATATAAACTTTCGTAATAAACAAAATTCTCTTCTGCTCTCCTCAATTTGTTTAAATAAAATAATCCATCCCCATGTTTACACTCAATTTCGACTTCAATGTTCAAAAAATCTTTTTTAGGCATTCCTATTTGCACAACAAAATGAAGCAATCTTTCAGGAAATTCTAATTTAATAGCTCTTTCACTTGTGTAATCCTCTATCTGGAAGGAGAAGGGCTTGGTTGCTTCAACAATTATTATTTGATTAATTCCGTAAAAGGGAATTAATTCTAATGGTTCAGGCTTAAAATTAAATAAATTAAATATTTTATTTTTTTGTTACATGAAAAAAATAAAATTTAAAGGAAATTAACCATTTAACCTTTTCCCTTTATAAGCCGTCTATTTTTGTTTAATTTTATAAAGCAATTTAATTGTTTAAATAAACTTGAAAAAGAGCTTAAATAAAAGAAGAGAGAAGAGAAATATCCAACTTACTCTGTGCTCTCTACCTTTGACTAACGCAACTACCCTTTTATTTAGTTTTTTTAGCATAACTTTTTTTTTAATTTAGATAAAATTATAAACTAAATTTTAAAAAATAAAGCTAAAAATTAGCTTTATATAAAAATTAGAGTTTAGAAAATTTTGCCAATTTTAAAGAAATATATGAGCAAAATTCTGTTAGAGCTCCTGTACGAAACTACACTCAAAAATAAATTTAAAAAAACCAACTTCTCCATTAATTTTAATTTTTATCCATAAAAGTTCTTCAATCCCTTCTCCTTTTAATGCCTCCAAAGAATTACTACTATTTCCCCTCTTAATAATTAATTCTTTATTTTGTCCAAAACTAACAACATCATAATGACCTGTTTTCCTCTCAATTGTTTTTATACCATTTTGTCTTCCAAATTCAACTTGAAAGCGTTCGTCAAGTTTATTTACAAGTTTATTTTTATATTCTGAATATTCTCTCCAATTAATTTTTAGTAAAATTTCTTCCTTTGTTACATTTAAACTATTTAAAAGAAGAAGAAAATAAATAGGCAAAAATAAAAAGAATTTAACCATTTTTAAAAATTAAAAAAAAATTTTTTTTTAATTCTAAAGTGTTGTTAGAATTTTTGATAGAGAAAAAAAAATTATTAAAATTTTTTCTGTTAGGGAAAATTAACTTAAAATTAAGGGAAAAAGTAAAGTTCTTTTAAAAATAAATTAAATAAACTTGACTACCTTTAAGTAGACATTTATTTAAGTTGTACTTTAATAGCCATATTCCCGTTAATCATTTTGAAATAAATTTATTAAACTCGCATTTCGCATGATGTAATTAATGTAAATAATTAAAAAAATATTATTATATTCACATGAATTTTTTAAAAATTTATTTGAGTGAAATAGAGAACTTAAAGGACTCACCAAACAATTAAAAAATAAATTTAATTATTTGTTCTTCCGAAGGGGAAAATAATTTAATTAAAATTGATTTAATACAGGGGTACTTTTATTGTTCAAATTTGTGACCTGAAGTTTGGATACAGAAATTTGTTTATGAATTCTCTGTCCAAAAGGCGAAGTACTGCTTTTTTAATTTGTTAATTTTTAAATAATTTTAATAAATTAATAAATTAATTTAATTACATCGGGAGCAGGCCAGTGTACCGCAGCCCAGTGTACCGCAGATTATGTAGGCAGTTAATTTGTTTGAACATGTTTCAAATTAAGTGAAGCATGCTTCAAATTAATTGAAGCATGTTTCAAATTAATTGAAGCATGTTTCAAATTAAGTGAAGCATGTTTCAATTCATTTTAATGTGTTTCACTAAATTTGAAACATGTTTCACTAAATTTGAAACATGCTTCACTTAATTTGAAACATGTTCAAACAAATTAACTGCTTAACTAATTTGCGGTACACTGGGCGTGCGGTACATTGGGCTGCGGTACAATGGGCGCGGTACACTGGGCTGCGGTACACTGGGCTGCGGTACACTGGGCTGCGGTACATCGGGGTGTACCCAATTACATCATATACAAGCTCATTCATTAAATGAAACCCTTCCTTATTTAATTCTTCTTTTTTTAATTTCCTTTCCTTTTATTTTTTAATTGAGAGTCCAACAGTCACCTAGGGCTCTAAAAATTAAATTAAAAATTAAATTAATATTTAATTAATTTTTAAAAATTAAAAAAAAAAATAAAATCCCTTTAATTAATTATTAAATTGGAATAAAATGTTTAAATAATTATTTGAATTTTTTTTTTCCATTTTTAATCTAAATAAATTATAAATTAGTTCAATGCAGTAAATTAAATTTTTTTAAACAACAGTTAATTAAAAAATAAATAAATTTTAAAAATTTATTAAATAATATTATATGCATATTTAATTCTTTTTAAAATAAAAATTAAAAAAAAAAAAAAATTTTTTTTAATATTTTTCTTAAAAAACTAATTTAATTTCCTTTATAAAAGCTTTTCCAAATCATTTTCTTCTTCTTTCTTTTCTTCTTTTAAATTTTTTATAAAACCTTCATTTATTAATTTCCCAACTTTTTTGCAACTTGAAGTTGGTAAATTGACAACTTTTTTTAATGAAAAAGTTGGAAACTAAAAATAAAAAAATAATTATTATTTAATTATTTTTATTTTTTTTTATTTTATATATTAAACAAAATTAATTAGAATAATATCTTTTATTTATTTAAATAAATTTATTTTATTTTTAAAAAATAAATAAATATGTATATATTCAAATAAAATGAAAATATATTTTTAATAGATTATTTTGATAAAAAAACATTAAAAATGTTTAAGGGAACCTTTGAAATAAATTAATTAAAATTTAAAAAAAGTTTTGAGGACATTTTTCAGTCAAGTTTAAAAAGGAAGGTTTACAAGTCTATTCTAGAAAACATATTTTTTTTAATTACTACACAAAGAACACAACAATTAAATTATAATTTATATATTGTACACACAAATTAAAAAAAATGAAAACAATTTGAGGCAAAAAAAAATTTTTTTAAAGCAACAAAATAAAGCATAAAATAATAAACACAAACAAGTATGATTTTATAAACATTTTTTTAGACATTAAAAACATTCTTAAAGAGATTATTCTAGTCTTTAAATAAATAAATAAAATACATATCTGTTAAAAAAAACAATTAAAAAAAATAAATAAATGTTTAAAATATAAAAAAACATGAGATTAAACAACAAGAAAATTAATTAAATTATTTTAGTATAAATTAAAATAAATAAATAAAATATATTTATTTTCGAGTTATGTAAGTATAAATTATAAAAAAATGAAAGAAAATCAGTTAATATAAATATAATATTTTAAGAATGTAGAGTATGTTTTTTTAGGTTTAGTTACATTTAAAAATATACATTTAGCAAAATGAATAATTTTTAGACTAATTTTCATAAGATGGTATTATTTTAAACAATTTATTTTTATTGTTAAAAACAGTAAAAAAGTGGCAGAAAATAAACAAGAATATTTTTAATTTGTAAAGAAAATTTTTAATTTAAATTTGATATAATTTTTTGTATAAGGAGGTTTTTTGTGTATTAAAAAAGAAACAAAAATAATAAATAAAGAAAATACACGTATATTATAAAATAGAATTATTGTTATATGTATGCGCATGTTTTTAAATTAAATGAGAATTGTATAAATTTTAAAGAAATTAATGAAAGAAAAGAAATATATTTTTTAAATAGTAGAGTGAATAAAAAAATTAAATTAAGTTAATTTTAATTTAGCCAAATCCATTAAAACCAAAATTATTGAGCAATTATTTTTGAGAAAAAGAGAATCCCGTTTAATTATGAACCAGTAAATTAGTAGAAGTCGTTGAATGTGGCAGAAGAATTGGTGTAGGTGGTGGTTGACATGGTTTAAAAAAAGCTGTTGCTCCAAAAACAAAACCTCCAACGCCAAAAAAGAATGTCATTATCATCGTTGCAACCTAAAAATTTATTTAAAGCAAAGAACAAAATATAAAAACATTAAAGATTAAAAAGAATTATGAAAAAAAAGAAGATAAAAAATCAGGAAATAAGAATAAAATAAATAAAATTGCCATTTATTGGTAGAGATGTCAGCAAAAGATTAATTCATAATTTTAAATAATATTCATTGAAAAAAAAACTGTTTTTGTGGATAAGTAATAAATTAAACAAAAAAATTTTTTCCTAAAGTTTTGACCATAAAAATATAAAAAGATTTGGAAAAAAGAGCAGATGACTAAAATCATTAAAATAAAAGTTAAAAAAACATTTAAACTTACTGATATATAAAAGAACTTTTTATCCTCAAATTTTTTTTCAAGCTCAGTCTTTACTGAATCAATTTTGTTTTCCAGTGAAGTTTTGGTAGAATCGATTTTAGTTTCCAAATCTGTCTTAATTGAAGCAATTTTTTTTTCCAAAGATTCAATAATGTCTATAAGAAAAATAGAATAATTGGACTTTAATTTAAAAAAATATTAATTTGTCAATTATTTTAAGAAGTGATTATTTTTGGCCATGAAATCCAAAATATTAAAACGATTTTTAGGAACCTGGTTCCATTGGGTATCTTTAGGTTTTCCCTCAATTATAAAAAAGATAAATCATTAAAATTATTTAAAATATTTTCAAAAATCAACAAAGGAAAGGTGGCAAAATGGCACAAAATTAACCCAAAAAATTAAAAAAACCTTTTTTCATCTGTAAAAGGTGAATGTTTTGTGTATAGTCCTTATTTATTACAACGAGAACTAAAATATAAGGGGTTAAAACTTAGACAAAAAATTAAAGAAAAACCTTCACTTTTTGGCCAACCATTACTTGGTTGAATAAATACATCACCATCAGATCTATAAAAAAATAATTTAAACAAAGGTGATCATCAAGTCCCTAAAAAATAACTACAAAAAACTTGTGAATAAGGGGAGTATATCGAGCTTATTGTTAGAACTCATCCTAATTAAAATGTTTAAAAACCTTAGTATTGTAGTAAATTCTTTGTCTGGTTCACTATAACCCAATGCAACAATATTAGGGAACAATTGTTCAAGTTGTTTCCTTGGCAAGTTCTTGTTGTCGTCTAACGGGATGTAAAGTCCAACCAATGTTGAAGTTGCATCTTTCACTAGCATATGATTCTAAATTATTATTTATGATTAATTAATTTAAAAATACCATTTGTTCTGCCATATTATCTGAGTATATGTAGATAATAATAAAGGAGATATTAATGGAATGCTAAAAAATAAATATTTTATTGATTTTTCCAATCTTGTTTATAAGTAGAAGAGAAATACTACTCTAACGAAATAGTGTGTTTAAAAATGAAAGACAACAGGGAATTATTTTCCTTTTTAATAAACCGGTTGAGTATGAGACACAAAAGAGACGGTTGGGTGCTGTTTTTAAATAAACTTTAAATTATTTAATAAATAAGCTTAAAACTTAAAAAACCAATAAATATGTATATTCCCACACACACAATTTTATATTCCTTAAATAAATATTTATTTTAATTATTTATACAAAACAATAATAGCTCCAAAATAGGGTCAGTCAAATACCAATCACCGAAATCAATTTTTTTATCTTAAATGTTAATGATAATATACATATTTAAAAATAAAAACTAAAAAAGACCCTCAACTATTCATTTTATTCTACTATTCATTGCAATTATAGTATTGATTTTTGTTTACTTAATATATTATTTAATTATTTATTTTATTTATTATTGAAAGTGACTGGTTTTAAATTACTTTATTTTTCTAAATATTAATTAATTAAATTTAATTATTAAAAATAAATATTTAATGGAAGTAAAATTTAATTTATTTGATTACCTCAAATTAAGAATTTTAATTAATTAAAAAAAAATTTTTTTTAAGGAGTCAATGAATTCAATAAATGGGCACACCTTTAAAAAGTAAATTAAAAATAAATTTGAATTAATTAAAATTTTTCTTTAATTAATTTTGAGACGTTCAGTGTCTTTACTAATAGGGCAATTAATGTCCCTTTGCTTAAGTGGTACTGCTATTGCTTCACAATTTTTATCAAATAAAAATTATAATGCGCCTACAGGTTGACATTTAAATATTTAATTTAAAAAATAATTTCTTTAAAATTTTTTTTTCTTTAAGCCCAAAATATGCCCACATATTTATTTCTTTCAATAATATATGGATATTTTTATTTTTGTAAAGAAAAGCCTAAAAATAATAATTCAACAATTGAACCCTTTACCGTTGAAAAAGAAGGAATTTTAAAGATAATGAAAAATAGAGGATGGAAATATTTTTTGCTTGCTTTAATTGATGTAGAGGCTAATTTTGTTGGTAAATTTAATTGAATTAAAATTAATTAATTAAATTAATTAAAAAATTTTTTCTTTTAATTTAAAAGGCTATGGTCTACGCATACCAATTTACTAACATTACAGCAATTCAATTATTAAATTCTTTTACTATTCCGGCGGTTATGCTGCTCTCTTCATTGTTTCTTTCAGCTCGTTATATGAGAGGGCAATTTTTGGCTGTTGGTAAAATAAAATTAATTTTTTAATTTAATTAATTTTTTGCAACCAACACAGATACTTTTAGCCTTTTAAAATTAATTAATTAATTACTAACTTTAAACCTTTTTTTAAATTGACGTAACTCCCTTAAATTAAATGAAATAATTCATAGCTTAATAATTAAAGCCTTTTCCTCTCTAAAACTGTTAGAGGTCGCTTTGTAGCTACAGTTGTAAGACAACTTTGTGTTCCCCTAAAAATACTGATTTTTTATTTTTTAAAATTTATTTGTCTCCTTCTTAATTTTCCTCCGTTTTTGCTGTTCTTTAAATTCTATTAAAATTAATTTTAAGCAATTTGCCTTCTCGGCCTGGGCTTAACAATTTATACAGATGCCTTACACACCAAAGAATTAAATAATGGAGCAAATAAATTTATTGGGGATTTTCTTTGTCTAATAGGAACATTTCTGTATGCTGTTTCCAATGTTTCAGAAGAATGTTTTGTTAAACAATATTCCCGGTTATTTAATAAATATAGTTTGAATTAATATATATTAAGCAAAATTAATTATTTTAAGCATTTTTTTATTTTCTTTTTTCTTTTAATTAGAAAAAATTTTCTTTTAATGAAAATTAATTAAAGAAAAATAATATTTAATTAATTTATTTAAGTTCTGAATTTCTCACTTTTATTGGAATTTTTGGTTTTTTAATTTCATTAATACAATCCTATTTTATGGATTATTCAAAATTAATTAAATTTAATTGGAACACTTCTTCTATTTTAATATTAACAATTTTTACATTTTCAATGGTCTTATTCTATTCTTTGGTTAGTTCTGTGATGCAAAGATCTTCAGCTTTATTATTTAATATTTATGTTCTAACTTCTGATTTTTATTCAATGTTAGCTGGTATTTTTCTTTTTGGTCAGCAGGTGAAGGAAATTAATATTTTTAATGGGAACATTTTAAGATTAAACTTACCAAGTTTTTAAGTTTGAACTTACTAATTTATTATTGTTTTTGAACTTAAGCGTAAATCAAGTTTTAAGTTTTTAAGTTTAATTTAAATTTGTAAAACTTTACTATAAAAGCATCTAATACAAAAAGTTTATTTTTCCAAGTTGCAAATAAAGCTTCACTAAAAAATAAGCCTAAAATTTGCTTACCTTTTAAAGTTTCAGTTTTATATTCTCTACTTAATTGCATTTATAATTATAATTTTTGGCACAATTTTGTACAACAGAGAAGAAACCATAAATGCTAATATCAATGAACATGAGGGCCTATAATTATTTAAAAATTAAAAACTCAAATTATTCCCCTTTTCCTTCCCCTTATCTTTTTATAATTTTTATACTGAAACTTTTAGCATCAACTTAGCGAAATAAAAAAAATAAAATTAATAAATATATTTTTACTCAACATTTTATTTATAAAACAATGAACATATTTAATACAATACATAATACCTATTTTATTTATTATAAATACATAGTAACCTATTTATGGTTATGGTCATTGACTTCAACACCAACAACCCTGTTAGAATCAATTTCAGCTTTAGTAAGAACCACTATACTCTTTTCCGGTTTCTTTACGCTGACAAGCATGTAAGCTTTAACCTTCCTAAGTACCTGCAGAGGATCATCATCATCATCAAAATCTTCACCCGGCGGCCAATTGAGTTCTCCTTCAAAAATCTTTTTGCCAAAATATTTTTTGCAATCATAATCATTGATCTCGAAATAAAAATTTTTTGAGATGACACAATTATTCATAAAAGTATATTCATGCTTATAACTGATGCTGAACGGAGCAGAATACATAAAATACGTTTTGGCACTAAATACAACAGGTGGAGTTCTGTCAAATAACAGATTGAGCATATCACAATTAAGTACGCCCTGCTCAACCACAATATTTTCAAAGGAACATTTTGACAGTCGGTTGAACCAGTAGCGAAGATCAAGCATCTGTTCAATATTTTGAGGATATTTGGTCAACTGCAAGCGAAGATTTGGCCCCATATCTTAAAAATTTGATAGAATACATATAATTAAAGGGTAAAATAATTTTTCTATTACCTTTATTCTTTGATAGAAGAAACAAACTCGCAGCATTATTATCCTTATATTCATCGCTCATCACATCAAAAGACGATCGCCAAATTTTTACAAAAGTAGAGTTGTTGTACAGAGGCATATCACTAGCAATTGCGTTCTCCCACTGAAAACGTAAAATAAGCCAAAAATGAGGTCAAAAAACTTTAAACTTTTTTTTAGGTAAACCAACAAATTCTAAAGAAAATTACATCAAAAATTCAAATACCTTAACTCTAAGTTCATCAGTTAATTGGAAATTGTCCGTCTCAAAGTCCCGCTCAGGCATCTTGGCGTCATCTACAAATTTTAAAGAATTAAATTCTAAAGAAAAAATTCAGTGCAAACACTTACACACTCTCCAGCTAACCAAATGCATCGAATAGAATTCTTTCACTGCCAAACTTTCTTTGTACTGATTAATCACATCACGGTAATAACCATTTGATTGTTGCAAAGAATTGAGTTGATCGTAGTTTAGACTTTTGAGAATATCCAGACGAAGTTCAAAGGGAAGGCAATTCATTTTCTTAAAAACAGAACATTTATTATAAAATAAAAAACATTAAAAAGTCAAAAAATAGATAAATAATAACCTTTAGAAATGAAGTTGTTAGGTATTAAAAATATAAAACAAACCAAACAAAGAATAACAATAAAAAATAATAGTAGAAATGCACTCCTTTTTATACTAATAAATTGAGAGTAAAACTTATTCCTCATTTTTATACTAAAAATTAAATTAATTTATTCCAATAAATAATAGAATTTATTCTACAATTTGTCAACAATATTAAAAAATTAAAAGAATAAATTTCTAAAATATTTCTAAAAAGTCAAAAAAATAAATATACATTGAGCAATATTAAAATTTAAAAAATTATTTAATCTGTCAAAGAAGAGCCATAAAATGTATAAGGCAAATATGCTGTAAAAATTAAAGAAGCAATCATCGTAAATGCCATGATTGTAAACATCATATGAAATCCAATTAAACCAAGCAAAAACTGAGAACAGAGCGCTGTTATTATGCCGGAGATGAACTTTAAAAAAAGGTTATTTTTAGAGGAAATTTCTAATTTAAAAATAAAAATTTATATCCCTTACAAGTGAAAGCTGAACACATCCATACGCTACTCCAAAATTTTCACATCCAAAGCATTTATGTGTGGCATAAGGGACTAATGAATACGTTGCCCCGACACATGAAAACATTGCGCAAATCTGTAAACTAAAAAATTAAAAAAAAGAAAAATAAAGTAACCCAAATAAAAAAGAGAATTGGAGAATTAATTAATTCAACAAGTCCTAATGTCCACATAAGCGCAGCACCAAGAGAACAGGCAATTGTCATTGTTAATGTATATGATGCCTATAATATTCTATTAAGAATAGTAGAATAGGTGTAGATGTTTACGGACTGAATTTTTTTTATTTAAGAAAATTAAGTGCTTGTTAAAAAAGTATTTTATAGCTGATTAATACAATTGCTTTTTTTTTTTATCAAGTTTTAATTGTTTCAAGTTTGAACTTAAGTTTTTTAAGAATGAAAAACTTAAGTTTTGCAACCTTTTTTTAATTAATGTTTTAAACTAAATACTTAAAAATGTTTCAAGTTTGATTAAGTTTTAGAAAAATGTTTAGGAACGTTAGAGTCAGTCCGCAAAAATATTAGTCCGCAAATTAATGTCAGCCAATAAAGTTAAGTTAAAATAGAATTAAAAAATTTTAAAATTATTTACACGATCAGCAAACGCTCCCCAAAATATTCGACTAAAACAATTTGTCGCAGCTGCAAAGGAATTTACCGTCGCGAGAAAAAAGTCATCATGAATAAATGTTTGCCCATAAGCCTATAATTAGAGAAATAAAAATCTCAAAACAAAGGATTAATAACCTTAAAAAGTCCACTAGTAATCTGACACCAAATTCCATTAAGTAATAAAGTCAAAAATAAACAAACAAAAGTATCAGACATTAAAATTTGTTTAGTTGAAATTGCAGGCTTATTTAAGCTTAATAAATCTGTTGTAATTATTCCCCCATAAGAGGTGTGTGAGTGAAAAGAAGTGATAGAACTTCTGGGCAATAAAAGTGGTCTCCTTTGATTTTGATAAATATTTTCATTGTAATAATCTTCTACTTCCTCTTCTTCTTTTTCGTTGTAAATTGTATTCTCTTTTAAATTATCTTGTTCAGAAAGTGCCTTTAAAAATTAATTTTTTTAATAAATAATTTAATTTAAAAATTCTCTTCTTTTAAATTAAAAAAAATTAAATAAAAGAAGAAAAAATTAAATTAATATCTAACCGGATCGGCAAGGAAGAAAAGCCCAATAAATTGAATAATTCCAAAAATAAGTGCCAATAAAATAAATAATTGAGGTACACGTTCAAGAAGGTCTGTTTGAGTAAAAAAGCTTGAGAAAAAAAAATTTTAATTAATTACTTAAATTTTACCCTTCTTCATTAACATTTAAATTCTCAGGGTTGACAAACACTGTTTGAACAGGGGAAATTATAAAAGCACCGCTTCCAAAGCCTGCAGTTACAAGTCCACTGACTAAACCAACCCTGTGTGGGAGCCACTTAAAAAACATGAAACAAATTAATTAAATAAAATTAAGGCCCGATCCCTTCTCCTTCCTCTCCGATTACTAAAAAATGAATAAATATTCTATTAACCTTCTGGCATTGAATAAGAACACAATTGTAAGCAACTCCAATCCCAAAGCTTGCAAATAATCCCAACGTCACAATTAACAAGAAATAAGACTCTTGTATACTAAAATAGGATAATGCCAATGATGCTGTGTAGAGCAGAAATCCAAAGGCTGCGCCCCATCTAGCACCTAATAAGCGTTGCAAATAACCTCCAGTTAGCATTGAAAAGGGAAAACCAGCTTTTTTAAAAGAAAGGAAAATTAAACTAAATTAATTTTTTTTAATTAATTAATTTAATTAGAAAAAAAATCATTTAATTTATTAATAAATTCATTACTTACTCATTAAGCTTTGTAACCAAATTAATGATCCTTGTGTTTGTTGAGGGTCTACTTTCCATCGAAGATATGACGTTAGATAAGGCAAAATATTTCCTGAAATAAGAGAGCTTTTTTTAATGTTTATTCTTTTAACCAAATGTATAGACCAATCCAAGGGTAAATTGAAGAAATACACCCGAAGTAATCACTACAGGTGAACGCCATTTTGAAGGTATTAATTTTAGTATGTTATCTTCAGTGTCCATTAAATTTATTTATTTACTCTGAAATTGAAATTTAAAGTTGCTTTAAACAATAAGGCTCTTAATGTAGAGAACTACACATTTTTAACGTTTTTACTCTTTTTAAGGTACAGTTGAGTCTGGGAAAAAATTTATCTTTTAGGCTTGGGATTTATCTCTTTATTTATTTATTTTTTAAAAAATCAGAAAAATAAAAAATATTTTCAATTTTTATCTTACAATTAATTAAAAAAAGCACACTGAAAATATTAAATGATTAATCAACATTTTGTAAAAATAAAAAGACCAAAAATAAAAAATAAAGAAGGGAAAGTACTTCGCTTGGACTTTTTTTGATTAAAAAGATAATTAAAAATAAAAATAAAAAAGAATATTAAAAACACCTAATTTAAATTAATGTAGCAATTTTTAATAAAATTGCATCATTCTGGCACAAACAAATTAAGAAAAAAAAATTTTTAAATCCACTCCTTATTAATAACTGTTTTGACCATTATGTCGTTTAGTCTTTTGTAAGAAGAATTAAAGAAAAAGTTTTAAATAAATAATGCTTATAAATAGACAGTAATTTTTGTAATTTAAAAAGCATAATTATGCCAAAAAACGAAGCTTTTTTCATTTGTTTTTTTTAATTAAATTAAATTTCTTTTCATGTACATATTCCTTCTATTTTTAATTTTTTTGTCTAAAAAATTCCGTTAATTGATTTTTTATTTTACCCTTATGATTGATCATTCCTTTCCTTGTCCCTTATATTTGATTGAAAATTATACTTAAAAATTAACGTGCAATTTGTTTTGAAAAAAGATGCGCATTCTATTTTTATTATTTTCTTTACCCTTTAAATAATTTAATAAATATATTTTTTAATTAATTTATATACTCTTTCATATGATGAATTTATTTGCGGACAAATTTTAATTAAATTATATTTGCGGACAAATTTAAATTAAATTATATTTGCGGACAAATTTAAATTAAATTATATTTGCGGACAAATTTAAATTAAATTATATTTGCGGACAAATTTAAATTAAATTATATTTGCGGACAAATTTTAATTAAATTATATTTGCGGACAAATTTTAATTAAATTTAAAAAAATCAAAAAAATTAATTTAATTCCCACACACTTGTTTAATTTATTTAATACATGACACATATAGAAATTAATTGTCAAACCGGGTGGGTGTGCATAGCTTAAAATTTAATTTTAAATTTTCTTTTGGCTTTAAAGAAATTAAAATTTAATTTAATCGATTCCCTTAATTAAATAATTTATTTATTAAAGAAATTTAAATTTTCCAGTTTTTTCTGATGAGAAAAATTTAAAAATATTAAATGAGAAAAGAAAATAAAAATGCAGAAAATGAGCACAAATTTGAGGAAATTTCGCTAAACTCATTTAAAAAAATAAAAGAAAAGAAGCCTTCAGTTAAATTAAATAAAGAAGGAGAAGATAATTTTAAATTAAGGTAATTATTTAATTTTTAAACTTTTTTGAAACAAATATTTTTGAAAAAATAGCAAAAAGTCTGATTCACTTTTTTTTTATGTGTGTACATATTTATGCTATTTTTGGGAAAGAATTTCATTTTTATTATTAAAAAAATTCAAATATTATTTTTACATTTTTAATTTATTTTCTAGAATTAATTTTTTATATTTTTTATATTTATTTTATTTTTTTAATGTTGTCATTTTTTTTAATGATTACTTTTTTTGCTTTTATTTTTTCTTATCTTTACCGTCTTTTTTGTTTAATTATTAAAACAATTAAAAAATTGAATTTTAACGAATATATTGAAACAAACATTTTTAAATGTTCATTTTGTTACTAAGTAAGGGTTTACCCACTAATTAAGTGTTTATATATTTTAGCAGTTAAAATAAATTAAAGAAAACACAAACTTTCCAAACATTTTAAGGAAAAACACAAACTTAGCGTTTAGCGCCAAACTGGCCTAATACTCAAACGGGTATACATTAAAGATTTTTTTCTTTATTCTTTAATATTTCTTCTTTTTTTGTTTTTAATTTTTTTAAAATTATTATTTTAAGGGAAAAAATATTTAAATCATTAAATATGGAGAGGCGTAAACTTATTTGTCTTTTAATTCTGTTTGCAGTTAATTTGCTCAATTATATGGACAGATTTACAATTGCAGGTTATTTATAGATTTAAGGGTTTTAATTTATATTTAAAATTTAGGTGTTCTACCCGATGTAATTAAATTCTATAAAATTAGTGATAAAATGGCAGGATTTCTTCAGACGGTTTTCATTATATTTTTTATGTTGTTTGCTCCAGTTTGTGGATTTTTGGGGGATAGGTTGATTTAAACCTTTTATTTAATTTTAATTAAATTTTAAATTTAATTTTAATTAAATTAAATTTAATTTAGATTCAATCGGAAGAGAATAATTTTAATTGGTGAGATTGTTTGGGTCCTTGCAGTCTTTGCTTCTTCTTTTGTACCTCATGAGGTTTATTCCTTTTTTAATATTTTATTTATTTTATTAGCATTTTGTTTTATTTGTTCTTCTACGTGGAATTGTTGGTATCGGGGAGGCTTCATATGCTGTTGTTGCACCAACATTTTTGGCAGATATGTTCGTTGGAAAAACACGAAGTCGTGTTTTAATGTTCTTTTATTTTGCTATTCCCGTTGGAAGGTTTTAAAAAAATTTTTTTTTTGTTAATACATATTTGTGTCCCTTTTAACTCTCCTTAAGATTGAAATTTTATTCGCAAAGGTTTAGAGCTTTCCTATACCCAGGGACTAGTCTCACGCATTTCTAGCCACCCTAAACTTTCTTGATATTTATATGCATACCTTAAGGTCCATTAAAGGTCAATAAATTAAGGCCAGGCCTAATATGCAAGGTCTGGATTTTAAAAATTCGAATTTCTTAGCCTATTATTTACCTTAAACTTCTATTTATATTTTTTACATTTTTAGTGGTCTTGGTTATGTAATTGGCTCTTATGTAACCTCAATAGCAAAAGCGGACCGTACAGACTGCCCTGACTGTTGGCAGTGGGGAATTCGTTCAACTCCTATATTTGGTATTTTAACGATTATTGGACTTCTAATTGGAGTTTATGAACCGGTTTGAATTTTTTTAGAATTATTTAAGTTAAACTACCTGAACTTTTTAGGTACGAGGGCAGGCAGATTGTGAAGAAATTAATGGTCAGGCTGAAAGGTTTTTCTTACTTTCTTTTTTTTTTTTAATTTATTTTCCCTTATTTATTTATTTATTTTAAAGCAATAATTTAAATAATCAAATGAATACCTCAAATAATGCTTCAACACAACCAACTTCATTTTTTGATAAATTTTATAATATTTGCCAAGATTTGGCCTATCTTGCTCAAAAGTATTTTTTAAATACCTACTTTATTTAAAACCGTTTAAAGCCAAACATTTGTCTGGTCAACTATTGCATATACTGCTGTTGTTTTTGTTACTGGGACTTTAACTTGGTATTTAAATTAAATGATTAATTTACCCTTTTTTCTGTGGCTTTATTAAGTCCGCAACTTTCTGTCCGCAAGTTTTAATATTTAACAAAAACATTTCCCCTTCAGCTTACTTTTTTAAAAATTCTTTAAAAATCATTAAAATTCAATTGTTAATTTAAAATTAATTTTTCAAGGTGGGCACCCGCTTGTATAGGAGAAGCAATTGCTTGGCACAATAATATCACAAATTCAACAACCGGTGCCGATACAGGACATGTTTCTTTTACTTTTGGTTTCTTTTAAAAATAATTTAAATTTTTTAAATTAATTTAATTTAGGAGTTATAACCTGTGCTGCAGGAATTTTAGGCGTTGCCTTAGGAACTGTTTTCTCAATGGTTTTTTTTGTTTTAAAGAAAATTTATTTTAAAAATTAAATTAAGGCATGGAAGCGCGGAATGTGGATTTTTACGAATTTTCCAAATATTCGAGCTGATGCACTTGTTTCTTCTATTGGCTCATTTCTAGCAACTCCTTTGCTATTTTTGGGAATTAAATTAATTGATCTCGATTATATTAGCATTGCCTGGGTATATTTATTAATTAATTTGTTATTTTTGTGTTGACCGCTTTATTATTAATTTACCCTTACAATTGGTGGTTATATGAGACATTAATGTTCAGTAGTTTTTGTTCCCTTTATTCTGCCCTTTATTTAAGCTAAAAAATTTCAAATTCTTTAAATAAAAAATTTTTAATTTTTTGACCATTTTGTCATTTGACCATTATATAGGTAATTAAAGGAGAGTAAATTAATGTTAGCGGTTAACAGAAGAGAACTTTAAAATTTAAATTTTATTTTAAGTTTGTTCTTTTCCTCACGATTTTGGCTCTTTGTTTGAACTGGGCAGTTAATGTCGATATGCTTATGTTTATTTTCTTTTCTAATTTAAATTAAATAAAATTAATTTTAGGGAAATTATGGTCCCACATCGTCGAGGAATTGCAAGTGCTGTTCAAATTCTTATATCACACGCATTTGGTGATGCAAGCGGTCCCTGGATTGTTGGGGCAATTTCTGACTATGTGAGGTTTTTTACTTGCTTTTTTCAGCGTCCTTACTATAGAATTTTTTTAAAACAATTTTCCTTTAATTTTAATTAACTAGCGGAGTTGGCCGGCCTTCGGCCGGCCTACTCCCCTAGCAAAAACAAAACACACTCAAACTTCTCTAAACTAATGAAAACATAATCTTTAAATCATTCAAACTACCACCTCACTACTATATCCCATTATAACACACCTCACTTAAGTTTACATCATTAACACTTAATCTTACTTAATTGTCTTGACTTAAACAGTACTCGTCTCTTGCTTTTAATTTCAACTTATTAATATCTTTTATCTTACTACAGCCATCAAAACAAACAAAGCATTTCACCCAAACACATTATATACAAATAACATACAATTAAACGATACATTACACATAATACAATACCTAAGCAAAAAAATAACGAACAATTAAACATATACAAAAAAGGGGAAACCGCCTGGTCCACTTAAAAAGTAGAACTCAGGCTCAGGAACAGGTCTATTTACTCTATCTAAAACCTCATCAACTATTAATCTCTGCTAATCATACATAGACTCAAGTGTCATAGACTCAAGTGACACAGACTCAAGTGGCACTGACTTAAATGGCACAGACTCAAGTGGCACAGACTTAAGGTACAGACTCAAGTTCACAGACTTAAGTTCACAGACTCAAGCGTCACAGATTCAAGTGCCACGGACTCATGTGGCACAGACTCAAGCGGTACAGACTTAAGCGGCACAAAATTAAGTCCACAGACTCAAGTGCCATAGACTCAAGTGACACAGACTCAAGCGTCACAAACTCAAGATCGAAGACTCAAACGGCACAAACTCAAGTCCACAGACTCAAGTGTCATAGACTCAAGTGACACAGACTCAAGTGGCACAGACTTAAATGGCACAGACTCAAGTGGCACAGACTCAAGTGGCACAGACTCAAGTGGCACAGACTTAAGGTACAGACTCAAGTTCACAGACTTAAGTTCACAGACTCAAGCGTCACAGATTCAAGTGCCACGGACTCATGTGGCACAGACTCAAGCGGTACAGACTTAAGCGGCACAAAATTAAGTCCACAGACTCAAGTGCCATAGACTCAAGTGACACAGACTAAAGCGTCACAAACTCAAGATCGAAGACTCAAACGGCACAAACTCAAGTCCACAGACTCAAGTGTCATAGACTCAAGTGACACAGACTCAAGCGGCACAGACTCAAGTGGCACAGACTCAAGATCGCAGACTCAAACGGCACAAACTAAAGTCCACAGACTCAAGTGTCATAGACTCAAGTGACACAGACTCAAGCGGCACAGATTCAAGAGGCACAAACTCAAGTGCCATAGACTCAAGTGACACAGACTCAAGCGGCACAAACTCAAGATCGCAGACTCAAACGGGACAAACTCAAGTCCACAGACTCAAGTGTCATAGACTCAAGTGACACAGACTCAAGCGGCACAAACTCAAGTTCACTGACTAAAGTTCACAGACTCAAGTATCACAGACTCAAGCGGCACAAACTCAAGATCGCAGACTTAAGTGACTTAAGTGTTATAGCCTCAAATGGCACAGACTCAAGTTTTACAAACTCAAGATCGCGGACTCAATTGCCATAGACTCAAGTGGGACAGACTCAAGTTCACAAACTTAAGTATCATCCCCGACTCTACCTTATCACACTTGATTTTATTCCACCTTCCTCTTCCCTCTAAAACTTTACTATAAAAGCCCTCATTTTTTTTTCATTCCTAACAACCTTACTATAAAAGGACAAACAAACAAACAAACACACACCTTTTCTCAATTATATAATTAGATTTTAAGGTTAGAGGAGATGATGAAACACACAAAGCCAAATTCCATTCATTACTGGTTGCCTTCTATTTGCCAAATATTTTGCTATTTGTGAGTGGTGTTGCTTTCCTTATTGCAGCTTATAAATTGCCTGCTGATCTTAAAAGGGCTGAGGAATGGAAGAAACTCCCAAGGACAGGTAACCTTTGTAAAAATTAAATAAAATATACCCTAAGGGTTTTAATTTAATTAATTAAATATTAAGCCGATACGGGTCCTACACAACCTATTGATGATGGATCGGCACCCTCAGATAGGTACCATCATAACGAGGCTTTTGATCCTTAATGTTCACTTATTTTTCTCTTCATTAATTTTTGCATCTTATATTTAACCCTTTTTTTGTTCTTTTAATTTTTGGACATTATATGTATGTATATGTGATGTATTTAATTAATTTATATATATCTACAATTACTTTTTGAAAATGGAAGAAGTATAAATTTTGATTTTAATAATTAAAGGGTAGAATGTCAAAAGTCCTATAAGGAGCTTTTCTAAAGCAGGCCTACTTTAAGCGTCAAAAATTAGATTTTTAAATTACGCTTTAAACAAAAAAAGAGAAAATATAAAAGAAGAGTTGTTTTCCTTTAATTCTTTAAATTTAAAATAAATTAAATTTTATTATTTTTAATAAAATGGAGTTTTATTTAGAGCTCAAATTTTTATTTTAAATGAAGGTATTCCGATTTTTAAAATTAATAAATATACCCATATATCTGCACATATTTAATTGTTTAGAGTTGAAATAGTTAATTTTCTTCTTCCTTAATAAAATGCCATTTCTTCACCAAATATTATAGTTTGCATGAATTTTGGTAAAACCAGCTTTTCATCAGTATGTTTAAACTCATTATGTTTTCTTATCATAGCACTCTTAAGAAATGATTGATGAACATTCCCAATTTGAAATGCAATAGAAATAAACAACATCTAGAAGTTAAGAAGAAAAAAGTTAACTCATGCCTTGGAAAGCTAAAAAATTAAATCTAAAGGGGGGATGCCAAAGTCCTTTGGATGTTGTCTACGTATCGGTACCGTAGAGCCCTCAACCCTCCGCTTGTCATGGGTCTGGTTTAAACTTAAACACAGGTTGGTAACCCAATACCTATAGAGTCTATGAGAATTATAATAAAACAATATACCAAATTTGCATATCTTTCTGCCCCACCGAAGTCTCCCCATTTGCTCCGTTCATAGAACATTAATGACTGAGAAAGTTTTTCACATTCAGTTTGTAAAAGTTTACATCCATTACTTGACAATTCTGTTGAAGCTTTTTAAAAAAGAAAATAAATAAATAAATGTATTAAACCTGTATGAAAAAAGATTGCTGCTCTGAGAAGCAAAAATTCTTCTTTACTTAAATTAGCTTCTTTCATTTTTAGCATATGCTTATAAAATAAATTGTAAGCAATTGGTTGGTTATTAACAAATATAGGACTAAATCCATTTGGAAATATCAAAACCTCGCTTTTATTAATATTTTTACTATAAAATAATTGGCTAAAAACAATTGCTGCAATTCCATTTTTAGAACAGAGTTGAACCTAAATTTAAAAAATGACAATTTTTAACTGGCAAAATGTCTTTTTATCCTAACTGGCAAAGTGTCTTATTTTGCATCAAGTTTAATATTTATATCAAACCTTGTCTTCTAATGAAAGTTGGTTAAAAACTGGAAATGTTTTCTTCATTTCAATAAATAAAAATGAGTCTATATACAACCAAATAGGGGGGAAAACTTTTCCTTCTTCTCTAAATTGTTTAATAAAAAAATCAGGAGTTTTTGGAATTCTTCTCATTTTCTAAATATTTTTAATTATTTATTTTAAATTATTTATTTAACCGAATATATGTTAGACTTAGCCAAAACAGATTGAGTTTCTCCATCAAATGAATCGAGAAGTTGAAAAATATTTTTATCATAATAAATAGTTGAAAGACTAATTTCAGAATGTCTAATATGTAAAAGACATTCATCTGCATAAGCCAGAATATTTATTAATTCAATTTCAGGTCTTTCTGTTAAAAACTGTCTGTTCTAAATTAATTAGATTAGATGAAGAAGAATTTAATTAATTAAAAAAAATAGCCTTGTCAAATTAATTAATCTAAGCCTTACCATAATAATCGAATTTTGTTCATTCTGAAGAGTTAAAACTTCCTTCGAAAATAGTTTACGTTTTCTCTCAGTTAATTTATTATTTATTTTGTCAAGGTTAGTTCCCCCCGGAAGTCTTTGTATTTTTTTAAAGTTCATTCCACTAAGAAGGCAACGATCGAAACGGCACGCGCGGCATCTTTCTCCTAATTTAATTAATTTTAAAACATTTTATATTAAACAGACCCTTCATAATTTGACAATTTTCATTTGCTTTGCAAGTAAACAATTGTTGGTTTAAAACAGAGCGGCGAAAAAATGCATGACAGCCTGGGTAATCATTTTAAAAATAAAATTAAATTTATTAGAATTAACAATTTTGGGAAAATTCTAAAAATTGCTGGGTGTACTCAACCAGGTTTGTGTTACTTTTAAATAATAACCTTTACAACTGGGAACATCAAAATAATAACATTTTGCTTTGTTTCCACAGACAACACAATCTAACGGTTTTTTTATGTGTACGGATGTTACAATGTTTTGTTTGTTTATTTGATTTTTATTAACGTTTAAATCAACACTAGAGAAGTATAAAAGGGCTTCTTTATTTATTAGTTTATCTAAATCCTCCAAACTATAATAATCATTTTCAATGGAGTATTTATTAAATTCAAGGTTGTTGGGTGATGAAATGTTGCTTTTTAAAAAGGACATTTTTTGCTGAATTTAAATATTTAATTTTTTAAATTTTATTTAATTTAAAAGCAGAGATTTTTATTTAATTAATTAAGGCCTTATAAAATTTATTTCTATTTTTTAATTAATTTTAAATTAATTTTAAATTGTCTCTAATTATTTATGGTTACCTTCAAATAAATTAAATAATAAAATATTGTTTGAAAAAAAGAAAAATAAAATTATAATAAATATTTATAAAACCAGTGAAATAAAACTAAAATAGAAAAAATCAAAATATAAAGCCTGAATAAATATAATAATTAGCTTTAGCTGCCTTGACTAGAGAAGGTTGTCTAACGCCAGTAACAAAAGAGCATGTAAAATGAAGAGAGACAAAAAATTTCTTTAGCGAGGAGAAAATTTAAATTTTCTATTATCGATTAAAAGAAAAATTAAAAAAATAAGGAAAAATTAAAAAATTAAAGAAAAATAAATTTATTATGTCTTTACTTTTTTTGGCATTAATTTTAACATTAGTCTTTATTTTAGATAAAAATAAATGCTATATAAAAGACTTAAAAGAATTAAAATGAACTCTCTTCTATTTTACTTGCAAACTTAAGTTTATGCTTTTCAGGTTTATTTAAAACTTGCTGAAAACTACTAACTCTCTTATACTATTTATTTGCAAACTTAAGTTTATATATTTTCAAGTTTATATATTTTCAAATTATTTTCAAGTTTATATGTTTCAAGTTTATTTAAAACTTTCTTTATTCAAGTCAACTAAAATAAATTAATTCAATTAAAAATCTCTAATTAAAAATTAAATATTCCATCAATTATTATTTTCATCATTAATTTCTATTATTTCCATTTCCTTGTGCTTCTTGCTCTTATTATCTAATTTAAGCATTTTAAAACATTTATTAATCATTTCTTCATTATATTTAAATAAAGGGAAATTATTAGCTTCAATTAACTTGTCAGATTTTAATAAATTAAATAAATTATTAATTCTTTCAATTATTTCTTTTAATAATTGCCAAGCTTTATCTTTCTCCGTTTCTTTTTTTGGATTTACTAAGCCAAATAATTGAGCAAAAAATTGTAAAAATGCTAAAAGATTGGCTCCTTCCTGTTCATCTAAAAATTATTATTTTATTTTTTCTTTTAATAATTTATTTTTTAAATATTAAATTAAATAGTAAAATATAAGTTAACATTTTAAATGTCTAATTTTTTGAATTTCTTCAATTAATTTAATTATTTTTTCAATTCTTTCATGATATTCTTTTCCGTAATGTTTGCTTGAAATATTTCCCTCATTAAATAAAATATTATTTTTTATTAAAAATTTAGTTAATTTTCTTCTAATTATACAAATAATAGAATGAACTTTTTTATATTTTTTTAAACTTTCCTTTTCAATTATTAAAATTAATGCTTGTAAAATAGTGTCTGCGTCTTTGTTTTTTTGATTTTCGTCGACTTTAAATTTAGTGAATTATTTAAATATATTTAAAGAAATTAGAAGAATATGTGCTTTACATAAATAAATAAATAAACAATTTTTTTTGTTTAAAGTTTAATTATTTTAAATAAACTTGAATTGCATTACCTTCACTACTACTACTAGCTGCATTGCTTGTTTCTCCTTTATTTTTTATTTTTTCTATTTTTTTGGAAACTTTATTTTTTCCTTTACCAAAATAATTTTCTAAAAGCTCATTAATTTCATTTTTAATTAAAAATGTTGAATTATGCGATTTAATTATTTTTAGGGTTAATTGCAACATAAATTCAGGCTTTGACATTCCATTGCTATTTTCAAGTAAAAATGCAACTTAAAAATAAAATAATTTTTTAAAAATATTATTTAAACATTGCTTAATGTTTTTCTAATAAATTAAAAAAAACCCAAAGGAAAAATATTTTATAATCTTGGAAATATTAAATTAAGAGTGACTGCATGTTTAACTAAGTTTACTTAATATTAAGTTTTATAAGTAAAAAAAGTTTTAAATAAATTAATTAAAAAATAAAAATACCTAAAATTGTATTGTATATTAAAAATAAAATTAATTTATTCAACATAATTAATTATTTTAATTTAATTTTTAATATTAAAAGAAAAATTAATTTAATTAAAAAATAAATAAATAAACAAGCTTAACAGTAAATAAAACTTTTTTATCTTTAAAAGTACTACTTATTTCTCAGACGTTTATTTCATTAATATTTATTATTTATAAATTTCGAAATTATTAATTTTTAATAGACAAGAGTGCATTAACATAAAAAAAAATATTTTTTTTTTATTTTTTAATTAATTTTTTTTTGATTATTTGACGCAAAGAAATAATAAATTAAATATTTTTTAAAAAATTTAGAAACTCTAATAAATAAATTAAGAAAAGAATTTTTCCAAAGAATGTGATTCTACAAAAAATTAAAATTTAAAATCAAATTAATTTCTATTTTAATACATTAATTGTGACTTAAAATCGCAGTATATTTTATGTCAATTTTCTGTCACAATTACTTGGACACCCACGCATTTTTTTGATCTTGTCCTCAAGTAGTATATATCACAACAGCTGCTGTCTTTAGTTTTAAGTAGAGAATTTTGCTTCTCTTCTTTATTCACTTTAAAAACAAAAAGAAAACTCAATCATTTCCTTCCTACTATTAAACCTTACTTGAGTCGTTTACCTGTATCTCATAAATTAATTTACTGATTTTAATGTTTTTGGTACCATTTAATAGAGAATTTAATTGTCTATTAAATACACTTTAAACCTACATTCTAGGTAACAAACAAATAAAGTTATAAGCGAAAAACTCGAAAAATGAGTGTTTTTGTCAATTTTGAAGCACATCTTTGAGTAAAATTAATTAAACTTTTTGTTTATTTTTTTATTTTAATAAACTCTTAATTCTCTATTAAATGGTACCAAAAACATGGCAAAATGTCCATCCAACCCTAAGTTATAAAACTTTAAAACAAACATATTTATAAAGCTAAGGGAGTTAATACACCTTAAAGTAAAGCTTTAAGTTTCTTTGTGCCTCTTTGCAATGGATTTATCGACTTGAAAAATCGGTAGAGAATAAGCTTTTAGATAGGGCCAACGAAAAAAAATAATAAAAGAAATATCTGATTTTCCTTTTCACTGTCAGAGAAACATTTAACACATTTTCTGTTATTCTAAGGCTAATAAAGACTCTTTTTATTAAATAAACTTTATCCTTCAAGTTTAAGCTCTATTAATAAAATGAGATTTTTTAAGAATATACATTAGTTCTAGTTATAAGGACAATTAAAGGGGAAAGGCCTGAGTTAAGAACAAAGTAAGGCAAACTAATTGACCCTTTTGTTTATTAAATATCCTCAATACCGTATTTATTCTAATAGAACGACAGTCGTTCTATTTTTCAACCTCCTTCTGGAAGTCGCTCTATTCGAGACTGTCGTTCTAATCGAGACTGTCGTTTTATTTTTCGATCAAATATTTCCGAATAAAGGTGTTATTTTATTTAAATGTCCCCAATATAATGAAAGAAAAATCTAAATTTCAATAGAATTATCAATCTGATCACTAATAGGTGGTTTTTTTGTAGCAGTTCAATCCTAGTAAATGAGGTATCATTCGAAAGAGCTTTGCGAGCTGAGTCGAACTAGCCCTGAATAAAGTCGAACAGACTACCTAGAGCTGAGTTACAGGTCACTGAAAGTTGAAAAACCATAGGGGGGAGTAAAGTACAAGTCCTTGAAAATTGGAAAACTACCGTATTTATTCTAATAGAACGACAGTCGTTCTATTTTTCAACCTCCTTCTGGAAGTCGCTCTATTCGAGACTGTCGTTCTAATCGAGACTGTCGTTTTATTTTTCGATCAAATATTTCCGAATAAAGGTGTTATTTTATTTAAATGTCCCCAATATAATGAAAGAAAAATCTAAATTTCAATAGAATTATCAATCTGATCACTAATATATGGTTTTTTTGTAGCAGTTCAATCCTAGTAAATGAGGTATCATTCGAAAGAGCTTTGCGAGCTGAGTCGAACTAGCCCTGAATAAAGTCGAACAGACTACCTAGAGCTGAGTTACAGGTCACTGAAAGTTGAAAAACCATAGGGGGGAGTAAAGTACAAGTCCTTGAAAATTGGAAAACTATATGGAGAATAAGCTAACAATAAGCTTGGATTGAGATTGAGTATGAAAAACTGTTTTTGTGCTGCTACGGAGGGTAGGCAGGGTATGGTCTTCGCAACATGATGGCCGTGCTTCGCTTCGGCCGTGCTCGTATCGCTCGTGGCGGCCGTAGCGAAGCGGCGGCCGTCGTTCCGCTCGACATACCCTGCTTCCTCCTCAGCGGCAAAAACTTTTTTCGACGATGACTAATAATTTAGCATAATTCACTGTAATAATCAGGGCAGCCGCGGTAATCACCTATAGGTGCTTACTCCCCCCTATGGTTTTTCAACTTTCAGTGACCTGTAACTCAGCTATAGGTAGTCTGTTCGACTTTATTCAGGGCTAGTTCGACTCAGCTCGCAAAGCTCTTTCGAATGATACCTCATTTACTAGGATTGAACTGCTACAAAAAAACCACCTATTAGTGATCAGATCCCCGGGCCGGGTAAATCCGGAAAAATCCGGACGGGCCGGCCCGGCATCATGTAAAAAACATTAGCCCGGAATAGGGCCCGGAAATTTGATTTTACCGGTCACTAGTTAGAATATAATTAGGAGACATAATATAACAAATAGTTGATGGTTTTAAATAGATAACTGATTTAAGAATGGACTGTCGTTCTATTCGAGACTGTCGTTCTATTCGAGACAGTCGTTCTATTTTTCAACCTCCTTCTGGAAGTCGCTCTATTCGAGACTGTCGTTCTAATCGAGATGTCGTTCTATTAGAATAAATACGGTATAATTAATTAATACACCCATCTGAGGGTATTATTATTCAAAAGAGTGCCACTCATCTCCATTAAGTGTTCAATAGTAATTTGCCCAAATAGAAAGACCATTAAACTTTTAAATATAATTTAATTATATTTAATTAATTTTTGTTTTTTTAAACAGATTTGTTTTGAATAACGGGTGTCATTTGATTTGACATTTCCCAATTAAAAAGCAAGCTATTTTTTAATATTTTTATTAACTGAAAATTAGACAAAATGGTAGGTTAATTTAATTAATTATTTAATTATTTAATTAAAATTAAAAAAATTAAAGGCCTCAGGGGTTAAAGTAGATGCTTCCTGTAAACTATCATATGATGACTTACATAATAAACATCTTCATTCTTACTTAATTTTTCGAATTTCTGATGATGATACAACAATTATTGTTGAGAAAAAGGGAGATAAAAATGCTCCTTATGCTGAATTTGTTAAGGTAAAGTTTCAAGAAATTAATTTGGTGTTATGAAAAGTTTTCAACTTTTTGGCATTTTGTACTTTTCTATTTTAATGTTGAATTAAACTAAGCTGCAACTTTTTCTGAAACTTAGTTAATTACGGAAGAATTTCCGGAAAATAAAGTAGGGGTCAGTTCGGCGCTTAACAAAAAAAAAACATTTTTAATTTTCATTTAAATAAAAAAATGAATTAAATTTGTTAAACCTTTTCTAAGTAAAATAATTTTAAAAAAAATTAAGGAAATGAAAGCTCTAGTTGGCGATGGAAAGCAATGCAGATATGCAGCAGTCGACGTCCAAGTAGAACTTCAGCGTCAGGGTGCCGAAGGAATATCTCGAATTTCAAAGGTTATATTCGTTCAATAGTAAGTTTATTCAACACATTTATAGCTACTTTATGTAAATATATATTATTTATTTAATTAATAATAAAATAAATTAACTGTGAAAATTAAAAAATTCGGTAATAAATAAATTTAAATTAATTTTTAATTAAATATTTGGCACTCTAAGCCGATCAAAACTGAATTTAAAAATTAATTTAATTTAGGAATAATAATAAATTTAATTAATTTTTAAATTAAAAATTTTTAAAATAATTATTTCAGTTGTCCGGATGAAGCGCCAGTTCGTCGTCGTATGCTCTACGCCTCATCAGTAATTTTTAGAGTAATTATTTATTTTAAAAATTATTTTCCGCTGTAGGTAAGTGCCCTTAAGGCCACTTTGGGATTACAAAGCCTTTTGCAAATTCAGGCTTCGGAACTTTCTGATATTGATGAGAAGGTTATCAAGCATGAAGTAATTTAATTTTATTAATTTTAAGTTTTTATTTAAAACTTTTTTTTTATTATTTTTTTATAGAGAATTAAATTAGCTATAAAATTAAAAAAACCAGAATTTCTGATTTTTAAATAAAAAAAGTTTAAGCAAATAAACTGACATTTGTAAGGAAAAGGAAGGTTTTTTGACCTCAATATTTTTGTTATTTTGTTAAAATTTTAAATTTAAAATACATTTTATAGAGAATTTAATTCTCTATCGAATGATATAAAATTTAGCTAAAAAAGTTTTTATTTGAATTAGTTATGATTTTTTAAGTAAAGTCATATCTTTTAAGGTAATGTCTTCACAACGCGCCTAAATGGACTAAAAGAGAGAAAAAAACTTAAAATTAAGCAATTTATTTTTTAAAAAATATTTTTAAGATTGCCAACAAAAATGCCTTTTATAAATGCCACTTAATCTTTTTTGATTTTGTGAACATTTTTTTCTATTATTTTTAAGATTAACAATTAAATTACTGCACGGCTCAGAATTTGATAAAAATGCTTGTAGCAAATATAATTAATTTTTTAATTTTTAAAGACAAAGTTTAATTAATGAAAAAGTTTATTTTAATTGAATTTTGAAAAAATTAAAAATTGGGTATTTTTAATTATTTTACACTATGTGACCATGAAATTAGTAAAATAAATAAAAAATAAATTTAATGAAAAATATTAAAAAGAAATTTAAAAATAATAAAAATAAAGCTAAAACTATATAAATAATCAATTATTTAATTTTTCTAATTTCTTTTCTTCGTCTTCGTTACAACCTGAAATGAGCGTAAGCTAATAAAATAGTATGCGTCTTACAAAGCTTTTTATTTTTTATTAAACTTATTGCTAGGTAAAAAAATTTTCTTTTTATGCCAATAAATAGAGTAATGTTTGTACTACAAAAAATATATTATATTTTAATTTAACTGTTTTATAAATTAAAATAACCTTCAAAAAATGATTAATAGAATATAAGCATAATGATCTTTAAAAAATCGTAACTTTTTTAATTTTAAAGAGATTAATTAAATTTTTTTTATTTTTTTATAGTACAAAATGTGCTCTTTTCTAGGATATAAACAAATAATTTTTCCCCCAAAAATTTGTTTAGATATAAGAAGAAAACGAATATAATGACACTGTTGCTTATTCTCTTAGTGTTAGTGTTTACCCTAATATTTATATTTAATTAAACTTTCTCTTACAAAATGAGTCAAGAAAAGCTTCGTCACATCCAGCTCCCTTACAGCATTCATCAACTATTCCCCTTCTTTTATTTCGATCCAAAATAAGATTCCCGTCTTGGAGTAAATTATTTTTATTAATAAATAATTTATTTGATAACCACCCTGAAATTATATTAAAAATTAATTTTATTATTTAATTAATTTATCACCTTTTTTAATTAGTTTATAGTGCAAATTCCATAAATTTAAATAATTTAACCAGAAGGATTGTTTTTGGTCAAAAAACAAATTTTTCTGATTTGTATTTTTTCGCTTCTCAACTCCATGAATACAAGGGCCTTTTGCTCCTTAAAGGAAAAAATATTTATTTTTAATTAAATGGAACAATGAAAGGGCTTTTTTTACCCATTGCCTGACAACGCATTATATGAGTAACAGGAAAAATAAATTAAAGTACCCTAAAAGGAACATGTATAGGTACCCCCTAATGTCCAGTTGATCTTCTGGGTTTGTCCTGTTATTTTTAAATTTTAATTTACCTTGTTTAGTGCACACCCTCCATAATTCAGATGTTAACCTACTTCCACATAAACGCCTCTTTCCTGCTTCAATGTTGCTAATACAAATAATTAAAAGGCAAGATAAAATAAAAAACAAAGAAAAAGGTTTAGAAAATAAAACAAAGTTTTTAGATGTTCGTCGAATAAAATAAAACTTGTTTTGGGAGGGGTTATTAGAGTAATTGTTATTTTCCATTTCCTTTAAAACTTGAATTAATTAAAACTTTGAAACTTGACGCATATAAAAACAATGCTTTAAACCTATTTAATTATTAAAAATAAATAAAACTTTGTTTAGTTAAAAATGAAGGAAATATTTTAGTAAGGGAAGTGGATGCTCCCAATACTTAAGTATTATTTAAATTAAATGTTAAATAATATTGCTAGCTAAATAACGACATTATGTGGTCAAAGCATTTAAAAATAACTATAATCTTAAATATTTATATACACATATTTGTTTTTTATTTTATTTTTAGTAGTTCAATAAAAAAGAGGAACTCTTTTACATCTCTACTACTTTACATTTAAATAATTAAGTCATTAAATCTCAAAGCTTTAAATTAAAATAACAACTTAAAAGGACATCCCAAAGGCTATGTAAACGTATACTCTAATGACCTAACTGTCCTTCTATTTAATTAATTTTTGGGAAGTTTAAAGGCTGCGCAATATTAATGGGTTTCTTAATAAATATTGCTTAAATAAATAATAAATATTTTTAATGTGTAGAAAATAAATAATATGTACGTAATAAAGAATTAATTACGTAAATTAACAAAATATATTTACCTATTTATTTATTTAAATTTTTAAAAATAATTTATTTTAAATAACACGTGGCATTTACACATTAAATAAAATATATATCAAAATAAATATTTATTTATGTTTTCAGACTTGTTTTTTTCTTTGTTTTTATTTTTATTTAAAGGTGTCTTATTATAGAAATAAGGGGAGTGCCACGCTATTTTAATATATAAACAGAAAATTATTTTAATAAAAAATCAGGTTTGAGACTCAAGTGGGCGCAGCATGCAATTTATTATTTTATTTAAGTTAAAGTTCTGATTTTGTAAAAAAATTCTGATTTTATTCTGATTTGTAAAAAAAATTCTGATTTTAAAAAAAAAAATCTGATTTTATTCTGATTTTAAGCAAATAATTCTGATTTTTATTAGGTTAAAATTCTGATTTTTATTGAACCAGAATTCTGATTTTATTCTGATTTTTTCAATAAATTCTGATTTTTATCGATTAAGTTTATTTAAAAGAACAATTAACCGGAAGCCTTTATAATAAGAAAAATGAAACAAAATAAAATATTAAAAACATTTATTCCAATTAAAAATATTTTTGTTCACTCCCACAAACAAATAATATATAAAAAGGAGAAAAAAATACAAATTTAATATTTTGTATTTTATTAACAAAAAAAAAGTTGTTGTTTTTTATTTTTCGTACCTGACTGTGTTAACTTAAAAATGTCATGATGCTTTTTATTTATTCTCAGCCATTTTGGCTAATTTTTAAAAAATAAATAAACAATCCATTAAAGGATTTAAATTCTGTTTTTGGGCTATTAAATTAAAGAGAGAAAATATATATTTATTTTTATTTATTTAAAACATTTATGTTAAGAAAAGGAAATTTTCACTTTTTCTTTAAAAAGGTGAAGACGTTAAAATTAATTTCCTTAATATTTAATAAAATAAATAAATAGAATATATTTATGAAAGAGTAATTTTATGAAATTCTGATTTTTAAAATATTTTTCAAAATATTTTTTAATCTTTTAAATCATTTTGATTAGGAAATAAAAGAACATTTTACAGCCTTAAAGCCAAAGGAAATATTTCATTATTACAGAATAAAAGACAAAAAAAATAAACTTGGAATTGATAGGGAAAGATAAATTAACTCTCTCTGTCTTTCAAGTTTTATAATTAAAAATAAACTGTTACTTTAAAATTAAATAAAAAAGGTTGGAAAACATTAATTAAAAATTAAACTTGAAATTTAATATTAAGTAAATAGTTATTTAAAATCTAAATTAAAATTAAAAATAAAAATTAAATAATTAAATTAATTATTTATTTTTTAAAATTAAAAAAGGAAAGAAATACATATTTATTTTATTTTTTATAAAAATATTTTAAGCTAAATTAATTAAATTCTTTTTCTCTAATATTATCCTCCCTCAAATAAATAATATATTAAAATAAAAAAAATTAATATTAATAGGTGCTTTTTAATTCAGATTTAATGGTTATTATTATTTCCTTTTTTACACTTTTTTGGAATAAAAATTCTTCTTAATTTAGATATTTTTTGTTTTTTTGTTTTTTGTAGTTTAGTGTTTGGATGGAACACTTAATTTAATGAGAAAGGTGCGTTAGAGTCTCAGCATAAAACTTGAGAACGGCTGGGAAAAATGTCCTAGTTTTGGGGTCGTTTTGTAGGTAATTTAATTACCTACAAAATAAGCCTAAAACCCCATTTTTAAATAAACAACTAAATTTACTAGAAAATAAAAAGTATAAATAAAATAAATTATTGGGTGTATTTAATTTAAAAATTAAAAATTAATTTATTTTAAACAAAAAAATTAATTAATTAATTTTAAAAATATTATTAAATAAAAAAATTAAATTGGTCAATTTTTATTGCATAAAATTAAATATAAATAATTTTAAAAAATAAAATAAAAAAAGGGTGACTCAATATAATTTATTTTTTTTAAAAATAAAATAATAAATAATTAATTTTTTATTTATTTTTTTATTTTTTGTTAATACATTACTTACCTTTTTATTAATATAAATAAAATGTATTTTGATTTTTATAAGTGTTACTTTATTTTTTAGTTTATTGTGTAAGGTTGCTTCCGTTCTATTGTTTTTTCCTTATTTCCGTTAATTAATTTATTTTTTATTTTTTTTATTTTTTATTTAGAAAATAAATGTTTAAATTAATTAATTAAAAAATAAAAAAATAATAATTTAAATAAATTATATATTTAATTGTTTGTATTAAATGATGATTTAATTTAAATATTTTTTTTAATTTTAATAAATTAAATTAATTAAATTTTAAATTAATTTAAATTTAAAAATAAATGTAATAATTTATTATATATTTTAAATTTAATTTAATTTAATTAACTATTTATCTTTATTTTTAAAAATTATTTTTTATTTAATTTAATTAATTAATTTTAATTTTAATTAATTACTAATTATTTTTACTTATTTTATTTAATTAATTAATTTTAATTTTAATTAATTAATTAAATTTTACTTTATTTTAATTAAGTTAATTATTTTTAATTTAATTAAATTAATTAATTAATTAAATTAATTAATTTTTACTAACATAAGATCAAAAATTAAATTAAAAATAAATAATTTTTATTTTCGCCAAACAATTAATTTAATTAAATAAAAAAATATTAAAAAACAATTAAAAAATAAAACAAGTAATAAAAACAATTTATTTAACTTTTTTACTTCCATTGTTTCCCCCCATTTTCTTTTAATTCGCCAAAAACATTTATTCGTGTTTTTATGTTTTTAATTGACTAATGTTGTTAATAGCAACAACAAACATCATTTTTTAATGCACACCCAGAAGATCACCTTTTTAGCAATAAAAGGAATATTAGAGAATTAAATAGAGAAAGAGGGGAATTAAATTAATTTTAATTAAAATAAATTAATTTTTAATTAATTTTAAATTTAAATAAATTTTTTTTTAATTTAATGATATTTATTAAATAAAAAATAATTTAATTTAAAAGGACAAATGTTAATTAATAAATAAATAAATAAATTTAAATTTAAAATAAATATTAATTTAATTTTTTAAAATTTAAATAAAGGTGGAAAGGTGATTAAAATATTTATTTAAAATTAATTAATTCCTTTTAACTGCTTATTTTTACTTTAATACTCTAATAGCCCCCTATAATCAAAATGCAGTAAATCTGTTGATCATTTTATTTTCTCCAATTCTTTAGTAAATTACCCCAAAGGGAAATAAAAAATAAAAACAAATTATTTTACAATTTTTTATTTTTATTAATTGTTCATTCATCAATTTATTTACAAAAAACCTTCATTTTTATTATGGCGTAATCCTTCACCTTTTTGTAATTTTTTAAATAAATAAATAGAAGAGAAAGAGAATTGCCCGAATAAAGATAATAATAATATCTATTTATTCCCCCCTCTTTGTTTAAAATAAAACTTGTCTTTTTTAAGTTGTTACTAAAAGCAAGTTTTAAGTTGGCGTTGAAAAGGCTGCGCAAAGTTTTTTTGAATTAGTATATAAAGAGTGACAAATTATTTTATTGCAATTATAAAAGAGAAGGTTTTTTTCTCTTTATTAATTTTTTAAATTTTATTTTTTTTTAAATTAATAATCCAAAGCCTTAAATTAATTTATTTAATTTATAATTTGTTATTTTATTTAATTCTAAATAAATAAATTAATTTTTTAAATTAATTTATTTTTTAATTGTTTTAATTATTTATGTTTATTTAATTAGAACATTTTAAAAATTAATTATGAGAAGGATAATAAATAATATTTTTTTCCCTGAATTTTATTAATTTTTAAATGCTTCCGAGAAGAATTAATTAATTTCTTAATTTTTTAATTTAAATATTTTAAATAATTAAATTATTAATAATTTTAAAAAATGTCTAAAAAATATATTTATTTTATTTTTTATTTTTTTTAATAAAAATACACATAATTAAATATTAATAATTTAAAAAAATGTCTAAAAAAATATATTTATTTTTTATTTTATTTTTTTTAATAAAAATACACACTCAAAATTCTTAACATTTTTATCCTCTTTTTTATTTAATAACAATTATTTAAATCAACTTAACTACTATTACTATTTTCATTTGTTTGTTTTTAACCTTTAAATAAATAAATAAATATTTTATTTAGTAGTGCAAACAAAAAACATTAAAAACATTAACTAAAAGGGTGTTTCAGTGCTCCTTTCTTTTGAACATTCTTAAAAATATTTTGAAAGGAGAAAGTTTTTAAATAAATAAATGTACTCTATTTGACTTTATTTTTTCATTTTTTGCTTAAGAAAATTTTTTTTAAATTAAATTCTGATGCAAAAAATAAAATTATTCTAAAGGAAGAGAATAACTGTTAACAGGGATTTTCGAATATTTCAGAAAATATTTAATATTTCCGGACATTTTTGGTACCATTCGAAAGGAAATTTAATTCTCTATAAGTCGGTACCAAAATTGTCCCTCAACTCCTTTCCGTTCGTGAGTTATGCGTCTGGCACTGAAACGTCTTTTTTCTAATGCGCGCAAAAATAAACTTTTTTTAATAAAATAAAATTTTTTTAAAGGTTTTAGAAATTAGTAAAATAATTTAAAGATACTCAAATGACCTCCTCTCATCAAAAATCTTTATTTATATTTTTTTCTATTTTTGTTGTCAGAATATTGTCTCAAAATGCAGGTGTTCCTCCACCTCCTCCTTTTTTGAATGGTGCTCCACAGGCTGTAATTAAAGAATTCCTTGATTTATTAATGAAAAGTGGGGGCAAAACAGATGGTGAAATAGAGAAATTAGTTAAAAATTGGATAGCTAAACAAACTCCACAAATTCAGGTTTGGGAGATGTTTTGGTTGATTTATTTAATTAATTAACTTTTAATTTAATAATTAATTAAATAAATATATTAATTGACAATAAATAAATAAATTAATTAAATTAATAAATAGATTAATTAATTAATTGTTTATTTAATTAAATAGTTAATTAAATAAATTAATTAATTAAATATTTAATTAATTATTTATTTAATAAGTTAATAAATAAATAAATAAATAAATGAATGAATTAATTAGTTAATAAATAAATTAATAAATAAATACATAAATTAATTAATTAAAAAATAAATAAATTTATTTATTTTATTAACAATTCCTTCATTAATTAATAATATTTTAATTTTTAAAATAATTAATAATTAAGGCAAATTATGCAAAGTTTGAGGAAGCCAAAAACAAGGCAGAAATCGATGCAGAAAAATTACATCAAGCAGCAGTTGAAAAATTCAGTGATGCGGCAAAGAAAGCAGACGCGTGTGTTTATTAATTTTATTTTAAAATAAATTATAGAATAGACTAAATTATTAACTTTTAATTTAATTAAATTATTTAGACTTTAAATTAATTATTTATTTTAATTTTAATTAAATGAAGCATTTATTTTAATTTTTAAGTAAATTGAGTGCAATCGCCAAAAATCCTACCCTACCGGCTGAAGAAAAAAATAAACTTATTCATGATTTTATGGATGGATTAAAACCTGAAGTACGCAATGAAATTGAAAAATCAATGCAACAATGAATTTTAGGATTTTTAAAAATTTAATAAAACAGATAGTGATAAATAAATAAATATATTAATTAATTAAAAAGTCTTTAAAAAATTATTTTTATTTAATAAAATTAATTAATTAAATTTCTTTTTTGTTTTAATAAATATTAAATTAATATAAAATAAATATTTAATTAATTAATCCTTCAAATAAGGTCTTTAAATAATTTAATAAAAATACAGGCAAAGGCTTAGGGAGTAAAAAATAAAATTTAAAAAATTTAATTTAAAGTGTTTTAAAATTATTTTAATTTTTATTAAACTCTAAAAATTTAATTTTTATATTTTTAGACTAATTAAACTTTTTAAATTAATTTTTAAAAATTTTAGAAGATTAAATTAAATTTTACTTAATTTATTTCCCGTCAATAAATTTCTTGTATTTTTAATTAAATTAATAAAAAATATTATAATTAATTAAACATCCCTAATCTTATTTTTTTATTTTCTAGATACTTAAACAATTTAATTGAAAATAATATTTTTTTTATCAATTTACTGATAAGAAAAAAAAGAAAATTGTAAATAATAAATTAAAGATAAATATATTTTCTGTACATAATATGTAGTATTTTATTTAATAAATAATATATACATAAACTATATTAATTTACTAACCTGGAAGCACTTTAAAAATCAGAATTTGTTAAATAAAAGTTCGCAAAAATCAGAAGTTTGTTTTAAAATCAGAATAAGATCAGAATTTTTATTTAAATAAAATCAGAATTCTTCTTTTAATCAGAATAAAATCAGAATTTAATTTAATATAAATCAAATAAATCAGAATTTTTGCTAAAAAATCAAAATAAAATCAGAATTCTGGCTTATAAATCAGAATTTTAAGCTAACAAAAATCAGAATTTTTGTTTAAAAAATCAGAATTATTTAAATATGAATTAATTTTAACTTTAATTAATTTAATTTAATATCCTACAATGAAACTAATTTTTTTATTATTATTTATATTTATTTTAATTAATCAACAATTAACTAATGGAATAATTAATAATTTTAACCTAAGGTTATTTAATCTTATTTTTAATTAAATAAATAGATTTAGTAAGAAAAATATTTTTGATTGGATTTTTCATCGTCAAGGGAATAATTCAAAAAATGAAACAAATAAATCAGAAGATAAGGTAAAATAAAAATAATTTTTAAATATTTTAATTAATTTTTCCTTGAAATAAAATTTAAAAATTTTATTTTTAAAAAGTAATTAATTTAATAAGTAATTAAATTAATTAAGAAAAATTGCAGCAATATTTATTTTAAATAAAAATTTAAAGTAAACATGTTAAAAATGCAAAAGTTTCGCTGAGCCACATTTGCGGACAACTTTAAAAATATCAGAATTCTGATAAATAAAATCAGAATTTTCCAGAAAAATAATATTAAATTAAAACAATTATTCTGGTTTAGTAAAACTAGAATTTCTATTTTTAATGCTCAAAACTCTGATATATTTTTATTTTAATTAAATGTCCGCAAATGTTGTCCGCAAATATCTTAGAACCGCTTTATTCCTTCAAGTTTATTTAATTTTTTTGCCAAATCTTTGCATTATCTATATTTTTTAATTAAATTAAAATGCTTTAATTAAGATGTCAAATTCTTCACTATTTAAAAATATTACAATAATTAATACAAGTCGAGGCAAAATTGAAGGACGCTTATCTCATGTCGCTGTGTTAGATAAACCTTCCATTGTCTTTGAAGTTGTTATTTTAAATATTTTTTAATTTTTTCTTTAAATTTTAAGGGTATTCCCTTTGCTGAACCACCCATCGGAAATCTTCGTTTTTCTCCCTTAAAACCAAAAAAGCCTTGGAAGGGAATTTGGAACGCTACAAAATATAGTGCTGCTTGTCTTAGTGTAAATTAAAAAATAATTTTTTTTTAATTTTTAAAAATTAATTTAAGAATTCTACAACAACTAGATCACCACAAAAATATATTTCTGAAGATTGTATTTATGTTAATGTATTTACTAGTCCTAAATGTTTGGTAATTTTTATTATTAATTTAATTCTAAAGAAAAGGACGTTTCGGCGCATTACTGTAAAATTCCTTAAGAAATACTTAAATTTATAAAATTTTGTATTTATACCCTGGAAGGGGTTTTTTACTCAGTCTAAAAATTTCAGAATTTTTGGATGCCAATTTACAGTAGAAAATGCCATTAATGTCAACTAAGTCAGAGTTGCGACGTTTGACGATTTTTCAGTTTTTAATTTATTTATAAAAGCTCAAATAAGTTTGAAATTAATTTAGTAAATATATCAGACTATTAGAGTATGCTTTATCAAAAAAATTTATTCCAATACCTTGTGGTTAAATTTAATTAAATTTTTATTTAACGTCAATCACAATTTAACGTCTTGACGCTTACGCAACGAAACGTCCCTTTTCTGTTAATAAATTAATTTTTTAATTATTATCTGATACGTATTTATTTTCAAAGCATCAAATAAAACATTGCCCTGTTCTCTTTTACATTCATGGAGGCGGCTTTGTTTATGACTCTGCAACAATGTTTAATGAGACAGAAATTGTTCAAAAATATTCTTCTGATGGAATTGTTTTTGTTATTGCTGCATATCGTTTAGGAGTTTTTGGTCTTTTGGACCTGGGAAATGATAAAACTGTTAAAAGAAATATGGCTATGCATGGTAAGAATTTTTAATTAAATGCATAGTTTGCGTTAACTGGCAAAACGATATTTTTTGAAAATTTTTAAAAAAGGTCAAGATATATATCATTTGAAAGAGCTAGACGAACTGAGTCGAATGTTACCTTATTTACCCTCAATTAACACTTTTGAATGAAAATATAAGACGTCAAAACTCAAAAAAGCATAGGGGGGAGTAAGCTCTTTTTAGTGATTACCGCGGCTGTAACTCCTTTAATTAAAAAACTAATTTTAATTAATTTTTTTAAACTTTATTTTAAAACTTTTATTCTGCTTTAGATATTATTTTTTCTTTGGAATGGGTTCAAAAAGAAATTCACAATTTTGGTGGTGATAATAAAAAAATTACAGGTTTAATTTTATTTTTTTTAACAAAATTTGAGATTTTTGGCATTCTGTTTTTTAAGTCAAAAAATTTTTCAAAAATTTAAAATTTTATTATTTAAATATTTATTTATTTAAAGCAATGGGAAATAGTGCTGGTGCTTCTGCTTTAATTTTTCTTTGCGTCTCCCCTGCTGTTAAAGAGGAATTATTTCAACAAGCATTTATTAGCTCTGGAGTTCCTTTATTCAGAAAGGATTCAAATTTTAAACAAAGCCATCTTTTAATGGAACATTTTAATGTAAATTTTAATTTATTTAAAACATTTTTTGGGCCTTTAGAAAATTAATAAAAATTAAAAGAAAATTAAATTGGGCAGATAGTCTACCCAAATTTTTGGCCATACCCTCCTTTAAAGTTGACCAAATTTTCTAAAATCTGATTTTTTATAAAGCTAATTTTTAGCTCTATTTTTTAAAATTTAGTTTATAATTTTAACTAAATTTAAAAAAAAGTTATGCCAAAAAAACTAAATAAAAGCGTAGTTGCGTTAGTCAAAGGTAGAGAGCACAGAGTAAGTTGGTTTATTTCTCTTTCTCTGCTCTCTTCTTTTATTTAAACTTTTTTCCTTTCTTTCTTTGTTGTTTCTTCTCTTTCTTTGATCTTTCCTTTATTTTTTAATTTAATTTAATAAATTCTATTAATTAATTAAATTATTAATTAATTTTTAAATTAAGTGTCTTCGTAATAATTCAACAAATCAGACATTTTCTGACCAACAAAAGGTTGATTGTTTACGTCAGGTAGACTCCCTTGAGCTACTGCGTCAACAACAATATCTTGAAGATTTTGATGTTACCTTTAGCGGTCCAGGGGTAGACACTGAAATTCTTCCATTTGACAATTTTATTCACTCCTTAAGGAATTGGAAGGTTTTTTTAATTAAAAAAATTAAAATTTAAATTAATTTAAGCCCCGCCCTTTAATTTATTCAACAACAACCCTTGAATTTGACCGTTGGAGTAATGACAGATTAGATAAGGAATGTTATAAAGCAACATATACTTTTGGTTATTATTCCGCTAATTCTTATAATGCTTGTTTTGATAGATATAAAAAAGAATTTAATAAAACAGGTGTGGTTAAGTTGGAAAAGTTTAATTAATTCCGCCTACTTTGGCTGCGCTTACTTTTTATTTTTAATTAAACTTTTTCTTTCAAGTTTAATTATTTAAATTTTCTGATGTAATTATGCATCGAAAATAAGTTTATTTTTTTTTTAAGTTCATATGCGTGTTAGTTATGAATCTATGCATTCAGAATCATTTTTAACGTCTTTAGTAAATACTCGCTTTGGGGGGATAAGTTATGTTGGAGAATATGGAATTGTTAATCATACTAACCATGCTGATGATATGTAAATTAAATTAAATTAAATTAAATTAAATTAAATTAAATTAAATTAAATTAAATTAAATTAAATTAAATTAAATTAAATTAAATTAAATTAAATTAAATTAAATTAAATTAAATTAAATTAAATTAAATTAAATTAAATTAAATTAAATTAAATTAAATTAAATTAAATTAAATTAAATTAAATTAAATTAAATTAAATTAAATTAAATTAAATTAAATTAAATTAAATTAAATTAAATTAAAAAAAGGTTCTTCTTCCTTGGCCTTCACCCTTACCCAATTAACAGAACGGATTTAAAGTTAATGAATAATTATTACCCAAAAATGGTCAAAAGGTTTATTCAAGGACATTCTCCTGATAAAGGCCTTAATTTAAATATTTTAATTAATTTTAATTAAATTAAAGACTGGAGACCCCAAAATTGGAATGGAAGAAATTATTTTCGCATTGTCTTCAATATTAGTGAAAATAATACAATAGACGAAATACCTCACGGTGTTGATGGATATCAAGTTTATTTATTTTAATTTAATTAATTAGTTAATTAATGTAATTAATTAATTTATTTAATATTTATTTTATTTAATTTTTAAAAAATTAATTTAATTAATTTATTTTATTTAATTAATTAATTTAATTAATTAATTTATTTATTTATTTATTTAATTATTCTATTTAATTATTTAATTTAATTAAAAATAATATTTAAATTTTTAATTAAATAAAATAATTTATATTAATCAAAAAATAATTATTTAATTAAATTAAATTATTTTTAAGGATATTGAAGGTCTAGATTTTTGGTTACACGATATGCCCATTATTGAAAGAAAAGCACGTCTTAAATCAAAAAATAATTCTAACGGTTAAACTAATTAAATTAAATAAATTAATTTATTTAAAGGTAAAGAAGAATTAGAAGAAGAAAATAGTTGGGTTGATTTATTTGGAAATAAAAAGGAAGAAGAGAATAAATTTAAACAAAAAGTTGAGCGTTTTTTGCCTGCTATAGGCTCTTCTTTTGCTGTTTTGCCTGAAGAAATGGAAGAGGAAAATGAAACTAAAATTATTGGAAATAGAAGAAAGGGTTATTTAATTAAATTAAAATTAAAAATTAAATGAAAAATTTAATTTAAACGAATTAAAGCAAAATTGGGGTAGACGTTAAAGTGGGGGAGTCTATTTTCTTTTTAATTAAAAAAAAAGGTCAGAATTCTGATTATTAAAATCAGAATTTTTTGTTTAATTTATCAAGGTGTCTATTGTTTAATAAAATTCTGATTTTTATTTTTCAGAATTCTGATATTTTTTTTAATTAAATAATATTCGTCAGTGTAGTGTAGCCTTCCGAGTGAGCTCCAATCGTTCAAAATTAATTTAAAAAGTTTAAAAAAATAATTTTAAAAAATAATAAATTCCTTTAGTAAAGGAATGAATAATTAATTATTTAAATTGAGGAAATTAAATATTTTAATATTTTTAATTTTTAAAAAATAGATAAAGGTTAAGGGTTTAAAAAATAAAACCTATTTTTAATTAATTTTTTTTTAATTTTAGAAAATAATTTAACAACAAATACTGAAATTGATAAACAATTTAAAAATAATAATTTAATATTTTCTAAATTAAATAATGAATTTAAAAATGTTTGGTCAGCATTTTGGATTTTAATGCTTATTACTATTTTATTAGTTATTGGGGTAATTATTTAAAAATTAATTAAAAATTAAAAAATAATTTTTAATTAAATTAAAGCTTCTACTCTTTTCAACTAATAAATTCATTTATCAATATAAAAATGCAAAAAATGGTTATTCTCAATTGCCTGAGGGTGAGGGAATTTTTACAGAAAAAACAAGAATTATTAGAGCTAATAATTATAATAATAGAAATAATTATAATACACAATAAATATAAAAATTAAATTAATTAAATAAATAAATAATTTAATTAATTAATTAATTTATTTATTTATTTAATTTAATTAATTAATTAATTAATTAATTAATTAATTTATTTAATTTAATTAATTAATTTATTTATTTAATAAATAATTTAATTAATTAATTAATTAATTAATTAATTAATTAAATTAATTAATTAAATTAATTAATTTAATTAATTAATTTAATTTAATTAAATAAATAAATAAATTAGTTAATTAAATTATTTATTTAATAAATAATTTAATTAATTAATTAATTTATTTATTTATTTATTTAATTAATTAATTTAATATTAAATATAATTGGGGTATTTAATTAATTGACTAAAAAATATGTTTATTAAACATTACAATTTTTTAATTATTTTTATTAATTAATTTTATTTTTTTAATGCTTCATTTTAATTTATAAATAAATATAAAAATAAATAAATAAATAAAATATTTAATTTTTTAATTTAAATAAATTATATCTATTTTATGCAAAATATTAAAAATATTATTTTCTAATTAAAATATTTATTTTTAGATTTAACTACAATTATTTAATTAATTTTAATATTTCTAAGAAATTTATTTATTTTATAAAAAATATTTTTTTTAATTATTTATTTACTTCACAGCTAATAATTTTTATTAAATTTATTTCCTAAACAAAAATTTATTTTTTACATTTTAATTATTATTTTTAAATTTAATATAGTTTAAAAAATTTATTATTTTTTATTTTAATAAAAAAATTAATTTCTTTTCATTTTTTTATTATTTAAATTCAGAGAAGAAAAAAAATAAAATTAATTATTTAATTAAACAGCTGTTTTACCTTTTAATTAAATTTTAAAATAAATTTGTATTAAAAAAATAAAATTAATTAATTATTTAATTCATTAATTTATGTATTTTAAATATAAATCAATTATTTAATTAAATATAAATTTTAAATCTTTGTTTTAATTTAGGTTAAAAATAGAATTTTTTAACATTTAAAATTTAATATTTATTAAAAAAAATTTTTTTTAAATAATTAATTTAAAAAAAAAAATAAAAAATTTAGACTAAGGTTACTCGAATTTTTTATTTTTTCTTTTTTCTAGAATATGCTTAAATACAAAATTAATTATTTTTTAATACTCTATATTGTTTAAAATTTAATAAATTATTTCACATAATTAATAGAAAATATTAAATGTCATTATTTAATTTTAAATAATTTATTTAATTTAATTTAATTTAATTAATTTATTTATTTATTTTATTTAATTAATTAATTAATTTATTTATTTATTTATTTATTTAATTAATTAAAAATTAATTTATTTAATTAATGATTTTTTTTTAATTTAAAATAATTAAAAAAAGAATTTATTATTTTTTTAAATGATTCTATTTAATTTTTCTGTCTTCAATCTATTTTAAATAATTTTTTAAAATTATAGTTTGCTTGAGAGAAAATAATTTTTAATGGTAAAAATAGATAAATGTCAGGTTTAATAAAACACCTTTTTTTACATTCAATAAAACTGAAGAAAAGGACAATTATTATTTTATTAGTATTTATTTATTTCTAAATATGTTATTGCATTTTATTTATTTTATATAATTCTTTGACATTTGAGTCTCAACATTAACTTTAAAAATACCAGAATTCTGATAAATAAAAATCAGAATTTTAGCAAATAAAAATAAAATTAAAAATCAGAATTTTGAAAAATAAAATTCTGATTTTTAATTTTCAGAATTCTGGTATTTTTAATGTTTCAACTTTAATAAGCTTTTTATTAATAAACTTTCCAAGTTTATTTAAATGTAATAATAACAAAAGAAAGTTGCTTTTTTAGTCAAGCAATGTTTAACATAAAATTATTTAACAAAAACATTATTGACGTATAAAATAATCGGTAGCATTTTTTTGTTTATTTAAAGGGTAATAATTAATTGCGTGAGAATTTAATAATAAAAAAAGTATTTTTTTTTTTTTAATTTATTTAATTTAATATTTTCTGTCAAATATCATGTCATTTTTAACATTTTTTAATTAAAAATCAGTTAAAATTAAAAAGGCAATTGTATACTTTTAACATTCCAAATATTCTAATAATGTAGTTTTTAGGGAAAAAATTTTCTCAAATTAATTTTAATTTTATTAATTAAATTAAAAGGAATGTTAAATAACCCTAATTCTCCCATACTTTATTAAAAAGTTTTAAATAAAATAAAATGAATTAAATTCACTTTTTGTTTTCTTTTATTTAATTTAATCTTTTGTTCTTTACATATAATAAATATTTAATATTATTTAGAAAATGAATCAAACAGATTGTATTTCTGCTCAAGCAGCAATTACTGATACTGGTTATAATATTGTTAGGTTAATTCAAATTATTTGCGGAGTAACTGTTTTATCCTTAATTTTGAAAGTTATTTTCTCCTATAGAACAAAACAAGTGAAATTACACAATAACTTAATTGTATGTTTAAATAAACTTATTGTTAGTGGATAATTCTGATAAATTAAACATTTTCCGGAAAACATAAAATAAACTTGGTGAATAATTCTGATAAATTAAACATTTTCCGGAAAACATAAAATAAACTTGGTGAATAATTCTGATAAATTAAACATTTTCCGGAAAATATAAAATAAACTTGGTGAATAATTCTGATAAATTAAACATTTTCCGGAAAATATAAAATAAACTTGGTGAATAATTCTGATAAATTAAACATTTTCCGGAAAATATAAAATAAACTTGGTGAATAATTCTGATAAATTAAACATTTTCCGGAAAATATAAAATAAACTTGGTGAATAATTCTGATAAATTAAACATTTTCCGGAAAATATAAAATAAACTTGGTGAATAATTCTGATAAATTAAACATTTTCCGGAAAACTTAAAAATAAACTTGGTGAATAATTCTGATAAATTAAACATTTTCCGGAAAACAGAAATAAACTCAAAGAAAATAATAAGTATAACGAAAAAAAATAACCATTCACAGAAGGATAAACATTTTCTAATATAAAATAAATTATTTTTAATTAAAATAATTTTTTAAAGAAATAAACTAATTCAACTAAAATAATTAATTTTTATATACATATTCAGGTATTAGTAATTAATGTACTAATTTTTGATGCAATTTTTGTCATATCATTTATGAGTGCGGATATTCTGAATTTTGTAGGTTATTAAATTTAAAATAAATACTTGATTTTCTTAGATTGTTTTATTTACTTATAAAAATTCTTGTGATTGTTTATTTCAACCTTGGGTTGTTTATTTAGTTCGTATTCCATTTTATTTTTATGTTGCTGGTTCACCCTTTCTTCATTTTGCTATAATGATTGAAAGGATAGTTGCTACTATTTTTGTTAGAATTTATGAAAATCAGGGGAAAATGATTGCTGTTATTAGTACAATTATTGTGGTAATATTAAATTAATTTAATTTAATTTAATTTAATTTAATTTAATTTAATTTAATTTAATTTAATTTAATTTAATTTAATTTAATTTAATTTAATTTAATTTAATTTAATTTAATTTAATTTAATTTAATTTAATTTAATTTAATTTAATTTAATTTAATTTAATTTAATTTAATTTAATTTAATTTAATTTAATTTAATTTAATTTAATTTAATTTAATTTAATTTAATTTAATTTAATTTAATTTAATTTAATTTAATTTAATTTAATTTAATTTAATTTAATTTAATTTAATTTAATTTAATTTAATTTAATTTAATTTAATTTAATTTAATTTAATTTAATTTAATTTAATTTAATTTAATTTAATTTAATTTAATTTAATTTAATTTAATTTAATTTAATTTAATTTAATTTAATTTAATTTAATTTAATTTAATTTAATTTAATTTAATTTAATTTAATTTAATTTAATTTAATTTAATTTAATTTAATTTAATTTAATTTAATTTAATTTAATTTAATTTAATTTAATTTAATTTAATTTAATTTAATTTAATTTAATTTAATTTAATTTAATTTAATTTAATTTAATTTAATTTAATTTAATTTAATTTAATTTAATTTAATTTAATTTAATTTAATTTAATTTAATTTAATTTAATTTAATTTAATTTAATTTAATTTAATTTAATTTAATTTAATTTAATTTAATTTAATTTAATTTAATTTAGTGGTCATTAACTTCATTATATTGTTTATATGTTTATATAAGTTCAATTGAGGATAACACATTTAGCCATCCAATGGTCTATTTAACCTTAACTAGCATTTATAATGCACATGTGCTTATTGACATGCATTATATTTTCTTATTTTTGGTTATTTGTATTGCTATAGCTGATTATTTTTTAATTCAAAGGAATAGCAAAATTAAATCAAATTTGTAATTATTTAATTATTTTAACATTATTTTTTAATTTCTTTAAAGTTTTAGTTCAATAACAACTTACAACCTTAGTCAAAGTTACCAGGCTAAACAAAACATTCTTGTAATGAAAATTATTTTTCCTCTTGATTTTTCTTATTCTTTTGTGTTTGCAATTTTTAATATTCTTTCTGGGTTTATTCGCTCAAAAAGAGACGAATACGGCCAACTTATTTATATGCGTACTTATGAAGCTATAATACTGGTTAATTAAGTTTAATTTATTTTTTAAGCTTAAACTTGAAAAAGCTTAAACTTGAAAAAATAAATCTTTTTAAGTTTAAACCTAAAAAGATTTATTTTTTAAGTTTGAACTTAAAGATTAATATTTATTTTAATAATTAAATAATTAAATTAATTTATAGTTATTATTTATTCATGCAATAATTACATTAATTGTTTACAACTATTTTTTAAAAAAACAAAATGATTTAAATAAAAATTTTATAAAAAAGAGTATGAAGAATAATTCTGATATTTATTTTAAAAATTTAAATTCTGCTTGGAGATGAATATTTTTTAATTTAATTTCTTCATTTTATGTACAATTTAATTTTAAAATTATTTAAATAAATAAATAAAAATTAATCTTTCTTTATTAATTAATTAATACCTTTATTATTATTAGAAAATAATTATTAAATAAAAAAAGAATTTAAATTAGATTTAAATTGTTACTTAATTTATTATTATTAAATACCTGGAAAATAAATTAAAATTAATTAAATTAATTTTAGACATTGCTTAATATATGATTTTTAATTTAAAAGATTATAATAAAAATAACCCTTAATTAATTTAATTTTTTAATTTTTTAAATAAATTATTTTCTTTTTTATTTAAAAAAGAAGAAAAGAAAAGAATTATTTTTAAGGGTTATAATTAATTCCTTTTCTTTATTTTATCTTTTTTAATTTAATTTTAAAATTAATGTTTAAGTTAACAACATTAATTTATTTATTAAAAATATTTTGTTTTTTTTTTCTTTATTTAATTTTTATTAAAATAATTAATAATATATTAAGTAATATAATTAATTAAATAAATAGAATATATAGGTGTGTTTAATAATTTAATTTATTTATTTTTTATTTTTGTTTTATTTAATTTTAAATATTTTTTTTTATTTCTAAGCTGCTTAATTTTATTTAATTTAAATTAATTTAAATTAATTAAATTTAAAAAAAATTAAAAATAAATTTTATAAATTTTTTACAGGTGAAAATGTGCCAAAAAATAATTTTTCTTTTATTTTTCTATTTATTACATTTTTTTAATTTAGCTTTAAAAATTAGTTGTCATATGAATAATAATAAAAAAAAATTATATTTTATTTTATTATTATCAGGCGTTCTTTTGGAATATTAAATAATCTTTAGTTTTTATATTTTTTTAATTTTAATTAATTTATTTTATTTAATAAGCACTACTTTTTTTTTTAATTAAAAAAATTATTTAAAAAATACACAAAAAAAGGACATAATTTATTAATAATCTATACATCGCCCTATTAATATATAAATGTTTAAATTAAAGTTTTATAATGTTTTAATATTTTTTGTTTTAACAATTAATTTGTTAATCGCTTAAGTTAATTTTAATTAATCTCTTTTTATTTTAAATTTTAATTAAAAATATTAATCTAAATTATTTAGTGTATTATTGTTTATTTTTAATTGTTTTTATAACATTTTATTTATTTAATTTTTATTTTTATTAAAAAAAATTTTTTTTTTAGTTCAAAAACAATTAAATTAAATTATTAAATTAAATTTAATAAAATTTCTATTTTTTATTAAATTTTGCAAATTTTATTTCTGAATTTATTTACGTAAAATAATTGTTTTATTATGCAAATAAAATGTTCAAAAATGCGCATTTTAGCATTTAAATATTTAATAACGCAATAATATATTAACTAATGTTAATATTTATATTTTAAAAACAAATGTTCAAAATTTATTTTATAAATTATTTTTTATTTTTGTAAAATTAAAATAATTTTTAGTAAAAATAAAAATGAATCAAACAATGTGCACTGCTGCAGAAATATCTGCTTTAGATACAAGTTATAATATTATAAGAGCATTTCACCTTCTTTTTGGGACTATTGTATTAACATTAATAATAAGAATTATTTGGTCGTACAGAACAAAATCTATTAAATTGCACAACAATTTAATTGTAAGTTTATGAGTAAATGTTAATAAAATATTTAATATTAAACAACATGTTTTGTAACGTTTGAGGTTTTCAACAAATCATACCGGAAACATTAATAAAAATAAACTTAAACATACATAAATATTAATAGGTTTATTTAAAGTTTTTCCGGGAATAAACTTTATTTACAAAAACAAGTTTATTTAAATTTTCCGGAAATAAACTTTTATGTAAAAATATTCCGGAAAATCAGATTTATTTAACAATGTTTCTGAAAATGTTTTGATACATTTCTGCAACATTTTATTTATTTTAAGGTGTTGCTAGGCAATTTACTATTTCTCTATGCTATTTTTGTCTTGTCACAATTGGGTACTTCTGTCATGTATTTTGTTAGTTTTTTATTGTTATTAATTGAGTAATTTCTCAAAAAATCTCAGGTTCTTCTAATGACTTACAAAAATTCTTGTGATTGTTTAGTTCAAGTTTGGGTAGTTTATTTGCTTCGAATTCCTTATTATTTCTACGTTGCTGGTTCTCCCTTGTTTCATTTTTCTATAATGATTGAACGTGTTTTTGCTACTATTTTTGTAAAAATTTATGAAAATCGGGGAAAGATGATTGGTATTATTATTACAATTATTGTGGTAAAATAAATTAAATTAATTTTTCTTTAATTTTATTTTTGTTTTTTAGTGGTCATTATCAGCTTTATTTGTTCTTTATGTTTATTTAAGCTCAATTGTGGATATTAATACATTTAGCCACCCAATGGCTTATATAAGCTTAACTAGTGTTTACAATGCTCAATTTTTAATTGATTTTCATACTTTTTATTTATTTTTGGTTATATTTATTGCTATAGCTGATTTTTTTTTGTTTCATCATAACAAAAAAATTAAATCAAATTTGTAGGTTTTTAAATTGAACAAAACACTTATTTTGAATAATTATTCCGGAATAAACATGTTTTTAATTTTTCCGGAAAGTGTTTTTAAATTTTAACTTTCCGGAACATTTAATTAAAACATGAACATTTTGTGTTTTAATTTTCCGGAAAATGTTTAACCACTTATTTACCGGAACATGTTTTTATATTAAACCTTTAACTGTAAATGTTTTGTATTTTCTTTTTATCTATCCTGAAATGTTTATAAATATAAATTAAACTTTACAGTTCTATAACAACCTACAACCTTAGTAAAAGCTATCAGGCCAAACAAAACATTCTTGTAATGAAAATTATTTTTCCTCTTGATTTTTCTTATACTTTTGTGTTTGCAATTTATAATTTTCTTACAACATATATTAGATCAAAACGTGAAGAAACTGGTCAACTTATTTATATTCGTTCAATAGATGCGATAACATTGGTAAATAATTAAAATATTAATTTTTTTAATTTTCTTTAAATTAAGTTAATAGTTTTTCATGCAATTGTGACGTTAATTGTCTATGAATATTTTTTAAAAAAGCAAAATGATATAAACAAAAATTTTCTCAAAAAGAACTCAGCATTGAGTGCAGATATTTATTTTAAAAAGCTTAATTATGCATGGAAATAATTATATTAATTCTAGCCCTTATTATAAAAAGAACAGATCTCTTCTAAACATTTATTTATTTAATTAATTATTTTTTTATGTTTTTGCACGTATTAATAAATGCTTTAAAACAAATATATGACGTTTTAAAATAATTGTCATGTTTTGTTGAGATATTTAAAAAATATACATTGTTGTTGTTTAGTAAAATGAGTCAAACAACAAACATGTTTAAATATATAAATTATACAAACATTAAAAACAAGTTTAAACTCATGTTTATAATTGCGCCTTGTTTTGCTAAACATTTGTTTCCAAGTTTATTTAATTTTACAAAACTTTATTTTATTTTATTATTTCAATGTCTATTAATTTAATAATGCCAAAAATAAATATTGTAAAATTAATTAATTAAATTTTATTATCTAAAATGTTATAAAATTAATTTAATAAGACAATATATTTATTTATAATTTAATTAAATTAAATAAATATTTTTTAATTTAATGTTACTAGAAATAAGAATAAATGTATAACCAATGAATTATTTTATTTTTTAAATAATTTATAATTTTTTCTATATAATAATTATAATTATTTTATTTATTTATATTTATTTTAAAAAAAATTTAATTTTTCTTTGTAAAAAAATTATTAAAAAATAGTTAGTAAAATAGGGAAATTCATTTATAATAATTTAATTTTAATAATAATAATAGGCATTAAATACCATAAATGTTTCAATAACTATTTTCTATTTATAAATAGAAAATTTAATTTTTATTTTTGCAAACTTTTATTTAAATTTATTTTTGTATTTCTTTTTTATTTAAAACCTGACAATTTGCGTATTTTGCTTTAAAAGGCAAAACAATGCTTAATAATAAAACAAACTTAATGTTTATAAATAGTAGAATTTTTAACTATTTTTGTCAACTATATTTTAGATTCGCTAAAATTAATTTAAATTTTATTTTTAATTTTTAGGCATTTTTATAAAATAAATAATTTAAAAATTGTTTAATTTATTTAATTATAAAATTAAATTATAATGAACCAAACTTTATGTCTTGCTGCTGAAGCATCTGTGTTAGATAATTTCTGTAACATTGATAGAGTTTTACATCTTATTTCTGGAATTATTATTTTAATAATGTTAGTTAAACTAGCGTTTTCCTACAAAACAAAGTCATTAAATTTACACGCAAACTTTATTGTAAGTTTAAATCTTTTAAAATAAAACATGTTTTCCGGAATAGTTTAATTGTAATAAAAACATGTTTCCGGAAAAAATTTTAATAAAGACAAAAACATGTTCCGGAAAATGTTAATAAAAACATGTTTCCTGATAAAGTTTTAAAAAGACAAAAAAATGTTCCGGAAAAAGTGTAACTAAACATGTTCCGGAAAAACCTGTAATAAAAACATGTTCCGGTAAAGCTTGTAATAAAAATACAAAAATAATAATAATAAAAACACATTTATTTAATAAGATATTAATGACCAATGTGTTTATTCTTTATGCTATTTTTGTGTTGTCTCATATAGGTTCAGCCATATTGAATTTTGTAAGTAAATCTATTTTAATCTCTGAAATAAATAATTTAAAATTAAGGTAATTTTATTTACATATTCTGATCCTTGTGATTGTTTAATTCAAGTTTGGCTAGTTTATTTAATTTTAATTCCATCTTATATTTACAATGCTGGTTCTCCCCTATTTCATTTTGCTATAATGATTGAACGCATTTTGGCTACTATTTTTGTTAAAATATATGAAAAACAAGGAAAACATTTTGCTGCTATTATTACAATTATTATGGTTAAATTAATTAATTTATTATTTTTATTTTATTTTTAGTGGTCTCTTACTTTATTATTTGGGTTTTATATTTATTTAAGTTCGTCTATTGATACTGAAACATTTAGCCATCCAATGGCCTATTTATCTTTAACAAGCATTTACAATTACCAAATTCTTATTTATCTGCCTTTATTAACTATATTTCTAGTGTTGTGTATTGTTATAGCTGATTATTATTTAATGCGTTGTAATCAAAAAATTAAATCAGTTTTGTAAGGCTTTTAATTTTTCCGTACATGTTTTATTTAAATTAATTTTCCGGAACAAGTTTTATTTAAATTAATTTTCCGGAATGTGTTTTTTACACTACTTTTCCGGAATATGTTTTATGTAATTAATTTTCTGGAGCATGTTTTATTTAAATTAATTTTCTGGAACATGTTTTATTTAAATTAATTTTCCGGAACATGTTTTATTTAATTCATAAAGAACTTCTTTTGTATATTTAAACTTTACAGTTCAATAACAACATACAGTCTTAGCCAGAGCTATCAGGTCAAACAAAACATTCTTGTAATGAAAATTATTTTTCCTCTTGATTTTTCCTATGCTTTTGTATTTGTAATTTACAGTTTGCTCACATTTTTTGTTCGGCTTAAAAGGGAGGAATATGGTCAACTTATATATATTCGTTTAATTGATGGAATAAACTTGGTAAACAAATTTAATTTACTTTTAATTAATTAATTTAATTAAAGTTATTATTTATTCATGCAATAATATCATTAATTGTTTATGATTATTTTTTAAAAAAGCAAAATGATATAAACAAGAATTTTATTAAAAATAATATGAAAAATATTGAACAGGAAATATATTTTAAAAATCTTAATTTACAATGGAATTTATAATTGTTTAAAATTCCATAAAATAGAGGAAACACTCACAACTCCAACCTCTAAATTAATTAATTTAATTTCTAATATTTAAGTATTATTTAATTTATTTAAAAAACTATCTATTTTAACACTTAAAATTAATTAATAAATATATTAAAAATATTTTTAAATAAATTATTTAATTTAATTTATTTCCATGACAATCTTCTTTTATTTAACCGTAAAAAAAGTTTTTATTATTAAATTATTATTGCTAAAAAAAATTTTGAAATAAAAGTATAATTATTTAACTTGAGTTTTTATTCTTTTAAAAATTTGTAAAGCTAAGAAATTAATTTATTTATTTAAATTAAATATAAATAAATTAACCAGTTAACCTATGACGTTATTAAAATTAATTTAAATTTATTTAATTATTTAAATTTAATTTAAAGTTTATTTTTAAACAAATGACTTGTTGTTAATGAATAAAAAAATAAATAACTTAATTCTCTATTTATTTAATTAAATTAGGTAATTATTTTAAATATTTCTTTAAATATTCTAAATTAATTAAATATTATATTTAATTTTTGTGTTATTAAAAAATTAAATTTAATAATATTTCTGTGAAACTGAATTAAATAAATTTATTGCGTGATTAATAACACATTTTAAGTATTTATTTAAATTTTCTAAATTTAGTTTTTGAAGAAAAAAATTCAAAGAAATCGAAAATGTATTAAAAATAATTGGCTATAAATTTACAAAATTGTATTTTATTTTTTGTGTTTAATTAATTAATGTATTTAAAAATTAAAATTAATTTAGTTAATTTTTTTATTTTTTTAATTTAATAAAATAAAATTAAATCAGAATTTATTAGATTGTTCTTTAAAGTTTTAAATGTGCCTTTATTTTAATAAACATTTTTAGGTTTATTTATATTAATGTTTCTGTGAAAGTTAAATTGTACTTAAATGTGAATATTTCTTTTTAATTACTTAAAATAGCTATAAATAAAAAAGATTTATTATAATCTTTTTAATTAAAATTCACACATATCTAAAAATAACTTAATATTTATTTTATTAATTTATTAAGATAATAAAAAATATTTAGAGAGAAATAAAAATGAATCAAACACAATGTATTGCTGCTGAAGCTTCAGTATTAGATATTGGCTACAATATTGTAAGAGCATTACATCTTATTTTTGGAATTATTGTATTAATATTGCTTGTAAAAGTTATTTGTTCATACAAAACAAAATCTATAAAATTACACAAAAACCTTATTGTAAGTTTATTTAATGTCGTTGTTTGTAAAACAAAAAATAAACCTTCCGGAAAACATTTTCTGGAAACATTAAAATATGTTCACAAACATGTACCAGAAAAACGTAGTCTAACAAGCCTTATCCGGAAACATAAAATGTTTTGAAAACATTAGATATATTCAAAATATTTTAGGAAAAGGAAAATATTAAAAAAAACATTTTCCGGAACATTAATATTCTTAATGTTTTTTATATTTCGGAAGCAGAAAATTAGTAAATTAATTATTTTAGGTATTATTAACTAATGTATTGATTCTTTATGTATTATTTGTTTTATCATATATGTGTGAAGCAGTTATGAATTTTGTAAGATAATTTGGAAAATAAACATTAATTTTCTAAGATTGTTTTATTTACTTATTCTGATCCTTGTGATTGTTTAATTCAAGTTTGGTTAGTTTATTTAATTCGAATGCCTGCGTATTTTTATATTGCTGGGTCTCCCCTATTTCACTTTGCTATAATGATTGAACGTATTTTGGCTACTATTTTTGTTAAAATTTATGAAAATCAGGGGAAAATGATTGCTGTTATTTGTACAATTATTGTGGTAAAATTAATTAATTTAATTAATTAAATTTAATTTAATTAGTGGTCATTAATCTTCATTCTTGGTTTATATATTTACATAACAACAAATGCAGATATTAATACATTTAGCCATCCAATGATTTACTTAACTTTAACAAACATTTATAATTCTCAAACAATAATTTTCATTCACATTTTTTTATTATTTTTGGTAATTTGTATTTCTGTTGCTGATTATGTTTTAATTCAGAGGAATAAAACAATTAAATCAAATTTGTAAGAATTTATTATTTTATTTAAAAACTGTAAACTTTAAGCATGAGTTGTTTTTTATTTATTTTTGGTTCATATTTATTGTTAAAATTGTTTAGTTTTCCGGAAAATGTTTGGTTAAATTTTTATGTTTTCCGGAAAATGTTTATGTTTTAAGTTTTCCGGAAAATGTTTATGTTCTATGTTTTAAGCTTCCGGAAAATGTTTTTGTTAAATTAATTTCCGGAACTGTATATGCATAAATTAAAGTTTCAGTACAATAGCAGCATACAGTCTAAGTCAAAGTTACCAGGCCAAACAAAACATTCTAGTAATGAAAATAATTTTTCCTCTTGATTTTTCTTATACAATAGCATTTATTTTATACAACCTTCTCTCAACTTTTATTCGTTCAAAACGTGATGACTACGGCCAACTTATTTATGTCCGTGCATTAGACGGAAATATATTAGTAAATAAATAATTAAAATTTTATTTAAATTTATTTAATTATTTAAGATATTATTTATTCATGCAATTTTAACATTAATCGTCTACATCTATTTTTTAAAAAAGCAAAATGAATTAAACAAGAATTTTATTAAAAATAGAATTAACAACAATCCAAGTTCAGATATTTATTTTAAAAATTTAAATACTCAATGGAAACGAATTTAAATAAATAAATATTTTTAAATTAAATAAATTTAATTTTTATATTTTTTTTAATTTTTAAATAAAAAGATCCCTTGAATATTTTTTTTTATTATTTTTTTTAAATTAAAAATACAATTAATTAAGTTGATTCAAATCCTTTTACATTTTTTATTTTTATCTAGTCAAATGGTTATGAAAAAAAATTTTTTAATTAGATTAGCTTAAACAAATTAATTAAAAATTATTTTGTTGTAATATGACAGCTCATCATTATTAAATTGTTAAAAATGTAAAATCTAATATTAAGCGGTTTTTGATGCAATAAAAAAAGTTTTATAAAATAGTTTATTTTATTGATAAAATACAAATACAATAGGCTGTATATAATAAGCAAAAATACAAAACTTTAAAACTTTCCGGAAAGTTATACAATAAAAGGGGTGCATTATGAACTGTAAACTTTCCGGAAAATATAAAAATACAATTTTAATTAAATAAATTCTGATTCATATTATTTTTGGATATTCGGTGGTAGCCCTATTTAAATAGCCTAATTTGAGTAATTGCCCATTTATTATTTACAAAATAATTACCAACATAAATTAAATAATATAAAAATTTAATTAATATGAAATATTTAATTTAAATTTATTTTTAAAAATTAATTAACTTAATTAACCTAACAACAATAAAATAATAATTAAATTAAATATTATGTAGTTCTCAAAATAAAATTAATTAATTAAGGAAAAATTAAATACATAAAAAGATAAAAGGATTAAACCTAAATATAAAAGAGGAAGAATTTATTTAATTTTAAATAATATTTTTTAATTTTATTTTTAAAAAAAGATCTATGTAAAATATTAATTTCCTTTAATTTATTTTTATGTTTTTTTTTATTTTCTGATTATGAGTATAATAATCAAATATAGTAAAAATAATATTTAAATTAGAAACCTTATTTAAGCATTAATAAATTAATTTTAGTTTTGCATTTAATTTAATTTAATTATTATCTCTTCATTTTATAATTTTTATGTTGAGAGGACAGTTTGGTAAAGATTGTAAATAAACCTTTTTATTTTTTAAATATTTTTTTTTATTTTTAAAATAAAGTTAATTTTATTCTTTATTTTTTAAATTTTAGTTTATATTTTTATCTAAATTTAAAAAAAAGTTATGAATTAAATAAACATTTAAATAAATAAAGCTGAGTTTAGTTAGAACAAAAGGGAATAGAGAGCGCAGAGTAAGTTTAATTTCTCTGCATTGAACAAACTTTTCTTTGTACTATTTAAAATTTATTTTCTTTTACTATAAAAGAGAATTAATTATTTTATTTTATAAAATTAATGAATTTAATAAAATTAAATAATTATTTTATTGAAGGATAATTATATAGACTGCTTAAATAAATTATTAAAAAAATCCTTTAATTACCCAATAATTTATTTTTAATCAAAAATGTTATAAATAATGAAATTTAATTAAATTTAAAAAAAAATTGAATAAAATAAAATAAATATATAAGCACTCAGCAATTTAACTTAAATTAATTAAATTAAATAAATAAATAAATTTAATTTATTTAAATATTTATTTATTTACTTAGAGAAGTATTGAATTGTTGGCTAGATATTGAACCTCCCTCCGCTGCTAAAAATGCTTGTCTAAGATGCTACAGGGACGAAAGAAGAATGCTAATCAAGCCGCAAATTGATTAATTAATTGAAATAAGGAAAGATTTTGGAAAGCGTTATAAAAATGTTGTGGAGACCTTCAACAAATTATTGAATTATAAAATTGAGGCAACATCTAAAGAATTAAATAAAACAATGCTAGCCGCATCTAATGCCATCAAAATGGGTTTCCAACTGGCTGGGGAAACAGAAGCAAGAGTTGCTCAAATTATAATGGCTAAATTAGAATTGATGAACGAGGATGTGGCCACTGCAACCGCTTCAACGAAAAAGAACAGAATGATAGAAGCTCGGGCATATATGAACGCTGCTTCTTTTAAATTATTAATCACTGAAATGGATGAGCATCTGAGGAAAAGATTGTAACAAATCAGGATGGGCTACTTGTTCTAAAATTAATTGATGAGTTGATTGAAAAAAGAAGTAAACAGAAAGGAAACCTTTAAATGTTTTTTGTTATTATTGATATCATTCTGTTCTTTTTCGTTGAAGCGGTTGCAGTGGCCACATCCTCGTTCATCAATTCTAATTTAGCCATTATAATTTGAGCAACTCTTGCTTCTGTTTCCCCAGCCAGTTGGAAACCCATTTTGATGGCATTAGATGCGGCTAGCATTGTTTTATTTAATTCTTTAGATGTTGCCTCAATTTTATAATTCAATATTTTGTTGAAAGTGTCCATAACATTTTTATAACGCTTTCCAAAATCCTTCCTTATTTCAATTAATTAATCAATTTGCGGCTTGATTAGCATTCTTCTTTCGTCCCTGTAGCATCTTAGACAAGCATTTTTAGCAGCGGAGGGAGGTTCAATATCTAGCCAACAATTCAATACTTCTCTAAGTAAATAAATAAATATTTAAATAAATTAAATTTATTTATTTATTTAATTTAATTAATTTAAGTTAAATTGCTGAGTGCTTATATATTTATTTTATTTAATAGTAATAGGCGTTCCTTTTTATTTAATAGTATTAATTAAAATTATTAAATAAATGAATCATTTAAATTATTTAAAAAATTGTTTTTGGTTAAAACGAATTTTGCTTTAGATTGAATATTTTAATTTAAAAAAATACATAAAAAGGTGTTTTTATGTAAAAAACAAAAATAAATTTAAAAAATTCCCATTAATTTATGGTTATAATTAATTGAGTCATTTTAGTTAAAAAAATTTTTTATTTAATTGACACACCCATAAAAATCTATATAAATATCTGTACATAATTAAACCAAATTTGTTTAAATTATAATAAAATTCTTAATTTAAACCAGAAGTAATTCTTTTTAATTTAATAATAATAAAATATTATATATTAATTAAATAAAATAATTTCATTTTAGCCTCTTAAAATTGAAATGATTTAAATATTTTAATTTCTCCTGCTTCTTGTTGTTTATGTGGTTAATGTTAAAGTTTGTGGAGAAAAAATGCATCAAAAAATTGTTCAAACTTGGAAATATTGAAACATTTGGTTAATTAATTAATTAATTTAAAAAGTATTTTTAAAGAAGTCTAATTAGTTTAATTTTAATTTAATTAATTTAATTTTATTTTAATTTAAATTTTAAGGGTTGATGGTGATGGTTACCACTCTGTCTACTTCCTCCACTGTCTATGCTTACCAAGCATATGAAACTTGTCCTGATACAGACCTTACTTGTAGGTATGAAATTGAAAATATGGCCAAAAATGTGTCTAAATGTAATGGGTAAGTTAAATAATTTTTAAAATTATTTTCTTAATTTTTAAAATATTAATTAAATTAATTTTTAATTAATTTAATTAAATTAACATTAGAAATAAATTAAAATATAATTTAATTAACATTAAAAATTAATTATTTAAATTTTAAAATTAAATATAGATTGGTTGTTTGTTATGAAAGTATGTTAACCAATGAAATACTTGGGGAGATTAAGTTCAAACTTCCTGATTTATTTAAAGTCAGGCAGGGAAACTTCCCAAGAATTTGTCAACAGTGTATAGACGATGGAAAATGTAAGGAAAGTAGTAATGGGATTAAACATCAATGGAATGGATTTGTTATATTTTATAATAAAGAGGCAGATGCTCTAGAGGTTATCTTAGACATTGCTGGAAACCAGTCTGTTTTAGGTAATTCTACAACAATTAATAGATGAATTTTGTAAAGAAGACGATATTAATTGTATTATCCCCATTTATTTCCATATTAACTTCTCCGCCTTTATGGTCTATGTAAACTCTTGTTGCATATTGATATCCCTGTAATTAATTACAAAAATTTAATTAATTTAAATTGAATTAATTTAAGGAAATTATTTTTAATTTAATTTATTAAATACCGTATTTATTCTATTAGTTGCCCTGGGCAATTATTGTTCAACCCTTCTCTGGAGAGGGTATTTAATAGAGGCGGGGAAACTAATAGAGGCAGGGTAATTATTGTTTCAACCTATTTTTGTAATTTAACAAAATAAATTTTGGCATTATGAAATCGATAATTTGTATCTTTCCCTTCTGTTTTTCTTTACTAGTCCTTTATTTAAAAGTCTATAATATTAATGTTAACCTTCTTATCTAATTTTTGTTTTACTCTTTAATCTAGAAAACATTCTTCGGTACTTTTTTTAAAAATACTGGAACAAGCCATTTAAAGAGAGAATTCGGCAGTCCTACGAAGTATGGATGTTAAACGATGATCGGCGTACCTATACTTCCTCCGGAAATCCTAGACCACCAGCGTTAGAGATCGTGCTTGATTGAGTTTACAAATCCTGGTTAGAACTTTCTACGGATGTAATAATCAATTCATTCTTGGTTTTTTTTTCATTATATTTTTTTATAATTTTATTAGCTTGTGGGATCTCAAACTCACTTGATGGTTCAGAAGATGGATTAATATCATGTTTCAAGGATAATGGTGCTATTGGTGAGAAAGGGCATGAAGTTCTTCGTGAAATGCGAGCTAAACCAAGCCCAGTAGATGGACGTGCTGAGGAAATGCAAACTGAGAATGAAGTTGACTATGAATACGAGATGGAATTGGATGGTTATGATGTGGATCTCAATGGTTCTGATGATGAACTTGATCTATTTTTTGATACTGAAGCTTAATATTGTTTTTTTTAAGAATATTGATTGTTTTAGTTAAAATTTTTTAATAAATACTGTTTTTGCTTAATAGGGGGCAATTAATAGAGGCGGGGAAACTAATAGAGGGAGGGTAATTGTTGTTTCAACCCTTCTCTGGAGAGGGTATTTAATAGAGGCGGGGAAACTAATAGAGGCAGGGCAACTAATAGAATAAATACGGTAAATAAATTAAAAATTAGTCCGCAAGTGATGTCCGCAAATAATAAGACTATTATATTTTTACCAAAAGATTTTATGCCTGTAAAAAAGGATATGTAGTCTCAAAAATAAATTTAATTAATTGCGGACAAAACTTGCGGAAAAGTACCAAATTATTCTTTAAAAAAGATTTCTGGTTAATTTACAATTTGTTTCAAGTCAAGGACGTGATCTTGAAATTTTAAAGTCTGATAAAACGATTCACAAAATAATTACTGAATTGTTTTCGTTTGAAAAATATTAAATAAAAATAGACATACATACAATTTATTAGATTATTTATTTTTATTACATACTTATACATGTTTAAATTAAATAAAGAAGTAAAATAAACTAAAAAATAAAAATATAGGTAAGTTGTACAGTGAAAAGAATGTGTAAATTAATTGTTTTTTGTTTCTTTTTGTGTTGCGGAGTGCGTATTGTCCATTGCGTATTTTAATAAATTCTACTCAATTTCTAATTTAATTAATTAAATATTTTGGCGAAGTGTCCAGTAACCAGCACAGATAGTAAGCGCTTGTTTTCCAATGCTTTGTCTGTTAGTTGATGATTTTAGAGGAAAAACCTTTTACCGGAGAGTCTGGAAATGCTTCTTAACCTTCATCACAACCTATTTATTTACATTTTTAATTATAAATTATTATTTAGTTAAAAAACGATTTTTTAAATTGCATAGATTTAAGGGTTTCTCTGTAGTTGCGGATTTTGTAAAATTTTAAAAAATAGCGGAAATTTTTTTTTCCAATTGTATGCGTCCCTAATACTTTGAAACGAAGTCCAATAAAGCTGAAGATTTTAAACAAAAAAAATAAGGTAATGAAAATTAAAAGTTGTAAGCATTAATAAACCCAACAACCACTAAAATGAATAAAACCACCAACTTTGCAAACAAAGATTAAAATTTAATTAAAGAATTAATTAAATAATTAATTTAAGGACATTTTAAAACACTAGAAACTTTTTCTCTTAATTGATTTTTCATTTGTTCTTCAGTTGTTTTTCTATCCTTCGTGACAGTGAATTTAACCTCTTCTTTACCCAAATAAATGTGAACATATTTCTTCTCAGGAAAGGGATGAAAATGAATGGTTGTTTCATAATAACAGCCAGTAATCTAAAATATATTAAATAGTTAAAATTAATTTAAATAAATGTATTTAAATATTTAAATATTTTTTTAAAAGAATTTACCCTAATAATCCCCAATAAATCAATTAAAAGCATTAAAATGTAAATATCCTAGAAAATCAAAGGAAAAACAAGGTTTTATTTAAAACATGTTTCTTAGCTTATTTAAATGTTTTTATCATTTTAAAAACATTTAATTACCATTTTTATATTTTGGTCAACAACTGCAGTTGGAGTAAAGCATAAATGTTTAATAATAAAGTAGGGCTCTAAGCGAGAAAAATCATATTCATATCTTTTAATAATGAAGTGTCCAAGTCTATCAGTAGTTGCACTACCTAAATCATCATCAGCATCAACTGAAAATAATTTATTAAAATTAATAAATAATAACTAAAGGTATATTTAATTATTGTCAGTTTAATTATATATTTAAATAAACTTTGTTTAAACTTTTTAATTTAATATTTACATTTTTAGTAGTATTATTATTTACTCATATTAAATTAAATTTAATTTTTATATTTTTAAAGTTGAATGAATTAATTTTATTAGGTTTAATTATTTTAATTAAATTGTTTACTAGTGTCTTTTTCCCAAAAATGGATATTTACTTCTTGAAGTAGAAATGAAAATTCCCCCATTCCATTAATGTCTTCCCTGCATTCTATATCTCCTTCTATCTCCCAATTTGCATCTTCATTTTTTGCTAATGAAAATAAATTAAATAAAGAGAAGATTAAATTAAGCTTTGAAAAATACATTTAATTTAATTTATTTAATTTAATTAATTTATTTAATTATTTAATTAATTTATTTAATTAATTTAAATTAAATTGCTGAGTGCTTATATATTTATTTTATTTAATAGTAATAGGCTTTCCTTTTTATTTAATAGTATTAATTAAAATTATTAAATAAATGAATCATTTAAATTATTTAAAAAATTGTTTTTGGTTAAAACGATTTTGCTTTAGATTGAATATTTTAATTTAAAAATAAATGTGTTTTATGTAAAAAACAAAAATACAAAAAAGATATTTTCCCATTAATTTGTGGTTAAATAAATATTTTAATTTAATTTTAATTAATTTTTTATAGTCTTTTAAAATAATGAATGCCTAGAGATTTATGTATAAGGATAATAAGCAATGTTAAAAACGTTTTATTACCTTCATAAATATATATTCAAATTAGTGATATAAATTAAAATAATAATTATTTTATTTAACCTTTAACAAAAAAAAATTTTTAAATTATAACAACTAATGCTTTATATTTTTAATAAATTAGGAAGATTTAATCAAGTTTAAAAAACCTAAGCCTAATTTTAATAAATTAGGAAGATTTATTTCTCTATTATAAATAAATATTAAATTTAATTTTATAAAATAAAAAATAATTTTTTTATTTAATTAATTAATTAAGATGGCCATAAAACATTAAAATATTAAAAAGCCTTTATAAATCTTAATTACATTAAAAAACCAAAATTAATTTTAAACATTTAAAGAAAATAATAAAATCACTTTAATTTTTTATTTTTAAAATAAAGTTAATTTTATTCTTTATTTTTTAAATTTTAGTTTATATTTTTATCTAAATTTAAAAAAAAAAGTTATGAATTAAATAAACATTTAAATAAATAAAGATGAGTTTAGTTAGAAACAAAAGGGAATAGAGAGCGCAGAGTAAGTTTTATTTCTCTGCATTGCTTCTTTGTACTATTTAAAGTTTATTTTCTTTTACTATAAAAGAGAATTAATTATTTTATTTTATAAAATTAATTAATTTAATAAAATTAAATAAAGGAATTATTTTAATATTTTTTAAAATATTTTCAAAAATTAAAATTTTATTTATTTGACTTTTTTTTTCTTAAATAATTATTTAATTAAAATTAAAAATAAATACATTTATTATTAAGTTTATTTATCCTTTACATCTTTTTTATTAAAATTTAAAAAAAATCATTTGACCAACGATAACAATTTTTTTTTAGTTTTTTATTCAAACATTAGTCATTAAAAATAAATATAAATATATATTTGTTTTATCGAAAATTGCTTCTATTTTATTTATAAAAATATAAATTGACATTTAAATAATTAAAAATTAACAGGGGATTTAATAATAATATTTTTTTTTTTAAATTAGTTTTAATTGATTAAATTTATAAAATGAATATTTATTTTATTCTTTTATTTTTATTCATTGGAGTTAAAGAGGTAAAAAATATTTTAACGTATTTTAAGGGTGATACTTTTATTTAAGTTTAATTATTAAAAGGGATAGTACATAATATTTCTTATTTAAAATTAAAACTTTGTTTAGACTCTCCACTCTCTCTCTCTCTCTCTACTCTCTCCTTTCTTTCTTTGTCCTTAAATTAAATAAATATGTTCTATTTAAATAAGTAATTAAATTTAACTAATTTTTAATAATTAAATTAAAGCCTTTAAAATTCCCTTTTTAATTTAAAGATGAAGGCGGAAATACCATTATTAATAAATGATTTACCAAAAATTGATGCAATTGAACAAATATCTGAATCCAAAATATTAGAAGAAATTAAAAATAAAGAAAAAACAAATTCAAAACAAAGAACAGTTTATAACTGCATAGCCTTTGAAAATAAAGAGTTTTGCGCCTGTTTAATTAATGGAAAATTCCCAATTAATTTTGTTCTGCCAAAACCTGGCTTTGTAAATGCGGAAACCTTTCTTAAAACTGCAACGGTTTTGTTTAGCCTTAAAAATTAATTTTAAATTAAAATTTACAGATGCCTATTTGTGGGAATAAATATTTTAATTTTATTAAATTATGTGCATTGGTTGGTATTAATTAAATTAAATTAAATATATTAATTAATTTAATTAAATATATTAATTAATTAAATATTTAATAATTCCCCCTTTTTTAAAGGTAGTAGAGAAATAGTTTATTTAATTCAAACTTCCCACTAATTTTTTAGATTATTTATTTTTAAGTTAAGCATTGAATAATACATAAAAGGGTTTATTTAAAATTAATTTAAATATAATAACCTATATATGTATTTATATACATAGAAGTGTACCCAATAACCACAAGATAATAAAGAAAAGGAGAAAATTTTTTTACAATATTTGGGAATTAAAAAAAATTTTTTTTTAAAGATTTAAGTTAAACCTTTAGAAACAGAGGAAAAAAATTAAAAAATAATTTTTTAGACTTACAATTTCAAAGACAATAAACCTCAAACTGTGCCCAAAGACAATACAAACAAACGTTGGTTTAAAATTAAAAATTAAATTTATTTAAAAAAAAAGAAATTCTCGTTCTAATTGATGGCTGTGCAACTTGTCTTAAAGGTGGAGTTATCACTGGATTTAAAGTGACACATTATGAAGAGTCTTTTGGCTTATTTTCAAAGTGTGAGGAAGAAAATGAATTTGAAGATTTGGTTGTTTCAGGGCTAGCAATTAAATTAACTAAAGAAGGGAGTAATAAAGTTGATGAATATACTGGGTCATTCTCTATCCCTGCCATTTTATTCCATCGCATATGTGAAAGCATTTTTTCAACCTCAACTCCCAGTAGTAAATATATTGGAATAAAGCTTCATATAGCTTATAGGTAAGTTTAAATTTTAAGAAAAATATTTTCAAATTTATTGTCAATTTTTATTTTTTAAATTTAAATTTAAAAAACCCTGCAATAACTAATTAATTAATTAATTAAAAAATTAAAAAATATTAAAAATTAATTAAATTTTTATTTTTTAAGTTGTGGTGGGGTTAGTGGAACAAAACTGGTTAATCTTCCAAATATTGATGTTAATATTTATAAGGTAAATTAACCTAAATGTTAACAGAAATAAATAGGTTTATTATTTTTTAATTTCTCTTTTATTTTAAAATAAATTTAATTAATTAAATTAATTATTTAAATTAAGGACAGAGTTGCTGAGATTCGTGGTTTGTGGGTTAATTTGGATGATGGAAAATCTAAACAATTCTTCCCTAAAGGCCTTGAGTATACAATAAAGGATAAAATGACAGATAAATGGATGGATCCAAATATTCAATATTGGACTAAAAAATAAAAGAAGATTTTTAATTAAATTAAATTAATATTTTGCTTTATTTTTATTTATTTCTAATTTTCTTTTCTTTTTAATTAATATATATTATTTTATTTTTATTAATATATGTATTTACTATACAATTATAAATAAATATATTTCTCGTTTAAATTTAATTTATTTTTTAAATTAAATATTTATTAATTTTGATAAAGAAAATAGAAATAAAAAAATTAAATTAAAATAAAATAAAAAAAATAATTAATTGACTTTATTGCAATTATTTATTATTCTTTAAACATTTCTAATAATTTTTTTATTAACCAGAGCTAGAAAAGAAAATTTTTAACAATTCTATCTAGTGTGGAAGAGTGTCAAAAATATTAATTTTTAATAAATTAAATAGTTTCTTTTGTATAATACTTTTATAAACAAAAATAAATTAATTCAAGTGTATGAACTTTACCCTGTTTTATTAAAAATAAATTTTAATTAATTAAAAAAAAATTAATTTTTTTATCTGTTCAATTTCCGGTAGAGACATTTTTATATTAAAAAAATATATTTTTATTTTTTTATTTATTTTTATTTGTTTTTATTAACCAATGTAAACATAAATTCTATTAAAATCAACTGACCAAATAAAACAATTTTTTTCTATTTTTATTTAAATTAGAAAAATGTAAAAATTAATTAGTCATGTACTTTAAACATAATGGAATTTAAAAAAATAAATATTTTTAAACAATTTATTTTTCAGCAGATTTTATCCAGTTAAATGACAGCTCAGCATTTTGCAAAAGGAAAAATAAAAATTATTTTATTAATTAATTTATTTTAATTAATTAAATAAATTATTTATATTGTTTTCTTTCCTCTTGTTTTCACTTTTAATTAAACTTTATTTTTAAAATTATAAAAGCTGTTAAAAATCAACTGATCATTAAAAAGTATTAAAAAAATATATTTTAATAAAAAATGATTCATTTAATTAAATAAACATTTTCTATTAATTTAAATAAAATTAAGTACCGCCTATTAAACAATGTTAATAAATAAATAAAAATGTTTATTAAATAAATTTATTTTTTTTAGTTTATATTAAATTAATTAATTTGTTTTTATTTTATTTAATGAAATTAATTAAATAAAATAAAATTATTTAATGAAATTAATTAAATTAAATTAAAAAAAAATTTTTTTAATTTAAAAAAATAAATTAATTTAAATTTTAGATTTATTTTTAAAATGAAACCTTTTTCTTTTATTTTTCTCCTCTTTACCCTTATTTCAACCTTTCACCCCAATTTTACTAATAAACTTAAGTATGAGGAATGTTCTGTTGAAAATCCGACATGTGGAAATGTGGACAATCTTTTAGGATATATTACAAATTGTATAGGGTAATTAATTAATATTTAATTTTATTTTTAAAAATACTTTGAGATGTGGGGAATTTAGTTAATTTATTTTTTAATTAAAAATTAAATTAATTTATTTTTAAAATAATTAAATTAATTAAAAATTAATTAATTAAATTAATTAAAAATTTATTTAAATTAATTAAATTAAAATTAATTAAAAATAAATAATTAAATTTAATTAAAAATAAATTAATTAAATTAATTAAAAATTTATTTAAATTAATTAAATTAAAATTAATTAAAAATAAATAATTAAATTTAATTAAAAATAAATTAATTAAATTAATAAAAAATAACTTAATTAATTAAATTATTAATTAAAAATAAAATAATTAATTAAAAATTAACTTTAAACCCAAGCATTTACCTTGTCCTTTTATTTATATAAATTAAATAAAATTAAACTAAAATTTTTTATTTAATTAAATAGAATTGTTGTATGTTATCAGAGTATGCTCACCAACCCCAAACTTTTTGAGAACAGGAAATTTTACCAAGAATATGAAATTCCCCCTGGTAATAGTAACTACCATCTTTGTGGACATTGTGTCAAGCTTGGGCAATGCACTGAATCTGCAAACGGAAAAGAATTGGTTTGGAATGGATTTAAATTGTATTTTTATAAAAGTACAAACACATTGGAGCTTGAATTTGATTTAAACGGAAATCGGTAAATTAAACATTTTTTTAAATTAAAATTTATTTTTCAATATTTAATAGACTCTTCCAAAATATTTCTAATTTAACGCCTCATGAATTTCTTCAAACTATAAGCCATGCAGACACACAAATATGTTTAACTATTTATTTAAATAATTAAATATTAAATTTATTTTTAGCCAAATTGGATTACCAAAATGAGCCTAAAATGAACCCTCCTCTTCACAATTTATACCTCGACCTCTTCTTTTGGTTTAAAGAATTTGATCCTTTAAAAGATGGGAGTCGAAAGTCTTATATTGGTTTGCATGGGACGCAAGAATGTGAAGAAGAGGTTAATTAAATTAAATTAATTTTTTCTAAATTTAACTATTAAATAGGGAATTAATTAAATAATTATTTAAATACTAAATTAATTAATTAATTAATTAAAAATAAAATTTTAAAGTTATTTAATTTTAGGAAAAGGAAGTCGTCTCCCAGTCCTTTGTAAGTCAAAATATTAAATTATTTAAAAAATCAAACTTTTTAAATTATTTAAAAACTAATAAATAACATACCCTAAAATAAAATTTAAAAAATTAAAATAAGAGAATTTTAATTAAAGTATTAATTTATTATTTAGCCAAACTGTACACACTACCTAATTGAACAAAACTTTTATGACCAATATAGTTGCCAGTAAATTAATTAATTAATTAAAATTTAATTTAATTCTTTTAATTCTTACAAATAAAAAAATAGAACAATTAATTTAATTAATTAATTAAATAAATAAATTAATTAATTAGTTAATTAAATTAATTAATTAGTTAATTAAATTAATTAGTTAATTAATTAAATTAATTAATTTTTTATTTATAAGAATTAAAAGAATTTAATTAAAATTAAATTTTTAATTATAATTAAATTAAATTAATTAATTAAAAATTAATTTATTTATTTTAAAGCTGTGGAAGTGCAGAAGAAGAATTTGTTGAGTTAAATGAGTAAATAAATTTTTAATAAAAATAAAAATATTAAAATAAAAAGGGGTAATATACAAAAGGAAAAAACAAAGAAATATTACCTTTAATTTAAAAACATTTAAAAATTAAATTAATTTAAATATTTACTTATAGTTGTTGTTATGAACACCATATGTGCGTTAAAAATATTAGTAAAGAATGCCCTTCTGTTCCTCCAATTAAACACTATATTGATTTTTATTATTCAGAATATGCTTATGAGGTTGTAGGTAAAGACTATTTTAATTTAATTTTTTTAATTTTTTAACTTTTTATAGATCAAAATATAATTAAATGTTTGGATCAGCCTTTGTGTGAATTTCAAATGTGTGAATGTGATAGGCAAGAATTTAAATTAAATTATAATTAAACCTTCTAAGCTCTATTAAATTCAATTAATCAAATTAATTAATTATTTTGTTCTATATTAATTCCCTATTTTCAATATAAGTGTTAAGACAATATTTCTCAAGTAGTAGTAATTAAATAAATAAATTAATTATTTAATTAAATTAATTAAATAAATAAATAAATTAATTAATTAATTTAATTAAATAATTAATTAAATTATTTAAATTAATTAAAATAATTAATTAAATTAATTAAATAAATTAAATAAATAAATTAATTAAATAAATTAATTAATTAAATATTTAATTATTTATTTAGAAAAGTAATGAATTGTTGGTTAGAGATTGAACCTCCCACTGCTAAAACTGCATGTCTAAGCTGCTACAGAGATGAAAGCAGAATGCTCATTAAGCCGCAAATAGATGAATTAATTGAAATAAGGAAGGATTTTGGCAAGCGTTATAAAAATGTTGTGGAGACCTTCAACAAATTATTGAATTATAAAATCGAGGCAACATCTAAAGAGTTAAATAAAACAATGCTAGCCGCGTCTTCTGCCATCAAAATGGGTTTCCAACTGGCTGGGGAAACGGAAGCAAGGGTTGCTCAAATTATAGTGGCTAAATTAGAATTGATGAACGAGGACGTGGCCACTGCAACCGCTTCAACGAAAAAGAACAGAATGATAGAAGCTCAGGCATATATGAACGCTGCTTCTTTTAAATTATTAATCACTGAAATGATAAGAGATGAATACCGGAAGGAGAAGATGGTAACAAATCAGGATGGGCTACTTGTTATAAAATTAAGTGATGAGGTCGTTGAGTTGATTGAAAAAAGAAGCAAACAGAAAGGAGACAATTAAATTGTTTTTTGTAATTATTGATAATTTTACCCTCTTTCCCCAGTTTTTTTAATTATTTTTTTTTTAATTAAATTTATATAAAAATTAAAAATTTTCGTTCTAAAAATGTGTTAATGTTTTAATTTTAAACTTTAAAAAATATGTACGTTAGAAGAGACAGCATAAACTGTTAAAAATAAACCTAACAAGAATAAATAAAATATATACTTGGAATTTCTTAAAGTTTATTTATTAAATATATTCCTTAAATTATTAATAAAATTAGAACTTACTTTTATAGGGAATTAATTTTTTAAAAGAAAAGAGAAAGAAAGAAATATTAAAGAAAAGTTTAATTTTCACTGCAGAGAAACATAAAAAAACTTTTACTCTGTGCTCTCTTACATTGTTCTCAACTCAATTACCCTTGTATTTGCTTATTTTAAACACAACTTTTTTTAAATTTTACATAAAAATTTAAACTAAATTTTAAAAATTAATTAATAAAGTTAGTTTATTATAAAAATTAAGGTTGGTAAAATTTGATAATAATTTGATAATTTTTTTGTCGTTTCTAGCAGTGAGGGAAAGTAGTCGTTGAGTTAAGCTAAGTTATTAGTTCTAATAAAATAAATTAAAATACATTAAGATTAAATATTTTTATTTCTTAGTGTATAAATAAATACTTTAATAAATCACATATTTAAAAAAATAAATTAAAATTTTTAAAGATTAAATAAATTTAAATAAATGAAAAAAAATAAATTTAAATAAATGAAAAAAAATAAATTTAAATAAATGAAAAAAATAAATTTAAATAAATGAAAAAAATAAATTGATAAAATTGTAATGATACAGTCAGAATAAATAAAAATATGCTCAAAGATAAATGTTTTAAAAAGAATTTATTAAAAAAGGGGAATCAAAAAAATAAGGTAAATTTAAATTAAATATAATTTTTAAAAGAATAAATATTTATTTTAGGCTTAAATAAAAAAAAAAATTAATTAAAAAAAAATAATTTTAGAATTAATTGGAAAAATAAAACAATAATTTTTTAATTTTATAAAAAATATTTATAATTTAATTATTTAATACTATTTAATTATTAAAATTATTAAAAGATATAATTTAATTATTTAATATTATTTGGAAGAAATTAATAATTCGAAAAATAATAAGAAAATATTTAAAAATTAGGAAAAAAAGAATTTAAAATTTTAAAGCATTTTAAGACAATATTAACTTTTTAATGCCTGTTACAATTTCCATAAATTTTTCTTCTTTATATATATGAAATTCTTCAGCCAATTTTAGTGCTTCGGCAGCCTGCTCTTTTTCCTCGGCCCATCTTATTTCTACTAAATCACAGACTACATTAGCTACATCTGTAACCATGCCTTTTATTTCATCTGCTAGAAATCCACATAAACCGAGTGCATCTCCTTCTAGGGAATTTTTAAAATTTTTTTAATAAAAGTTGTGGGAGATTAGGTGATTGAAAACTTTATTTAACTCTTACCAGGGACGTGCGCAATAGCTAATCCTAAAAAATGCAACGCAAGACCAGAAATTCACGCAAAACGCATGCGACCGTCCATTCACTTTTATTACATTTTTCTTCTTTTTTACTCTTCATTTAGAGAATAAAATAGCATTGCAAATAAATTAAAACTTACTGGTTTTGACGGTGCATGCACTTTTAATTGCTTCCTTTCCTTTCTCCAATAAAACTTTAACACGTTCTTTAATCTTCTTTTTAATAAATGCTTCAGGATCTAGGAAATTAAAATTAAAATATTTAAATATTTTTTAGTCTTTGGAATTGAACCAATTTAAAGGTATAAAAGTAATTAATATCTGAACATTCAACAGCACATTCTGTTGTGCAAAGGAACGCAAAAGCTGTTTAAATTGGCTTTTAAAAAGACACACACAGAGTAGGCTGTTATGGTGCTCATTCTGCGACAGTTCGACGCGACTTTTGCGTTGCAATTAAATTTAAAAAATAACCAGTTATTTATTAATTAAAATAAAAATTAAATATTAAAAAGACAGAATCTAAAGCATTTTGAATCTATGGGACCTGCTAACAAGGGACAATAGCTAACTGTCAAAAAAATTTTGCCTTGTAATGGACACCATCGTGTAGAGAAAGGTCGGTTTCCTATTGCCAATTTTTTTCTTTTTCGGCCCTTCCTGATGAACTAAAAATTTACAAGCGCTCAAAGTTTGGCATTTTTTGACAGGTTGAGTCACCTTGTAAAAAGAAAATTTTCACCATTTCTTTCATTTCTATATGAGTTGAAAAAAATTTTTTCATTCCAAATTGGTTGTGGTGTAGTGGTAGTGTCCCCTCCTGGCAATTATGGGTCATTGGTTCGAATCATTTTGAGGATTTCTATTATTTATATATAGGGAAAAAGGGAAAGAAAAAAGAACGAGAGATAAAGGAAGGGAGGAAAAAGAAAATGTAATTAACTGAAAAATAAACTAATACTCAACCTGTCAAAAAATGCCAAACTTTGAGCGCTTGTAACTTTTTAGTTCATCAGGAAGGGCCGAAAAAGAAAAAATTGGCAATAGGAAACCGACCTTTCTCTACACGATGGTGTCCATTACAAGGCAAAATTTTTTTGACAGTTAGCTATTGTCCCTTGTAAGATACTTCTTCATTTGGGAGTCAATAGATCACTGTTTTTTCTCTAATCACGTATCTGCGGATACGTGTCCAAGAATTAATTTAGATCAACCTCGGTATCAGTTAATGCATTAAAACTCTTTTTAATAAAGGTTAAACTTTAATTAATAAATACTTTTTTATTTTTTAAATTTAATCGCGTCGCAAATGTCCGTGTGCCCTCAGAAATAGACCCCCTACTGGGAGAAGAACTTTTGAACTTATTAATTTAAAAATATTACTTTTAAAGTATAGCACAATATTTTCTTTTACATCTTCTATCAACATTTCAATTCTTTGTGTGCTTCTTTCTGCCGTAGTCTCTCCCGTAAGCTCTCTTCCTTTTCCACATCTTTTTATCCAACCTCCAACATTCTCAACCGTTGTCGTTCCTCTTTTTGCCCTTCCTCCCTTTGCGCTCCCTCCTTTTGCACTTCCTCCCTTTTCCCTTCCTTCCTTTGTCCTTCCTCCCTTTGCCCTTCCTCCTTTTGCTCCTCCTCTCATCGCTCCCCTTTTCTTTCTTTTAACTTCATCGTGATCATCGAGGCACTCCAAATCTTCTGTTGCCTCGGCGCAGGATTCTTCCATTTGTTCAGTTACAATCTTCCTCCATTCCTTCAACGCATCCACATCAAATTCAACTTTATCTAAACGGTCTTCATTATTTTTCATCCTTTTCTCATTTCTATTAATTTGTTCTTGCATTGCTTGACGTTCTGCATTTCCCTTATCGATCAGTTTCTGCATTGCTTTATCGTCTTCACCATTCTTATTAATCTGTTTCTTCATTGCTTGGCGTTCTTCATTAGCCTTATTAATCTGTTCCTGCATTGCCTTGCGTTCTTCTGCACTTCTGACTTCTGACCTTCTTATCTCAGCCCTCAGTTCTTCATTTTCCCCATTCAATCTAGCTTTCTCTTTTATAAACTTAATAAAATTTTAATAAAACATGTATGTTTATATTTTTATTATTTTACTAAATTTCCAAGGCCTACATAAATTACTTGGTAAATTAAAAAAATATTGGGTTTTTGTTTTAATTATTTATAATTAATAATAAACTTGTTTTTGAATTTTGATTATTTCAAAAATAGTAGCTTTGTGTGCTTTTAATAAATATTTAATAAATATATTAAATATCTATATTTACTTGTGGAAAGGAATTTGTTTAAGAATAGAGCTTTTTACTCTTGTAATTTTATTAAATAAATAAATTTTGAAATACCTCCTTCTTGAACTTGATAAACATGTTCCTATTTTCACGAGTCATTTTAAAATTCGTTTTAGCAGCAAGTTCAACGTCAAACTTTAATCTCCCATCGACACAACCCCTACAAATTAATTTTTTTTAATTTTTAGATTAATGGGTTTTTTTTTTTTTTTATTTTAAGTTGAACTTATTAATTCTTATTTTTAATTATCAGAATTAGTTAAGTTGAGAATTCTAGTTAAAATTAATATTTTAATATTTTATTGATTATATAGAATATAATTATAATAAGCTTTAATAATAAAATGATTTTACAAGATTTTAGAATTTTTTAAAAATTAAAACTTTTAGTTACAAATAAATTGAATCATTTAATTTTAATTTTTTTAAATTTTGTTTCGAACCGAATTCTAAAATTTTGCAAAAATATTACATTAAAAAGAAAGGGTAAAAATTAGGTTATTTAAATAATTTTCTTATTTTCTTAAAATTCATTATTTCCCCCAATTAAATGATTTAAACAAAATCTCCCAAAACTGCAAAAATGGCTGCTCCAACGACCACAAAATTAATTCCAATAAATCCGGTGATTACTTTAAAAATACTTGACTATTAAATACTTGAAAATAGAAGGGAATTAATTGGATATTTTAATTTTATTAAAAGATAGAAAAATTTTTAAAATGTTCTGAAAATGCCTTTAATTATTTTCTATCTTTTAAAAATAAAATTAAAAAGGGAAATAAAGGTATTTAAGTATTCCCCTTCTCTTGCCTTGGGAAATAGCTTCAGTATTATTAAGTTTATTAAGTTTGTTTGAGGGAATAAATTCATTAGTTGTTGGCTGATTATTTTCATTTGATGTTGTAACAGTTGTAAGTTTTCTCTCTGTAGTTTTTACCATTTTTGTAGTAATACTATTAGTAGTAGACAAAGTTTTAGTTGTTTGTAAAGTTGGAATTGGTATAGAATAATTACGTTTAAGTCTCCCATTAGTACATTGCCTTTATTTAGACAATTGAATTTTTTAAAGACAGTTATTACTTGGGTTTTAAATGTTTAAAATATTTAAACATTTTTACAGGATTTTATTAGAAGATATATAAAAAAGGAAAGGTTAATTTAAAATAAAATATTATGAGATAGATAAAAGAAAATATAGTTTAAGTGTTATATTTTTAAATAAAATATGGGAATAAATATATTAAATTGGAATTTAAAAATACGGCTTTTATAAGGAAAAAATGATTAAAATAAATAGAAGGTAATAGAACTTTTATTTAAAAATATTAAGAAAATATATTTTTTGTTAAGAGATGGTTGTATTAAATATATATATTTATGATCATATATTTTATTAAATAAATTAAAGAAAATTAAAACTTACATTGCACATTTTTTGAAAAGCTTTGATAAATGAGAATCTTCTTTTGTACCGTCACTATCAGTAAATCCCCTTTTGAAAACTTTCCAATAAGTATGGGTATAATAAGCATCGAAACCAAGACAATCTTTGTATCCATATCCATAGTCGTTTCGGCAATTCTTTAGCATTTCACAGCAACTAACAAATTAATTAAATTATTTATATATATTATTTTTAAAGAAAATATTTTTTTTAATTTTGATTAATATACTTATTAAATATTATTTTATATTGTAACAACAGTTTTACCTTTCCATATCTTCATCATAGGGTTTAAAGTCTTTTGTACAACTAAAAATATAATTAATTATAATAAAAGCGTTTTTTATTAATAAATTAAATGTCAAAAAAAGTAATTTTTAACATTTTATTTAAAATATTATTTTAATAAATTCTACTTACATTGGATAACGAGTACTGGTAAATTTACATGTGTAGTTGTCATTATTAGCACAAAATTCTTTAATATTTTTATCCTCTTTTGATAGATGTTTAGTATAAATATATAACATATCCTTTTTATCCCTAAATTAAATTTAACTTTATTTATTTACAATAATTGAATAAAAATTAAAAAAAAAATTTTTTTAAATAAGTAACTGACCAATCTTCATCTATACTAATTATTTTGTCACGCACATCATAAGAATAGAACCTATTGCCACTCGAGTAATTTATCTTTACATTCAATAATTTTTCTAAATTAGAGACATATTTTAATAATTTTTTAATAATTAATAAATAAAAACTTTATTTTAATTTTAAAAATATAGTACCTAGTAAGGGAGTCATATCCTTATCCAGATTTTTTTTGTAGAATACATCACATGTATAATCACATGTATACTCTGGATCATTGGCACACCATTCTTCACAGTTGGGACATGACTCTAAAACCTTAAAAAAATAGAATTAAATAAATATTATTTTTTATAATACCAGAGTAATAATTTGTTTACAAGCTACATTTGCGATAAACATTAACAAAAATAAAAGAAACATTTTCCAAAAAATTGAACACATTTTCTTTAAATAAAATATTTAAAAAAGGTTAAAATTTTTGTTATTTAAAAAGGTTTAAAAATAATAGAATTTTTAATTTTTTTTAATTTATTAATATTTGAATTTTTTGAATTAATTTTTGAATTAATTAAATTTTAAATGTTAAAATATTTTTTAATTTTTTATTTATAACGGACTTACTAAAGGTTGATAAATTTAAAAAATAAATAAAATTGGTGGTTATATAAGATGAAGAAAATTGGTTGATAAAAGAGACAAAAAATGACTAAAAAATTTAATTAATTTTAATAAAGAGAAAAATAAACTTATCTACAAAATACAAAAATAAAACTTATTTTATCAGAGGCAAAAAATAAACTTACAAAATGATACAAAATAAAATAAACCTAAAAATACAAAAATGAACTAACAACAAGTTTACAAAAATTTAACTTACAAAATAAAAGAATAAAATTGTTTTAACTGTAAAAAATAAACTTAGAAATACAAAAAAAAAATAAACGTACAAAAATACAAAAATAAAACTTTTATTTTTCTTAATGCAGAAAAATAAGTTTAATTTAATATTTATTACAAAAACGTTTGAATAAATTAAATAATTTTTTTTAAATTAAGAACTTGGTAATTTAGATAGTTTTAATTGACAATAAATTAATTCGCTTTATGTTGATAATTCTAAACTATTCAATGTTTTTATATTTACTAGTTTATGGGCGGTCTTTTTTATTAAAATATTTATTTAAACAAGTGAATCATTTAATTATTTAATTTCAATTAAAAATTGTTTTTTACTGATCAGTTGATTTTAACAGCATTTTTATATTAAAAATAAAAATAAAATTTAATGGAAAATGAAAAAATGAAAAAAAGTGTGTACATTGAGATAAATAAAAAAAAATATAAGTAATTAAATAAAATTAATAAAAAAAATGTCAATAAACTAAATAAATTGTCATTAATTACATAAAAATTAGTTAAGCATTCCTTTGTGTTAATATAAGTACATATCCTCCATTTTTCTGTTAAAAAATAAAATTATTTTTTAATGTTTAAATGACTAATGTTTGTACATATTTTTATTTAAATTTTTAATTAAAAACTGTTCGTTTTTTGCTGATCATATGTTTTAATAGAATTTATGCTAATAATAGAAATTACCGGAAATTGCACAAAAATTGAAAAAAAAAATTGTTTGTAAATTGAGATAGTGTATTTACTCGATTAATTACTCCTTCCCTCACATATTAACACCCACTCTATCGATAAGTCGAAACAATAAATACCCAGGAAAACTATTCGAGTAAATACAAAAATTCAATAGAAAAGTAAACTTGAAATACAACTTTAAATAGAAAAATAAATACGTAATAAATAAACTTGAAATAAAAAATTAAAATACAAAAATAAACTTCAAATACAAAAATACAATACAAAAATTAAACTTTAGTAGTAAATACAAAATTAAACTTGTTATAATTTCTACACTCTATCTCAACCAACTTTTTTGCCTGTTTAATTGCTTTATCCATTATTTTAATCTTTTTCTAAAAATTGGGTAAAATAAAATTTTAAAAATTAGAATAAATACTTTTTCTTGTACATTGTAATTTGTTTATTATTTTAATGCCTTTCTTCTTATATTTTTTAATTAATTAATTTGAAGAATCAAGCGGTGTATTAGAAGAATTAATTTTTAGAATATCTTCATTTGAATAAAATATTAAATAATAAATAAAATAAATTTTAAATTAATTAATTTTAATAAAAATTAGTTTGTAAATAAAATGAACAGTTGTTCAAATTTGGCCATTTATAGTAGGGCGGACATCAAACTTCCAAAAATAATAAATATGAATCAGAATTAATATCATTTAAATTAATTATATTAGTTTAATTATTTTTTTATAAATTAGATCTGAACAGGCTGACTCTGAACCGTCCTTTTCTTTTTTCTCTATGTTAGCCCCTCTTTATTAATTATTGCTTTTCTTTTAATTAATACTTTAGATCTTAAAAAAATTTCTTTTACTTTAATTCATTAAAAATTAATTTCTCTATGTCTACAGAGAATAAAATAGTTTACAAGGTTTATTTTAAATTTCTTATTTTCTATTGTTAAGTATACTCCTCGAATTTATCGTCTTCTTGACAATGCTGTTGCATTTAGGCAAACAAAATATGCTGTTCCAATTTTGTATGGTTCTGCTAGTGCTTTTACGTGTCTAGCTGTTATTGTTTGTTTTAAGGTTAATTTTTAAATAAAGTTTTAGGTATTAAATAGGGGGAAAATCTAATAAAATTAAGGTTAGACTTGCCTTCCTTTACACAATTTTTTCTTTTTTCTTTAAAAGCCTTATCGATTCTAGGGTTTGTAGAGGGTAAAGCCTAAACTGTCCTTTTGCATTAGACTGTTTAAAGTATTTTCTTTGTTCTTCAGGATTGGCTAGATGCGCGGAAACATTAGAAAAGACAAACTTATGCCCTTAATAGTGTTTATTTTAGTAATTTTGGATTAATTGTGTATTTTACTTTGTTATTAAATATAAAAGATTTAATTTTTAAAATTAATTAATTGTTTGATCAATTTAATATTTTTTTGATTTATATAATTCATCTATTTTACCCTTATTTAAGAAGAAGCTCGTTTAATTTAGAAGCTTTTTAATTTAGATTTGTTTTTTGTCTTTGTGCTTATATTTTAGACAAAGGCTACTACTTTATGGATTCAGTAGAGCAAAAGGTTTACTTTTAATATTAACAATAAAATTAATTTGAACATTTAAGCCTTCTCCGGTTGATCAACAACTGTCAGATAAAGAGCCTGCCAAGGTTAATTTTATTTATAGAAGCTACTGGGTTAACAATTTATTAAATACCTGATAAATACAAGCATTTAGATTTACTTATTTTTCCTAAATATTTTAACCAAGAAAGCATTAAATAAATAAAATAAAAGTTCTAACCTTCCTTGGGCTCTGAAACACCTAATTTTAAATTAAAATATCAGCCTGACAGAACTGAACTTTACGCACCTTCTTTATGGCGTCAACGTCTGTATGATGGTCCTCTTAGTTTTCATACTTTTTGTTTGGTTACAACTGCTATTTATCAAGTTGGAAAGGTTTAAAATACTTTAATTTAATTAAATAAAATAAAAGAATTAATTAAATTAATTCTTTGGTTAATAAGTTCTGGGGATTTTATTCAAAATTTAACTCTTTTTTAAGTTATTAAAATTTTTATTTTTTAGGATCGGCTAAAGGAATTGTTAGGCCGTAATAAATAAATAATTTAAACAATTGAAGCAGTAAGGAAAATTTTATTTTAATTAAAGAATAGGAGAATATTTAAAGACTATTTTAGACAATAAATATTTCTTTTTCTGTCTATTAATTCTTTAAAAATGTAAAATTTGTTTAATTGAAATTTTATTTAATTTAAGAGTTTTGTGTCAATTTTTATTTTTTAAATTAAATAATTTTGAAAAAAAAGTTTGCGGACAATTTTTGCGGACATTTTTCTTAAGATATATTCAAACTTTATTTTTTAAACACATTATATCAAAAACAAAGCCTTCCGGAAAAACAAATAGAATAAAAACATTCTTGTGTTTTTGTTCAATTAAAACATTTATAATTATCAGAATAAAAAAGAGTACAATCTAAACATGTTTTTTTGTTTTTTTAAGCGTTTGATACAAAAATAAGTGGTTGTTTATTTCCACTGTCATCATTCTCTTCTCCTTTATTATTTTCATCTTTATTAATAATTAATAATTCTTTTTGTGTTTGATTAAACTTCGATCTTCTTTGTTCCTGTTCCTGTTGTAATTGACGTTCTTGTTCTTCCATCGCTAACAATTCAGCTTTAAATTGTTCTGTTTGTTGCTCCTCTTGAGCTACTTTAATAAAATTGTCGACGATAATTGTGATTGGTAGAGCTAATAATTAAATTATTAATTTAATTAAATTATTTCTTTTTTTAATTTACTGACCCAGAACCAATACTCCACTCATTATGGCTGCAGAAGCTATTATTTTACCCACTGAAATTTATTTATTTTAAATATTTTCTTTAAAATAAACTTGTGGTTGCTGGTACTACATCTCCATATCCAACAGTAGTCATTGTAACTATACACCACCTGAAAATTTAATTTTTATTAATTACTATTTTGTTTTATTACCAATATGCTGCTGGAATGCTTGTAAATGGAGAGCCTTTTTCATCCTTCTATAAAATTATTAATTTTTTGTATATTTTTAATGTTTTCCGGAAAAATAAGAATTTAAATTTTCCGGAAAAATCACGATTTATATTTTCCGGAAAAATCAGAATTTATATTTTACGGAAAAACCGGAAAAATCAGAATTTATATTTCACGGAAAAATCAGAATTTAAATTTTCCGGAAAAATCAGGATTTATATTTTCCGGAAAAATCAGAATTTATATTTCACGGAAAAATCAGAATTTAAATTTTCCGGAAAAATCAGAATTTATATTTTACGGAAAAATCAGAATTTAAATTTTCCGGAAGAACCAGAATTTATACCTCAAGAAAATAAATCATAGTAGAGAAAAACACAACGCCAGTTAACAAAACAATAGTCATCATTTGTAGTTGTTTCTGACTTCTATATTTATTTAATTAAATAAATAATTATTCCCCAAACCTTTGTAAAGTCATTCCAAAAGTTTGTAAACCAGAAGAAAATCTTCCAAGTTTAATTATTCTAATAACCCTTAAAACCCTCAAAATGCGCACAACTAGAAAAGCCCAACGCAAATCTCTCAATTTTTTGTCATCCACACCCATTAAAGTTAACATAAGTTCTAAATAGAAGGGCATAATGGCGAGTAGATCTACCTGTAAATAAGAAGATTTTATTTAAATTTAATTTTCTTTAATTAAAAAGAACCAAATTGAGAGGTTTCAGTACAAAACGAAGCTTCCTCGGTGCAGCAAAAAGCCTCAATAAATATTCAATAGTAAAGAAGGCTATACATACACGTTCAGTAAAAACAAATATAGGATGTTCCATTCTTATTGGTTCAATTTCTTCCTGAATAATTTGTGTTCCGTTTGGTAATGAAATTGTTTGATTTCCGGAAGAAACGTATTCAATAACCTTTTAATTTAATTTTAATTTAATTAAAAAACTAATTTTTAATATGCCTGAAAATCAGGAATTGTCCCAAAACTTAGACCAAGTACAGATATCATTACAAACATTGTTGAGGATAATTCAAACGCTTTTGCCTTAAACAAGGAGTTTTAAAATAACTAAAAGAGTCAAAAAATACCTGCATTGAAGACCCAGGCCTTTCCAGGAATGTCCACATTCTTCGTCGAAATTGCCCAAATCTTAGCTTTTCAAAACTTGTGTCGTCTACCTTTTCTTCTTTACTTGACTCTAATAGGCGTTCAAGTGGAGAAACGGAATCAGAACAACAAGCACCTTTTAAATTTAATTAGATGTTTAGCTTAAAAATTAATTTTTACCAATATAACTAGTAGGTACACGCCAAAATTCTAATTCTGCACTAAACGCTGATGGGCAAAGTTCAGGTGGTTTATGTATTACTCCATTCGCATAGTATTGAAATATAGCCTCAAATGCAAGGGGCGATCTCTTAAATTAAATAAATTAAAAAATCAGAATTAATTGGAACAACCAGAATTAAAGGTTTAACCGGAAAAATCAGAATTAACAAACATTCCGGAAAAAAGTAAAGTAAAATAATAATTTAAAAACATTCGGAAAAATCAGAATTTCTATGGAAAGGAGAAATTAATTTATTCCGGAAAAAACACAGTACAATTATAGAATAAACAAAACATAATAAAAAAATACCTGAAAATAATAGGCACGTTCCGGTAGCAAAAAAGCATCAGCAACCTAATTATTAATTTATTTAAAATTTATTTCTATTTAAAAAAAATATTTAATTTAAATTTAATTTAATTTAAATAAAATCTCTCACTTTTAGCCTTGACCTATGCGTTAGCTGTACAAATTTAGTAAGGAATGTACTCGGGTCTGCATGTAACAGAGCTTCAATAAGAACAAAAAAGGGTACTCCACCAATGTTTAGTCTTATTATTTTAAAATTAAATTTAATTTTATTTAATAAAGTATTTACCTCAACACAACAGAATTATCCTCTTCTTTTAATTTCGAAAGGGAAATTCTCTCATTTTTATTTATTGTTGGGTTATTATTAATTTCATTTTCAGTTTCTTTAATTAATCCATCTTTTTCCATAAATATTATTTTATTATTATTATTATTTTCTTCTTCTTCAATTAATTCCAATTGTTTATTATTTTCAGAGCTGTTTAAATGACGCTCAGATAAAGATATTTTCTTTAAATTTATTTAATAAAATTATTTAATTTTTTAATTTACTAAAAAAGAAGAAGGATCCCCTTGCATCCATATTTGGTCTAAAACAGTCCCATTTTGCCTTTCTGCATGATTCATGGCATCTGTTTTCCTTATTGCTAAAGACCTCTTTTTTTTGTGTTGTTGCGCTGCAGCCATCATATTTCCGTTTATTCTGATTAAAAAATAATTTTTATTAAAATGTTTATAAACAAAATTAAAACATTTAAAAACATTTAAAACATAGAAAACCATTTGAACAATGGAAAATTTAAAAACATATATAAACATAAAACAAACAAAATAATAAAAACATGTCAACAAATAAACAACCTTAAAACATTAAAACATAGAGAAACACTAAAACATTTAATAACAAAATAATAAAAACATTAAAACATAGGAAAACACTAAAACGCCCAAAAACATTTAAAAACATAGTAAAAACAAGAAGAAACATTAAAATAAAATTAATTAAAGTTCTCTTTATTTTGGCAAAAAGAGGCCTTTTTTTACTAAAAAGAATATTAAAGGAAAAAATAATAATTGACAAAAACCCAAAATTTGGGTATTTAATTTAATTAAAGCATTTTTCTTTTCAGTTAATTTATTTATATTATTTTTTATATTTTTTTTTTATAATTTAGGAGGGAAAACATGTTTGAGTACTCAGTTGTGTATTTATTTCCATAACTCAGGAAGGGATGATCCGATATAAAAAATTTTGGTATCATTCGATAGAGAATTAAATTAGCTATAAAAAACTTAAAAAATAAAATATTTATCAAAAAAGCAAAAAAAGTTATTTAAGAAAAACCAACAAGTTTATCAAAAAAGACTAATTTTTGGAGAATTTTTGCCTAAATTAAAAACAGAAATTTTCTAGAATTTTATTTTTAAATTTTATTCTATAGAGAATTTAATTCTCTATCAAATAAAAAAGATTTCGTTAAAAAATATTCATTAGTTAAAAAGTTATACATTTTAAAAGACAACATACTTCAACAAAACAAAGGCGCAAACAACATTTATTTGTTTGTTTTTATGACAACAAAAACAAGTTTAATAAACTTACGGTCTAAGCATTGAAGTGGCGCTAACACTTGCGCAACTCATTTTTAGGGCAATATGCATACAATAATTAAATACAAATTAAAAAAAATTTTTTTTGGAAGACAAGTTTAATTAAATTTTATTTGATTAAAATAAAGTAAAAAATTTAAAAATACTAAAATTAAAAAATAAAAATATTTATTATTTTCTTTTAATTTTTAACATGTGCTGAGTAATGCTTAGAAATAAAAAAATTATTTTACTAAAAATGGAAGGTTCCTAAATTTAAAAAATTTAATTTTAAAGGAAGTAAATTGCATTAAAAACAATTTTTAATTTTTGAACAATTTTAAGAAAAATAAATATAATTTTTAAAAAGACGTAAAGGCAACAAAAAGTCTTTTAAAAAATTCCTTTTTTATTTTTATTATATTAAAAGCAGCATGAAATTTAAAAAAAAAAGGTAGAAAAAGAGAGGGAATCACTCATAGAATTTAAAACAATTTTACCCCTTAAATTTAATAATTTTTTAAGCAACTGACTTTTTAGGTGAAATTAAAGCTTAAATATTAAAACACATTAAATGAAAGAAGAAAAAAAAGTTTTAAGTGAAAAAAAGTTGGAAACATGGGGAAAACGCCTAGTCTTTTACACACAGTGGAACTTGTTTCAGTTAAAAATTTATAACTCCCTAACTAATAAAGATATTGAAACTGTTTATATACCATTCGATAGAGAATTAAATACACTATAAAACAATATTAAAATCAAAATTTTATAAAAATTATAAAAAAATTTATGATCAAAAAACTTCAAAAAACGTCAAAAAGTAAGACTTTTTGATGTATAACTATTTTACATTAAAATTTAAAATTCTGATTTTTATTTAATTTTAGAGCTTATTTAATTCTCTATCGAATGATATAAATATAATTTATAAAATTAATTAAAATTTTTTTTATTTTATCGACAATAATATACATGGATTTATTAAATAGAATAAAGTAAAAGTAATTTAGTACTAATGGAATATTTTTCTTTTTCACATGAGTGCTTAAAAATTTTAAAAACATTTAAAATAAAAAAAAAGCAATGGCGCAAGTCTGCTTTACATAAAAAACGGGGGTTTTATATCGTTAGTATCTAAAGGTGAGAAATGTAAAGGGAAAAGAACACTGACAAAGTTCAGTTAAGTCTATGCATCATAACTCTTTTTTAAATAAAGCTTTTTAGATGGTTTTGGTATCATTCGATAGAGAATTGAATGAGCTACAAAATATAAAAATTCAAAAATTTTAAGTTAAAAATTTTAAAAGTTGAGGTCAAAAAACTGTCAAAAACGCCTACTTTTGGTGGTTCGCAGGTCCTAACTTTAATGAAAAATAAAATAAAATAAAACTTTTTTTTCATTTAAGATAGCAAATTTAATTCTCTATCGAATGATACCAGAACTATTAAATAAGCTTTAATTAATAAAGAGATATAAGGCGCAGACTCAACCAAGGTACATAAATGAATGGATTTCGTGCAAAGTGTATATATAAAAAATAAAAAAGATAAATAGACAACATATGTTTAATATTTATTTTTAAATTAAATAGTAATGAGGAAAAAGCTTTTTATGCGCAAAAAAAAATTGACGTTATTTTTTATAAAAAATAAATTTTAAGGAAAAATCAATTCAAGGAAGTAGAAAAGAAATAAAACTTTAAAGAAAACTTTGGGACGTATCAATCCAAGTTTTAATGTATTCAACCGCTCTGAACTGTCCAGAGCGTGTTTATGCAGTTATTAAAATATTACAAAATTCACTGCCCATTTTTCCTTAGAATAAAATTTTAAAAAATAAATAAATTGTTACCCCAACAAGTAAAATGAATGAAAAAAAAGAAAATTTATGGAATTTAAAGAATTTGAGTTCCTTTAAAAAAATTAAAAAAAAAAAAGAAAGAATAAATCAAGTAACCGGAAAAGGGTGTAGTATAAACTCTAAGAATTTAAAAAAAAAGAAAATTTTAAAAATTAGAACAAACGGAAAGATTAAAAAAATTAGAAAGAAATTTTTTTAGTCTGTAAAATGAATTTTTTTTTATTTTAAACATTTTTTATGAGAAAATAAGAAAAATGCGTAGGAGAAAAAGGACAGTTATTTAATTAAAGTTTCAAACTTGAAGAGTTATTTTAAATAATGTCAATAGGACAGATTGCCAATATTGTTTATTAGTTTATTTAATTGAAATAAATTGGCCCCTAGACAAAAATAAATCAAAAAATGGAGGAATTAAATTACGGCACAAAATGCCAAAAAATAATTTTAACAATTTAATTAAAAAACTTACAATTAAAAAGAGCTGTCTTAACTTTTACTGTAATTAATTAATTTAAAGAAAGTTTTAATAAATTCAAGTTTTAAAATTTATTTTAAAATAAAGTGCTTCACATAAAAATTAAAAGAGGAGGAAACTTGAGAGAGAGGAGAGAAAATAGCAGTCGGGAAATTCTTCAAAAAATCAGTCAAGTATTTTTAAATATTTACACACAATTATGTTTTACTTTTTAAATTATATTTACAAGTTGGCTAGACCCAGAAGATCGATCTATTAAATTGACTGGTTAGGGTTAAGTGAGAGAAGGACAAGCAGAGTTCTGGCAATTATAACAGGCTAACATCTGGAGATTATTTTTTGTTTTTGGTACCATTCGATAGAGCAGAAAATTGGCTACAAAATACCAGAAAATCAGAATTTTTGAAAAACATAAACAAAAGTTATATGCAAAAAACTTGAAAAAAGGCTAAATTTCTGCATTTTTCTGGCATAGCTTTTTTTAAAGTTTTTCAAAAATTCTGATTTTCTGGTATTTTGTAGCCAATTTTCTGCTCTATCGAATGGTACCAAAACTATAAGAATCCAATTATTCGTTCATTTATTATACTCTCCGGAACTCAACCTGTTCTTCTCCTAATTAACCCAACAAAAAATAATTGTTGCCTTAATTTAAGTTGATATTTTAGGTCACTACATTAAATAATATAAAAAAATTATTTTATAATTTTAGAAAGCTTCTTTTAATTGATGATGTTGTTTCTCGCTATAATTATTTTTATTTACTTAATTTCCCCTCTTTTTATTTAATTAAACAACAACAAGTAGAAGTTGTAGAAATTAAAAAATAAATAATTCTTCTTAAAACAAATAATACTCCAAAAATAAATTTTAAAAATGAGAATTTTAATTTAAAAAACAATTAAAATGAAATTTGGACTTTTACTTTTTCTAATAAAATTTTTAAAAAATTTTATTATATAAGAGAAGAGAGAAAAGCAAAAGAAAGACTTTTGCGGACAACTTTTGCGGACACTATTTATTTTAAAAAATCAGAATTCTGATATTTTCAATTATCAGAATTTTTAGTTAAAAAATACCAGAATTCAGATAATTTATAAAATCAGAATTCTGATTTAAATAATCAGAATTCTGGTATTTTTAAAATAAATAGTGTCCGCAAAAGTCGTCCGCAAATGTAAGTACCCTAATAATTACTGCAAAAATAAACCTTTTTTTAATTTTAAAGTCTAAAAAGGCTTCTTTTAAATAAAATAAACAAATAAATATACATAATTTATAAAATTTAATTAAAATAAATAAACAAAACAAATTTGGATATATTACCTAATTAATCATTATATCCGCTTTTTGACCCCAACAAATTCTAAAAAATAAAAAAAATAAATAAAAAGGAATAATTTAGAGGTAAATCGATAGGAAAAAAGACCTTTAAAAAAATTAAATTTATTTTAAAATTTTCTCAGAACAAATTCCCCTTTAAATCCCAATTTTATTATAAAATTAAACCGTGTGATTCCACCCATAAATTAAATGGTACACAGCATTGCGTAAAGCAGGTAGTTGATAGCAATGAAATTCTAAAGTCTGTGCCTGTCTGTAATTGCCTTTATTGGACAATTTATTGACTCCATTAATAAATTTAATTTCACAGAATAATTGATGATCTTCTTTATGGAAAACTAGTCCAAGCAAATAAAGGCCTTTTACGCTTACAAAAGAAGAGGATTTGTGTAAAATACGGGAAGAGGAAAAAGAGTTGTGTTTTAACTTAGAACTGCCTGAAAATGATTTTTTAAATTTTAATTAAAATTAATTAATTTAATTAATTAAAATAAATAAATTTATTTAATTAATTTAATTAAAATTAATTAATTTAATTAATTAAAATAAATAAATTTATTTAATTAATTTAATTAAAATTAATTAATTAAAATAAAAAACTAGAAGAAAATTCTTTTTTAATTTTTATCACACTTAAATAAAATTAAATTTAAATAAAAACCTCACAATTTTCAACTATTGTCTTTACCCTATTTCTGCATTCATTATTAAGAACATCCAAACATCTCAAAAATAAATAGGCATCATTTCTGAAGGAAAGGGTAAACCGAAAAGAGTGTTCAGAATTATTAATTACCTTTTAAATAATTAAATAAAATAAACTAATTAAAAGAAACCTTAACTATATGTATATATCTATTATCTTGTTCATCGCATGTCGATTTTAAGCGCAGTTGAGTTGAATTGTTTGAAGTTAATGGTAAATATATTGGCCCACAGATTGTTTTGTGTTCGTTTTTTGAGTCTAAAGAAGACAACAGGTTTAGAGAAAAATAAAAACAACAACATTAAATGGTTGATGTTTTCATGTTTTAATTAATTTATTAACTTACCGCTTATGTTTTGTTGAAATGTTTGTCTTGTTTTAATAAAATCAACCTTGTTGTTTGTGAATGTTTTAGATGTTTGTTTGTTTGTAATAGAAACTACTGTTGAAGAAAACTTACAAACTTGAAGGAGATGATGTTTTGCAATGTTTATTGATGAACAAAACATTTATAGAAATTTTTTAAAATGTTTGTGAAAATAAATAAAATTTAATTAAAAAAGGTTTTTGAGGACAAAATGTCACATGATAAAGTTGGACAAAATGTCAATTTATGGAAAAGGACAAAATGCCAATAAAAAATTTTTTCTAAATAATATTTTATTCTCAAATTATTCTTTTATTATTTTTTCTACAAAGTTTAAGTAAATAAGTGATCATTGGGCCTTTGCCTTTTACATTAATTTCCCCTCTACATATCCATTGATAATCTAATTTCTTTTTAGATAATATTTGCTTAGTTTCTTCATTAACTTGAATAAAACCATTAATTCCTGAACTATCCATCTTTAAAAAAAATAATTAAATTAAAATTAAAAAATTAAATTTTATACTCGACTCGCAATGTTTACAGAATTTCCCCATATATCATATTGAGGTTTTTGTCCCAGAACTCCGGCTACAACAGGGCCGACATTTACGCCTTTAAAAACCAGAATAAAATTAAAACATTTAAAACAAGATAAAATTAAAACAAAAATCAGAACAAAAATCAGAATAAAAATCAGAATAAAAACCAGAACAAAAATCAGAATAAAAACCAGAATAAAAATCAGAACAAAAACCAGAACAATAACCAGAATAAAAATCAGAACATAATTAAAACAAAAACCAGAATAGAATTAAAACAAAAACCAGAATAAAATATCAGAATAGCCTTTTTACCTATACGAAGCTCAAAATTCTGAAAAGAATCAATGTTTAATTGATCAAGTACAGAAGCCATTGCCTGCGCAAACTCAACAATCTATAAATTTATTTTAAAATAAATAAATTAGAAAAAAGAAAATCTATACCACAACAGCATTCTTTTCAGGCTAAAAAAAAATAATTATTATTAAATTTTAATATATTTTTATTTAAATAATTAAATACACTATTATCTGAATCAGTTAATCCAGCAGCTAAAAATAATTTTTTATTTTAATTTTTATTTAATTAAATTAATTAAAAATACCAGCCATATAAGTACTCGCTACTGTTTTAATTTTTTCTATGCAACTAAATTTTGGTTTGGATAATAACTAAAAATATTTAATAATTAAATTAATATTAAAAAATAAATAACCTTGTCAAATTCACAAACAATTTCATTTAATAATCTTAAACATTCCAATTTCCGTGTATGGTCACATTCACTCCAATACTCTTTAAAATTAGGAATTGAAGCAAACATCTTATTTAAAAAATAAGTTTATAGATTAAACTTAATTTTAAATAAGCTTACAACACAAACATTGTCGTGGTCGCGAGCATAAATTTCCTGAAATAATTAAATTAAACTAAAACAGTTAAAAATACTTCTTTATTTCTTTCGTTGGAGAGAAATTTATGGGCAACAGTTGGAGGGAGAATGTTGTCAATTAATAACTAAAGATTCTGATTTTAATGTTTTAATAAAATTCTGATTTTATTCTAATGTTTAAATAAAATTCTGATTTTACTTAGTTTAATGTTTTATTAAAATTCTGATTTATTAAAACATCCAACTGAAAATAAACTTTAAAGTATAAAACATTTAAAATTCTGATTTTTAACATAAAGCAGTTTACAAACTCTATTAATATCCTGCATTAGTTGAACATCTCTTTCCTCATTTTTAAATGCAACATTACACGAAGTTTCTGATTTTCGTTCATATTCTGTCTAACATAAAAATTGTTTAAATATTTTTCTACAAAACAAACAAACAATTCGAGTAATAAAAATCAGAAGCAACAAAAGTGCTATCATATTAACAAGGCTAAAATAAATTAAATTTATTTAATTAATTTAAATTAATTTTAATAAAATTACCAAATTGTAATTTGACAACTAATTATTGGTGCAGATTGTAAAACATTGGAAACAGACGTTGAGAAAATTACAAGTAAAATAAGGAAGAAACCACAGTCTAAAGAGGCCAAAAAACATCGAAGTGAATATGGAAGTCTTTAAATTTAATAAAAATTATTTTTAAAATAATTTTTTAAAGTTTAGTTTACCTATAGAGGGCAAAAACCATGCACATATGACAAATGCAAGCTTTAAATAAATAAATAAAAATATTTTTTTTTTTCAAAATTTAAATAGAGAAGGCTTAGAAAAATAAAAAATTTAAAGTTAAAAAATAAAAAAAATCAAACATGGAAGCCAAAGAATAGAAAAAACGGGTAGTCTATGCCATGTAACAGCTAACAAAACAAGGCATAACTAAATAAATAAATTAATTAAAAAATTAATAAATTAAAAATAAATTAATAAAAAAAGAAAAACATGTTGCCCGATAGGAAGGAAAATTGAAACAATAAATACAGCTATTGTAATTAATAAATTAGCTGTTCTGCAGAGTGATTCTAGTGCACAAATAAATAATAGAATTCCTTAAATTAAGGTTAAATTAAATTAATTAATTTTTTAATTAATTAATTTATTTACCCAGGCAAACAAGTATTTGCCCAAAAACAATTGGTTGCACTTTCTGACTGTTAAATTAATTAAAATTAAGTTGAATAAATATTTAACTAACGGAACATTCTGATAAACAATTAAATAATTCGCTAAAGCCAAAGGAATTGAAAGAAATAAAATAAGGCGACATTCTGATTTAAGAAAAACTTCTCTGTTACAAAAAGGCAAAAGAAGGGAAGGAGATAGTTCACAATTTCCAGTTGTACAGTGAAATAAGATGTTTAATCTGTTGAATTATAGAAAAAAATGTTTTAAGTTAATTCTGATTTTGTTTATTTTAAATTCTGAAATTGTTAGGCTAAAATTCTGTGCATGTTTAAATTTTCTTCTGGTTACTATGTTTTTAGTTTAATTCTGAAAATGTTTGAAAAAGTTTATTTTTTAAATAAATTAAGCAATGTTCAGATTTAATTCTGATTTTATTAAATTAACCATAATTAAATATAAATTACCTCGCAGTAGGCAGACTACCCAAATTATTTTCTATTAAAGTAATGCTCACTCCATTTCTATTAATTTCAGAATAATCTACAAATGTATCTTTTCGGCGACGTTTTTCAGATTGTATGTTATTATTTGTATGAGAAAATCCATTTAATTTTGGATTTTCATCATCAGAAACGACAATGCTGGGATTAACGACTCTTTCAGTTTCTAAATGTTTTAATTTAATTCTGGTATGTTTTTCTTGTTTTTGTTAGATTTAAAAAACATCTATACAAAACAAAATCAGAATTAAACTCAAACAAACAAGTTGTTTAGTGTTTGTTTTACTTTACATTATTTTGATGTTTATATTAAATTCTGATTTTGTTTGCATATGTTTTTAAGTGTTTTTAATATTTATTCAAATCAAGTTGTATTTCTACCATTATCTAGTTGTCTAACTGATTCTCTTGACTTATTTGTTCGCAGTGTTTCTTCTGTCTCTAACCGAACATTATTATTCAATAAATCATTGTTTTTAATGCTTGTTGTGTTGTTGTTATTTTCAGCAATGTTTCTATTTTCCCTTGCAAATTTTCTATTAATATTAGGCGTTGCAAGTACTCTGGTTTGTTCTCCCCAATACTCTGCCATTTTCACAGTCTTAACTTTCATTGAAATTGTTCTATTATGTCTAGTTGTAGAATCCTGTGGAAGAAGGCAATTTTGATCCAAATTTTTTTCATTTTGTATTTTGGTTAAATTAAATTCTGAGGGGCTGAAAATTAATTAATTAATTAATTAAATTAAATTAATTAATTAATTAATTTTATTAAATTAATTATTTTATTAAATTAATTATTAATTAAATTTAAAAAATTGCCTTTTATTTAAACAAATAGCTGATGGCCTTTCAAAGTCATTATAATAATTATCAGGCAGAATAAAGAATGTTTTTTGCATTTGAGCTGAAACACAAACATCAGAAAAATCAGAAAAAAGTTTATTTTATTTTTACCAACATTCTTCTGATGGAGGTGCTTCAATTATATTATACTTGTCAATAAGGCTATCTTTTGTTTTATTGCTTATATGTAGAGCACTGTAAACATTAAATTAAATTAAATATTAATTTAATTTAATTAATTTTTTTAAATAAAAAAAAATATTTTTTTAAATAAAAAAAAATATTTTTTTAATTAAAAAAAATTAATTTAATTAAAAAAAAATAATTTAATTAATTAAAAAAAAATATTTAAAAAATTACCCAGGCTTTCCAGTCATCTCCATTTGATTAGCAAAGGTAACATCATCAGACCATACATCAAATTGCCACTTCCGTAACCCCAAAATGCCACAAAGAACAGAACCACTATGTACCCCAATACGCATATCTACATTAACCCCTGTAGCCAATCTAACATGTCGAATAGTTTTTATCATTTCTAGGCCTTTAAATAAATTAAAAAGAATTTTTTAAAGTTAAATATACCCATAAGGACACACATATCTGCATGGTTAGGTCTATTTACAGGCATTCCACTAACACAATAATAACAATCACCGAGAAATTTAATTCTCATACAACTCAGCTTCTATTTAATAAAATTAAAAAATAAATTTAAAAAAATTTTTTTTTTTAAATTAACCTGCGCATCTGCATCAAATTTACTGTAAAGTTCGTTTAATGTTTTAACTAAATCTTTTGCGCTTAGTTGTGCTGCTAGTTGGGTAAAATTGACTATATCAGCGAAGAGAATAGAAACATTATCGTGAACCTGTTTTTATTTTAATAAATGTTCTGATTATTATAAAAACATTACTTGAACATGAAGTTCGTGAAAAAGTTTCATTTGTGTTTGTTTACTAAAATCAGAAGCTGAGGATGTTGCAAAAATTGACTTGCTTACTTTATCGGTTAAATAAGGGGGAATAACACTTAATAAGAGTTGATCCTAAAAATAAATCAAAATATAAACTTGACCAGAATTAAATCTAAACATAATCAGAATTTTAAATTAACATTTTCAGAATTTATTTTAAACATTTTCAGAATTTACTTTAAACAAAATCAGAATTTACTTTAAACAAAGTCAGAATTTAATCCAAACAAAATCAGAATTTACACCAAACAAAAACATAATTTATTTCAAACAATTTCAGAATTTAATCCAAACATTGGTTTAATATTCTTAAAACAATTAATTATCCTCACTTGTCTATTTTTAAGTTGTTCAAGTTCATTTCTTCTTTGAATTGCTTCAGTTAATTTCAAAGCAATTGACTGGCGACTACTAGCAGAATTTGAATCACAAATAATTCCAACTATCATAACTATACATTGATAAATAAATAGAGGTATAACTGCATGTACTGGTGATTCTGGGAATGATAAATGATCATTAGAAATATATAAACAAATTCCAATAATTAAAGTATTTGCAACAGTAAAGACAAAGGAGAGGAAAGTAAATAATCTCCGATGCCGTGGCAATACAAAAAATTGATAAAGTATACAAATAGCTAATGAAGACGATAATGAAGCTAAAACAAAGTTTATTTTAAAAATTTTCAAGTTTATTTATTTTTAAAATTTAAATTGAAATAAAGGTCTTCTGAGGACTTACCAAGTTCCGCAATTCTTTCCTGTTTAATTCGAAATTCAGAAATAAGAGGCAAGTGAATGAGCCAAAGGAATACTGGGAACAATACAGAGGAAACCTTAAAAATTTTTTTTAAATAATTAATTTAATGAATGAAACTAACCAAAGAAAACCAACGTAATTTAACCCTTGAAAACTCTAAACGTCCATATCTTATCAAAAAAGTAGAAGCCAAAATTAAAGCTGGAAAAATTGAACAGAAGAAAAAATAAAGGAGTGACCAAACACGATGACAAAGGTAATGAAAAAGAAAAATTTGAGCTAATGAATAGGTAAAAAGCCAAAGATGAAAAGTATGTAAACGCGCATGATCCAAACTTGTCCAGTGACGTAAAAGGGCGGAACGAACTTGATAACGTTGATTTTGTTCTTCGTCAATAATTGTTGTTGTGCTGCTCATGTTTAATGTTTGGGTAGAAATGTTGTTGTTGTGTTTGTCTGATTTACGCCTAACTATGTTTTTATTGTTTTTAGTGTTTTCAATGTTTTTAGTGTTTTTAATGTTTTTACTATTTTCAATGCTTTTATTGTTCTGTTGTTGTTTAGTTGTTTTTTGACTACTATTATTTTCTTCTAAAATTGGGACTGATTTTGTAAAAATCATTTAAATTTTCTGAATTTATTTTTTTAATAATTGCTTAAGTTATTTATTTACATATTTATTTATTCATTTTTGTTAATATTTTGATTTTTTGGTATTTTAAAAAATTTCAAAAAATTTTTTAAAATTAAACTAAAAAACAGGCACTTAACAAGGCAAAATAATAGCAATAAAGGAATATGAAACCAATGAGAAAATTTATAAATGTCCAAAACATGTAAGTTTATACTAAGGAGGTAAACATAAAGGGAGGAAATTGATATTTTGAACAAACATGAATTCTGGCATTGTTTAAAAATTATAATTAAATTAAATATAAAACAGTGTAAAAAAATTAATTCATATTTTTCTTAGCTATTTCTAATCCAAGGAAAATAAATTATTTAATTTATAAAGAAAATTAATTTTGGTGGGGTAATTTTTATTTTCAATTCCTTCTTGGTAAAGCCTAGCATATTTAAAAGATTAGGTTTATTTATTTTTTAATGATGTGTAACTTCTTTCTCGATAAATATTTTGTATTAACTATAATTTTTAAAGCTTATTTTATAATCATTTTGTAGCCTAGATTCTCCTCTTTTTAATGGGATAAAAAATAAAATTATAACTCTATTCAAAGAAAAGTTATTAAATTTTAACTAGGTTTAGTCAAAAATTTGAATGAAAACTTTTAATTTTTAAATTATTAAATTTATTGGCGTTCTGTTTTTTAAAATTTTTAAAAAATTTTAAAGCCTAGATTCTGCTCTATAAAATGACTGTAAAATTAAATTTATATCTTAATCTTAAATAAAGTTATGAATTTTTAAAGACAAAAGGGGTACAACGCACATCATTTAACGCTAAAGAGAAATTAAACGGAAAATTGTAAAAAATCTAAAATTGGAAATAAAGCTTAGAAATAGTCCATTTATCATCAACAAAGTCAAAAAATTTTATGTGTGGTATTTTATTAAAAAATAAAAAAAAGAAAATATTGAAATAACATCCTCAACACCCTCTCCTCTATAAAGCAATATATTCAAAATAAATTAATAAAAATAGCTATCAAAAACAATTTCCTCAATAAAGTGATGAATACACTTGTGCCTTTATTGAGAATATTATATTAAGAAAGAAAACGTTAAAAAAAACTTAAAAAAATTTTTTCCTTTAGCGAAGGGGAGTAGACGACACTTCGTCCCAACAGGCAAAAAAATTTTTTTTTTCTTTGATTTTTTATTAAACTTTTTTTTTTTTATTAATTTCAGTAATATCCCAATGCTTTTTGACATCTTTCTAGCAGAACACTTTTAACTTTTTTGCTTATTTTTGACGCGCTAGAGAAGGCACAAGGGAGTTGTTGAAGTAGAGGAAATTGGATAACTAAAAGCAAAAAAAAATTTTTTTTTAGGTCAGTACTCTTTGGTTTAGTTTTATAAATGTAAAAAAAAGAAGGAAAAAAAAGTTAAAAGTGCAAAATGGCAAATTGCGTCAAATAAAGGTGCCATAGAATTAAATATAAATAAAGGGCAGAGAGTTAGAGAAATGTACACTATTTCTCTAGTGTTGTGGACTTGTGTCAATTTTGGCCTTATAACTCATAGAAAATTAAACTTTTTTAAAACAAGTTTTATATCATTCGATAGAGAATTAAATTAGCTACAAAATTTGTTTGGGACTAAAAAATTTATTTATTTATACAAAAAAGTTGAGGTCAAAAAACTGAAACTATAGTTAAATATAATGTTTAATTATAATAAATTCGTTTGAAAAATATTTTTTAATTTTTATTAAGAAGCATTAAATTACCAACAAAAAATAACAAATAAAAAAATTTAACTGAACAGATTAAACAAAGTTAAGGGGAAAAAACCTTGAAAAATAGCTACTTTTCCTAGTTTTTGGACCACAACATTTTTTTAAAATTTTTTAAAAATTAAAAATTTATTCAGTTTTGTAGCTAATTTAATTCTCTATCGAATGATATAAAATTAAAAAATTTAAAAAAAAAAGTTTTAATCAAAAGATTATTGGTAGGTTGTGGAATAGAGCGTCTTTGCTTTAACGCCTTAATAAAAAGGAAATTAAATCTTTTTCTTTATTTTTTTATTCAACAATATAAATGTAGCATAAATAAAGAGGAAAATATATTTTTTAAATAATTTAAAAAATTATATATTTTAAAAATTCTCAAGAGAAAAAAGGAAAAGGCAAAAGTGTGAGCGAGGGGATTATATTAATACATACTTATTAGTTAAAAAATATTTTTTTTAAACAATTTAAAAAAATATTTTTTTAAATAAACAAGTGTATTAAAAATTAGCCATAATTTTATTTTATTCCGGTTAAATTCCGGAAAATATTTTTTAAAAAATATAAATATTTTTAAATAATGGAAAATATAGCTAATTTATTATTAAAAAAAATTTATTTAAAAAAAAATATTAAATTTAAAAAAATAAAAAAAAATAAAAAATATTAAATATTATTTTGGTTTCTCAAAACATGAACATTTTGCTACTCCACGACGATTTTCTGAACTAGGGGAGACTATGCAGTAACCACCTGATTCTTGCCCCTAAAATTAAAATTATTATTTTTTAATGCTGGAAATATTCTGAAAAAATTCTGAAAAAAATTCTGAAATATTCTGAAAAAATTCTGAAAAATTCTGAAAAAAATTCTGAAAAATTCTGAAAAAATTCTGAAAAAAATTCTGAAAAATTCTGAAAATATTCTGAAAAATTCTGAAAAAAATTCTGAAAAATTCTGAAAATATTCTGAAAAGTTCTGATTACCTTTCCCCTACATTCTTCCATGCATTTTTGTTGTCGTAGGGGGCCACAAACTGTCCCGTCCAAAGGTGATCTATAACCACTACAACTACATTTTAGATCAAATCCATCCCATACTGAACAAAATCCATACCAGTAACTATCCCCTTTACAAACATCATCACAACTTTTATGATCCTTTTCTGAACAACCCAAAGTACGTTGGAAACTAAAATTAAAGGGGAAAATATGTTAACTAAGGCAACTTAAAAATTAATAACATTTTTTAAAATAAAGATATAAATTTAATTTTTAATTTAAAAAATAGAACAGATTCTGGCCTACAAAAAGGTATATAAAAGAATTTTAGAATAATTAAAATAATTAATATAATTGCCAAAAAATGGGGAATATATAAATTAAATTAATTTACAAAAATTACTTTAAAAATCCACATCTTTTAGAAATATTAATTTAAAAAATTGAATTAAATATATTTTATAGCTAAAAGTCTCCTCTATTAGAAAACATGAAAACCAAAATTATATCTCAATTTAACCCAGAGTTATAGTCGTCGGAAGTAAGCTATTACCGTGCGTTAACTACTTCAGTGTCCATTGAGTTACAACTTTTTAAAGTTAAACAGATTAAAAGGAAAAATAAACTTGACCAAGTTTGCTGCATTATTAAAACTTTAAAAAATTCAATAAATTATATTAAATAATTTATTAGATTAATTCACAGAGTAAAAGGTAATAAACTGATTGTAGAGGGGGTTATGACCTTCGACCACTTCTTTTACTGACAGAAAATTGTTTAATTAATTTTTGATTGATTAAAGTTTTGTTTAATGATTGAAAATAATTTAAAAAAAAAATTAGAAATTAAAAAAAATTTTTATTTTAATTAAAATATTTTTTTTATTAATTTAATTCCCATTATTAAAATTCCCCTATGAACAAAAAAAATTTTTTTTAATTAATTAAAAAATTCTGATTTTTTCAAAAATTGTTTTAAAATTTTCTAGAGAAAGTAAGCAACATATAAAAAAATATTTTTTAATTTTAAAACTAATTTAACTCCATTAAATTAATTTTATAACCATGCGACTAGATGGCCGCTTTATCTTTAAGAGGTATTAATTTTTATTGATTCTTATTTTATAGCACTAAATTATTTTTATTATTATTTTTTGCTTTACATTAGACATTAATTTTATATTTTTATTATTTAAATATTTTTTTATTTTTTTGTTTATTAAAAATTAATAAATGGAAAATTGGTGTTTGGAAAACTTGCGCGGAAAGGAGGTAAAAACGCATCTTTGCTTACTCAGCCTTTTGCTTTATATCTTCTGATTGTATGGAGATACAAAAAAGCTTTTTATACCATTAAATAGAGAATTAAATGGACTATAAATTTAAAAAAAATCATAATTTTAGGACGTTATTAAAAAATGTTATGGTTAAAAACCTTCAAAAAGATGCACATTTTCAACTAAAATGTTTATTTTTAATAAAAAAAATTTTTTTTAATTTAAATTTTAAGGTTAAATTAATTTTCTTACTGGAAATAAATAAATTAAAAAAAAATTATTTATTTAAGGCCTGGTTAAGCGAAAATTTGGATTTAACTGTTTACAGTGACGAAGCTGCCAAGCTCTTTGATTCTGCATTAAGACAATTAATTTCTTGGTATGATAGTGAACTTGGTCTTTTGGGTACAATTGAGAAAATGAATAAAATAGAGCCTAATTTTTGTAAATTATTTTTCTTAAACTAAAATAAGTCAATTTTTCAAAATGTCCAAATCTTAAAATGTCCAAATCTCAAAATGTCCAATTCTCAAAATGTCAAAAACAATAATTTTCAGTATTGGGTAATACATTAAAACTTGGATTGGATGCATTAAGCAGTGGCCGTTCAAAACACTCAGACGCAACATTTACAAAAGAATTAGCAAACTTGGTTAAAGAAGCAAATCTAAGGGGAAACGAAAGAGAGAAAAAACATGCAAAAGCAGTTCAATTATTTGCTGATAGGTCTAAATTTAAACTTAAAAAAAAATGTCAAAATGTTCAAAATGTCAACTTTAAAATAAAAAAAAAATTTTTTAATTAAATTATTTTTTTTTTAAATTTTAGTGAAATGTCTAAAGCCTGTAATGAATGGGAAAAAATACTTGAAGAATTTCCAAACGATTTAATGGCGTTAAAATTTGCGCATACTGGATATTTTTATATTGGAAATACCTTTGGTTTTCTAACCTTTAATTTATTAAATTTAATTTTTAAATTTATGAAGAAATGAAGGACAGTATTGCAAGGGTAATTAATAAATGGAATGAGAAGCAATATCCTTGCTTTAAGTTTGAATTATTTTTAAAGTTTGTAAATGTTTGTAATTAAGCTTTTTACATGGAATGTATGCTTATGGACTTGATGAATGCGGGGAATATTTAGAAGCTGAAAAACAGGCTAGATTAGGTCTACAATTACAACGACAAGATTGTTGGTCTACTCATGCGCTAGTTCATTGTATGGAAATGCATAGCAATTTTAATAAAGGAATAGAATTTATGGAATCTACAGAGAATGATTGGGCAGTATGTTTTTAGAGAAATACAAAATAAACTTGAATATTACAAACTTGGAAAAAATAATAAACTTGAAAATACAATTCTTAAAAAATAAACTTGAAAATACAATTACAAAATAAACTTAAAAAACTTAAGAATACAATCCTCAAAAAATAAACTTGAAAACACAAATACAAAATAAACTTAAAAAACTTAAGAATACAATCCTCAAAAAATAAACTTGAAAATACAATTACAAAATAAACTTAAAAAACTTAAGAATACAATCCTCAAAAAATAAACTTGAAAACACAAATACAAAATAAACTTAAAAAACTTAAGAATACAATCCTCAAAAAATAAACTTGAAAATACAATTACAAAATAAACTTAAAAAACTTAAGAATACAATCCTCAAAAAATAAACTTGAAAACACAAATACAAAATAAACTTAAAAAACTTAAGAATACAATCCTCAAAAAATAAACTTGAAAATACAATTACAAAATAAACTTAAAAAACTTAAGAATACAATCCTCAAAAAATAAACTTGAAAACACAAATACAAAATAAACTTAAAAAACTTAAGAATACAATCCTCAAAAAATAAACTTGAAAATACAATTACAAAATAAACTTAAAAAACTTAAGAATACAATCCTCAAAAAATAAACTTGAAAACACAAATACAAAATAAACTTAAAAAACTTAAGAATACAATCCTCAAAAAATAAACTTGAAAATACAATTACAAAATAAACTTGGAGACATAAGATTACAATCCTCAAAAAATAAACTTGAATAAACTTAAGAATACAAACTTTGTATTAAATAATAAACTTAAGCATACAAAATTACAATTTGTATTTCTTATAGCCTTGTAAACTTCTCAGTGGACATAATTATTGGTAAATTAAATAAAATAATAAAACTTAATTTAAGGCATAATGCTCTCTTTTACATTGAAAAGGGGGAGTTTGAAGCTGCTTTGACTATTTATGATGAGTTAATTTTTATTTAATTAATTAAACCTTTTTTTACCTTTTTAAAGTAAATTAGCTCCTAAACCTTCCAAAAAACCACTTACAATAATGGAATTAGTAGATACCTCATCTCTCTTGTCAAGGCTAAAAATTGAAGGAATTAGTGTTGGAAAAGAACGATGGGAGGGATTAATACCTTTCGTAGAACCCCATTTGGGAGACCAATTAATGGCTTTTAATGATGCGCATTTTGCCATGATATTGAGTCAAATGGACGAAGAAAATGAAAAATATAGAAATTTAATTAATTCACATTCAAAAAATATTAAAAAATTTATAGGGTAATATTAATTAATTCTAATATTTAAAAATTAATTTTAAGAGATAAACACAATTTAGGCGACAATGCAATTAATATGCGTAATTTTGGGGAGAAGTTGTGTGAAGCAATTAATTTATTTAATAGAGAAAAGTATGACAATTCATTTGATAGTTTGTACACTATTAAGTCACAATTTTACAACCTTAGTGGAAGCCATGCGCAAGCAAGTTTTAAGTTTAAACTTAAGAAATGATTATATACCCACGCGGACATGTTTCGTTTAAAAATTTATAACTCGGGAATGGATGGACCTTTTATTATGATTTAGGTACCAATCGATAGAGAATTAAATTTGCTACAAAATATTATAAAATCAGAAATTTTAGATAACAAGAAAAAAAGTTATAGTCAAAAAACTAATAAAATTACCCATTTTTACCCTTTAATTTCAATCTTTTTGAGGGTATTTTTTATTTTATAGTTACACAAACTTTATATTTTATAATAAACGTCAAATTAATTATTTTTAAATTTAATTCAATTTTTTAAACTTATAGAAAGACATTTTCACCCAATTTCTTGTCTACGCCGGCCTTCACTCTCAGAACAATGAGAAGAATAAAAAAGCATTGTAAAATTAATTAAAATTATTTTTTAATTAGTTTTCATTTTTTATATTAAAAAATAATTAAATTAATTTTATTTAATTTTTAATTAATTAATTCATAATTTTTTTTATCTCACAGGGAAGTTCTCCATGAAAGAGGCAATAAAATTAAAAATTCTCCTTTGGCTTTAAGAATAATTAAAAAATATGAAGAAGGATTTTTTTCTAAATAATAAATCTAAAAAAAATATTTTTTATTTAATTAATTAAACTAAATATTATTGACCTATTTTTAAAGGAATTTGAATAAATAAACCTATTTTTACTGTTGTCTCTCTCACCAAGTTTATTTATCTCTTACCATGTTTATCTCTTTTTTTCTGTTTTTAAAACTTGTTTTTAAGTAAAAGAGAGAGGAGTGTTGGTAAAGAAAAGGTTGCAACTTTAAATTAAAGAAGAACGCTAAGTTTATTTTTCTCTTCTATTAAATAAAGTTGGAAACAAAGTTTATTTATTTCTAAGTTTTAATTGAAAGAGATGCAAGAAAAAGAGGATTATAGACCATTACTTATTTTTTCTACAACCATCTCTCTCTTCACATTTGCATTTATTGCAGTCATTTTTCCTTTACTTTTTATTAGTCTGCAACAGAAGAATGCTTATATTATTGAGAACAGTGTTTTATGCAAGGCATTAATTTTTTTATTTTTAAATTTTTTAAATTAAATTAAAAATTAATTTTTATTTTTTTAAATAAAAAAAAAATAAAATTAATTTTTATTTTATTTAATTAAAAAAATAAAAATTAATTTTTATTTATTTAGACAGAACTTCTGACAATTCAGGAACGTATTACCCACAAATTTCAATTAATTAACAAAAACCGAAATAAAAGGGAAACAAAAAATGCTCTTTATTCATTGCCTTATGCTGCCTTCACTTCTTGTTAAAAATTAAAAAAAAATTATTTTAAAATTAATTAATTAATTTAAAGGTTGTAGTTGTCAACAAGGTTCACCTGGACCACCTGGAAAGCAAGGAAAGCATGGAAAAGACGGAAAAAATGGGAATGAAGGGTTTAATGGGAGGAATGGAGTTAATGGTGTTTATATTAAATTACAACAGACTGAAGAAGATTTTTGTCAAATTTGTCCGACTCCAAATCCCGGACCTCCAGGCACTCCTGGAGTAAAGGGAGCAATTGGAAAAGCTGGGTAAATTAGAGTAGAAGGTAAACAGTAAAAACAAAGTTTAGTACCCCAGGCATTCCAGGACTAACCGGGGAAAGAGGCAGTAAAGGAGCTTCTGGGCCTATTGGCCCACCCGGCCTTCCAGGCGAAATTGGACTTTCCGGACCCATTGGAGACCCAGGCAGACTTGTCTTCTATGCGGCAACTGGCCCTGCAGGTCTAACAGGCAATCCCGGGCCACGAGGGCCACCTGGAGTTGCAGGATTTGATGGACATCAAGGAGAGGTAGGGCCCAGTGGTTTTCGTGGATTTCAAGGAGGTAATAGAGCTAACTTAAAGTTTAATTAAATAATAATAGAAAGAGGAAGTCCAGGACAACCTGGACTTCCAGGGCCAAGAGGCCCTCCGGGAGAAATTGGCAAACAAGGAGAAATTAAATGGATAACCACAAAGGTGCCAACAAATAAAAAGGTTGAAATTACATCAACCACGATTACAGCCCCAACAATCAGAATTTATGGGTCAAAAACATTTAAATCCACAAACAGAAGTACTCCCTATTTGAGAAGAAGAAAACTTAGTAGAGAAGATTAGAAGGAAAGAGAATCTTCTAAATAATAAATCGATGAAAGTCGCGTTGAATTTAATTTAATTAAAGCAAATATACATTATGAAACATTTTAGATTAAATAAAAGACCTAAATTAATTGGTTATTTATTCCAAGCTCTAGATCTTGAATTTGTATTTAATTTAAGCATATTTCTGTTTTCTGTTGAATTCTTTAGTTTCAAGGAAGGGTGTTGTTTGGGGTGATAGACCTTAATTTACACTAAAAATTAATTTTTTAATTTTTTAACTTTTTTTAATAATTAATTTTTAAAATATTTTTTAATTGTACAATTTGTTGCTGGTTATGTGTTTGTAGCATTTGCATAGTCACTGAATTTTCTATTCCAATAAATCTATAAATTGTATGCCTGTAAGTCAGTACAGAAATGAGAGCGTCAAAACAATTGAGAAAATGATTTATTGGTCCTACAGTTGAGGCTATTTGTTGCTTTATTATCTAAAAATGTTTCAAGTTTATTAAAAATAATATTAGAGAATATACACAATACAGTCAAGTTTTAATTTTATTACTTATTTTTGTAGTTTTTATTGTATTTTTTAAAGTTTTATTAGTTAAGTTTGTTTTTGTAAGCGTAAACTTAAGTTTGCATTTTTTAAAGTTTGAACTCTTTACAATTGTAAGACCTAAGTTTTTAATTTTAGGCATTGTTTAATGCAAGTTTTAATTTTATTTTTTTAGGTAAAATTTTTAAGTTTGTATTTTTTAAAGTTTGAACTCTTTACAATTGTAAGACCTAAGTTTTTTATTTTAAGCATTGTTTAATCCAAGTTTTAATTTATTTTTTTAAGGTAAAGTTTTTAAGTTTGTGAAGTTTTAAATTTCATTACCAATTGTATAATAAATATAGTAAGTTGTGGTGCGAAATTCAGACCCAATTCAGTACAAAGCATTAACAGTACCAATGAATCAGGCTGTAAAACATTTTTAAATTAAATAGAAATTTAATTTAAAAAATAATATACTTCCAATTTTTTGTTCTGAATTTTAGCACAATTTGAATTTATGTTTGTATTAATAGAATTTGCTTTTTTCCTTAAACAAGCAAAAAAGTAGGCTCCAGAAAAAATTATCATAAAGCCACCAAACAATTTAGTTGCAATAAATGCTATAAAAAAGAAAAAGAGAAAAAAAAGTGTAGGAAAAACAATAAAAACTCTAAAACTTAAAACTTGGTCAAGTTCAAACTTAAAACTTACTTATATTCCCATTAGTCATTAAACAAGCAAAAACATTACAATCTTAAAAACAAGTTGCAAACTTTTGTAAAAACAAGTTTTATAAAAACCTGTTTCTTCAGGTAAAGGGAAAATCTGAACAAATGCAAAAATGTTTATAAAAACAATTGTTAATATTGTTAAAACGCATAAAAACAACAATAGAAGTTTGTTTTTCTCTCTATAATTAATTAAAAGTTTTACAGAAAATATGCGGTCAAGTGTAAGGAAGAATATTGAATAAGGAATTACTGCCATCATACTATTAAATTAATTAATTAATTTAATTAAATGTATTTTTTTTGCTTTACCATTCAGTTGTGATGGTAGTCCAGAATACAGAATATGGATTAATTAATCTCTCTAAAATTGGGTAGAATTAATTTTAAATATTTAATTTAATTACCTTCCGGCCTCCAATGAATTAACATCCAAGCAATATGAGGCAATGCTGATGTCATTAATATTGCCCAGCATATAAGGTTTGTAATAAGTAAATTAGAAAAACCATTTGACTCCTTAAAAATTAACTTTAATTTATTTAAATAAATTTAATTAAATTATTCTCAATTTACCTTTAAAGCAAAGCCTTTAGAGCGCTTAAATAATTCATATAAAATTCTAATAATAAATTGTAATGAAATTGAGTAAATAATGAATGCAACAAAATATTCAATTAGAGTTAAAATATTTGAAAATTCAGAACTTTTTGTCATTTTATTAATTTTGACTGAAAAATTAAAATAATGTAAAAAATTAATGCAAAGATTAATAAAACAAATTTAAAAAATAATTATTTAGTCGGCAATAAAAAATGTATTTTAGATAAGTTTGTACTTTAAAAAGAAAAGCAGTTAATTTAAAATAGCAAACTTATAAACAATTTTATTATATTTGTAGTTCAATTTTAATAATGGCTAGAGTTGTTTGCGTTTTTTAAATTTAACAAGCAAGATAAAGCGTGTAAAAGTTAAATGTAAATAAATTCATTAATTTTAAGTTTGTGAAAACTAAGGGTAAATTAAGATCTAATTGTAAGTTTATTTAATTTTAAGTTTGTAAAAACAAAGGGTAAACTAAATTCTAAGTTTATTTAATTTTAAGTTTGTAAAAAGGAATGTTGGAATAAAATCCAAGTTTAATTTCAAGTTTGTGAAAACTAAGGGTAAATTAAAACTAAGTTTATTTAATTTCAAGTTTGTAAAAAGGAAGATATGCCTTTATAACAAGTTTCACAAACTTAAAAACATCAAGTTGAATTATTTAAATATTTTAGAGTATTGCAATCTATTTAGCCAATATTTGTCTTTTAAAACTTGAATTAAATGTTTAATTTCTATATTTATATTCTGCTTAAATTTATTATCTATTTCCATATTAATTCACCTGCCAATTATTTTTATTTTTAAAAATTAAAAAAAAAAGTGTGTAAAAATAATAAATTTTTGCATTTCTCACAATATATTTTTTCTACTTTGCTGCCAAAATAATTATTTAGAAACCTAAAATTAATTTAAAAAAATAAATTTCGAAAATTACAATTAAAATTAAAACTTGTTTTTTTTTTGACAAAATTTAATCTTTTAATTAATAAAAAAAAGGAAATAAATTATTCATTTTTTATTTTTAATTAATTAATTAATAATTAATTAATTATTATTTTTAATAATAAATTTAATTTTTATTTATCTCAGACAGAATTAATTTAATATTAAAAACTTCCAAAAATATCCTTCTAAATTTAATTTTAGATGTAAAGGCATAAGGTAAAAATAAAGGTAACACTTAAATATATGAAAAATATTTCCTAATTTTTTTTAATAATTAACTTAAAAAAATTAATTCATTAAATTAAATAGTTAATAAAAATTAAAAAAAAACATGCTTTATTTTTTTCTTTAATTTAACTATATAATTAAATATTAAATTCCCCTTATTTGTTAAGTAAATCAAAATATTTTTTATTTAAATTTTAATAAAAGAATTATTATTTTTTAATTTTCATCAAGTAAGGTAAACGGAAGGGAAATTAATCAAAATAGGTAATTAATGCATTTTAAGGTTATTGCACAAATAAACTAAGATTGTAATAAATAAAACTTAAAAAAGTTAATTTTCCTTTAGTTTACAATTTAGATAAATACAAGAGATTATTTCAATATAAAACTTTAATTAACTGAAAATTAGTAAGTTTACAATCTCAAACTTAAAAAATAATTGTTTGAATAAAACTTGAATTAAAACCTGAAACAAACTTAAGCATAAAAAGGTTAACTGTATTTTACAAAAGTAAGTTTTACAAAAGCATAAATCAAGTTTTAGCAACTTAAGTTTGTTAACAGAAAAAATAAACTTAGTTTCAAACAAATTAAGTTTACAACTAAGTAAATTTATTAAATCCAAGTTTAATCTTACAAATTCAGAAATAATTAATTGTCTTCTTAATGTTCTTATTGTTGTTAGTAAATTAAGTTTTAATTATTATATTTTTCCCTTCAAAAAATACTCCTTTTTTGACGTCAAAATACAAATCACAAACTTACTTAAATTAATTTACTTTTTTCCCTACCATTAAAATTATTTAATAGAAATAAGTTAATGCAATAGAAACGCCAATTTGTTCATCTTTAAAGTTTTAAATTAATAAAAAATAATTCTTTAGTTTTTGTATAGATAGGCGTGTACTTTAAACAAAATTCTTTAATTATTTTTGTTGATATAAAATAGCTAAATTTTTGCAGCATTTTAGTCACTTAATTACATAGTAAGTGGAGACCTTTTTTTGACAATTTAATTAATTAATTATTTTAATCTAATTATTTTTTTATTTTATTTTATAGAGAATTAAATTCTCTACAAAATGTGTATTTCAATTAAATTATTTAAAAAATTCTAAGGCCAAAAAACCTCAAAAACATTCAACTTTGCTTCACAAAACAGTCAATTTTTAAAAAAAAATTTTAATTTATAATTTAATTTAATTTTTCAATTAAGCCTTCATCTTTATAAATAAATTAAAAATGACCAAATTTATTATTTTTATTTGTCTAATTGTTGTCTTGACACTAACTGCATTTATGGAAGCAGAAGAACGCCATGAAGAAAAACCTGCATTTTTTAATGATGCTGATTCAAGGTAAAATTAAATTAAAAAATATTTTCTGATATTTTTAAATTAAAAGATTTATTGATTTTTTTAAATTTTATTTTTTAGTTTAGTATTACCTAGAGCAAACAGAGCGACAAGAGTAAAACGCTTTGGATTTGGGTAATTAATATATTTTTAATTAATTAAAATTAAAAAAAAATTTTTTATTTTAGTTGCTGTGGTTGTTGCGGTTTTGCCGGTATTGGACTTTTTTTGGGATAGTTCAATTCTTTAATTAAATAGAATTTTAAAAGAAAGGGGTGAAATGCTGTTAGATTCTAAATTGTATTTGATTTTTATTTGATAAAATGTAATGGTTTTTTTTTAATTTAATATAGAGTAAAAACTTAAGGTTAAGCTTATAATAATTTCAAGTTTATTTTTAAAGTCTAAGTTTACAAATCAAGTTTTTACAATTCAAGTTTATTTATACAATTCTGTTTATTTTTAAAATTCAAGTTTATTTATACAATTCTGTTTATTTTTAAAATTCAAGTTTATTTTTACAATTCAAGTTTATATTACAATTTAATTTTATTTTCAAGTTTATTTAAGTTTACAAATAATTTCAAGTTTATTTAATTCGTCTGCTTTGTTGCGGTTAGGTAGAGTACTCCCTTATCAGAAAGGCGGCAGTTTAGAGTATTTGCTTTAACATCATTAGGTAAGCGATAACAACGATGAATCTCTCTTTTAACTGAAGTATTCTGAGCTAAAATATTTTTTATTTATTTTTAAATAAATTAACCTAAATTATTAGGTTCATGCATGCAATGAATAAATACATCATTTCCCGAAATATTAATCTTTAAAAAAATTAAATAATTAATTAATTAAAATTAATTATATTTCCACTTCAATTTCACTCGGTAAAAAGAACTGAACATCCAATAAAACCTCAAATTTCTCTTCAGAATTGTGTACCTTAACAATTCCGTCAGAATGTTGCAGAGGCCCTTGAATTTAATTTAATTAAAAAAATTAAAATAATTTTTAAAAATTAATTAACAAACAATCCCATTCATCAGCATGTTCATTTTCATTATTATTTTTTTCATTAATTAAATTAAAAGAATGGCGACGTGGAGAAAGAAAGTTTAGCGCAACCTTAGGCTTCTCAACTATTGTTACTTTTGGTAATTGACTGAGAAAATTAACTTTATTTTCTTCTTTCAAAATGTTTGAAAAACTTGTTGAAGTCATTTTTATTAAAAATAAACTTTTTTTTAATTAAACTTTTTAAGTAAAAGCAACTTTGTCTTGTTAATGACACAGTTGGCTATTAATTTAATAACTCGAGAAAGGAGAAATATTTTTTAAAGATATTTATATCAATCGATAGAGAATTAAATTGGCTATAAAATTCCAAAAAATTAAAATTTTAAATTAAAAACAAAAAAAGTTATGCGCAAAAAACGCACAAAAATGTCCATTTTCTCAATTAAATGTCTCTTTTTTGCTCATAACTTTTTTTATTTAAAAATAAAAAAAACTTTTTTAAGCTTAATTTATAGCAAATTTAATTCTCTATCGAAAGAAATTTAACCCTTTTTTGAAAAATTGTAATTTATAAAGTTGCTAAATTAATTGTGTCAGTGCAACCTTTTCCACTTTATTTACTTTTTTTTTTAATTAAATAAAAAATAAATTTTTTTTCAAAAAATAAAAATAGATATTATATTATATTTTGTGTTTTGATATTAAATATAGAAACTTAAATAAATTAAATAAATAAATAAATTTTATTTTATTAAAAAATAGTACACCTTTCATTAGTTAAATAATAAAAAGAAACTTGAACTTAGAAAGGTTGGAAAAAAATGAATAAAAGAAAGGAAAGGAAGGGAAGGGAAAAATAAATAAATAAATATTTAATGAAAAAAAATTTCTTTTAAATAAATTAATTAAAATTAAATAAAGTAGAGGAAGGCTTTTGTGGGTGCCAAATCATTTAATTAAAAAAGGGGATTTTTTCACCCACCTTTAACTAGATTTGGAAGCTCAAAAAGCCTACCCCACACTTTTATTTAAATTATAAATTTAATTTTTTAAAATTCTCTGCTTTTTAAAATATTGACATTTTGAATTTTAGATATTTTGAACATTTTTAAATATTAAATTAAATTATTTGGTATTTTGACTTTGGCATTTTGAATTTTTAAATTTTTTAATTAAATTGAAGCTTATATTTTCCTTAATTTGTTAGTTGTTTATTTATAAAAAAAATATTTTTTGGATTAATTCAAGTTTATTTATTTTAAATAGTTTAGAATGTAAGCAAATTATATGTCAAATAATTTATTATTACAATTAATATTTTTTTTATTAAATTTTATTTCGAGGATAAATTTAATAAATAAAAAATATTTATATAATATTTTAAGTAGCCTAGACTATGTGTTAAAGAAAATAGAAAAAAAATAAAATAAATATTTTAAAAGAAATATATTTTTAAAGTTTTCTGTAGTGACGTAAAATAGCCATTAAGGATATAAATAAAAATAGGGATTAAAGGACACAAGAATTTATTTTTATATATTAATTTTATTTTATTTAATGTAAAATACTTTCTTTTCTTTTTTTAACAAAGCTTTTTTACAGTACTCTGGTTATTTGATTTTGTTTTAATTTTATAAATTAACTGTAGACAATGTTCCTTACGCACTACTTTGTAGGCTGGAAGGAACATTTCCTTTGACAAGCGGATTTTTTTTTAAATTTTTCTGTTTCAATTAATATCTTAAATTTTTATCTTTTTTACATTCTTTTAAGTAAAAAATTATGTAAAAAAATATTAATAAAAATATTTAAAAATTAAATAAAACGTCATTGGATGTTTGTGGTTATCGGACGTTACAAGTTATAAACAAATAGTATGTAAAGAATCAAATTTCTTCATAAAACAAAAGAAAAAGAATTATTTTTTATTTTATACTGACCAATATTTTAAGCTTAAAACTTGTTTTTGTTTCAATGTTTTTAGTCCTTTTACACTTTAGTGAAGCATAGACGCGTCTGAGTTATTTAATCATAACTTTTGAATGGATGAACCTTTTGAAATAAATTTGGGATTTTCGGATAGAGCATAAAATTTGCTATAAAACCTCAGAAAATCAAAATTTTAAATTAATTAATAAAAAGTTATTGTCTTAAAACTAGCAAAAAAGCTATTTCTGCTAGTTTTTTGACTATAATTTTGCTTGTTTTTAATTTAAAATTCTTTTATCTTTTTTATTTTGTAGCGAATTTAATTTGCTATTAAATAAAATAAAAAGTTTCTCAAAAACTTAAGCCTTTGTTAAGTTAAAAAACATTTATTCAACCTAGCTTTAAGCTTCTCAATGTAACTGATCGTTTCTTCTTTTTTGTTTGTTTGCTGTCCATTGTTTTTAATTCTGGCATTGTATAATAACATACTTAAATGTGCTGGGTAAACGTTGTTTCTATCATTTGTGCTTTTAATCTTGAAAAAACGTGCAATAATGGAAGCGGTGACGAAGAAAACTACAACTATGTAAGTTAATTTAAGGCAACTTTACGTTGTTAAAAGAAAGCCTTCTTTAAAATATTTTTAGAATTAAATAGAGAACAGTTTTAGCTTTAAAATAAGCCATAAAGAAAATTTTATTTTATTTTATAATAAAAAGTTATGAAGCAAAAACTGACAAAAATGACTAAATTTCAGTTTAATTGAAATAATTAATTAATAAAAAAAGTTGTAAAATTAATAAACTTGCAGTCTAATCAGCTCAATTCTGTTTTTATCAATATCTATTTATGCTCAAAATTTGGCTCAAACAGATTTGGTTCTTCTTCCATGTACCCTAAAAATAGACAATTATCCTTGTGAACAACAAGGAATAAAATTAAGTGGAATATCTCAACTTGGAGAGCAAATATCACAAAATCAACAACAGGCAATTTGTAACTAAAATTAGAAATAAAAAGTTAAAAAAATTTTAAATAGTTCCCTCAATGCCTTCTCAATTTGAACAGACTGGAATGTCTCAACAACTAAGCTCAGTGTCATCTAATCTGCCTTCTACAGTCGCTAGCCTTCAAAGTAGGTTTTAGACTGGATGATATTATTAAATTAAATTGATACTCCAATTTACAATTCAAGTTTATTTTAATAAACTTGAAACTTTTTTTTTTCCTGAAACTTGTTTTCTAATGTACTTTTTTTTTCCGGAAACTTGTTTATATTAAGTTTTAAGTAAAACATTTATCATAATTGTTTTCCGAAACTTATCCTTAAACTTTAAATTCAAGTTTGAAAACTTAAGTTTATTTTCTAGTTTAAATTAAAATAGGTTTGTAAAATAAACTTAAAAATTAATTAAAAAGATTCTCCCTTACAACAACAACAACCCTTATTTTCAAACTTTCGTTTAACCAAACTTGCTGATTTAGTACAAATATTACCAGAAATACAACAAGAAAGGGAAGAACCAGAAACTAGTGAATTAATTTAATTTAATTTAAATAATTATTTGTTTCTACAGTTGACACTTCAATAACCCCAATTAATACACAATTACCGCTAACCTTACCTTTAATGACTTTTCCCTTATGTCCAAAAAATTGGGTTTCAGTCGCTGCAGCTGCTAGGCTTTGTCCTGCTGTTGATACAATTAATTTAGTGAGTTAACTTAATTAAAAAAAAGTTAAAATTAATTTTTTTAATTAAGAAACCTTCTTTAACATCTACTTTAGACACTCCTTCCCAATTTGCATCTACATTTTTAGAAAATCCATTTGAACAACCAAATTATTTAAATTCATTTATGGCAAATGGGGTTGAGCAAACATTAATTCCTCGGTTTTTTAATAAATAATTTTTTCTATTTTTAATAAATATATTTAAAGGTCAACAACAACATCTTCTTTAAATAAAATTCCTTCTTTAAATAAAAATAATTTATTTTTACCAACTTCAAAAACAACAACAAATTTTAATTTTCTTAATTCACGACTTTATTCACCTGCTAATAATATACCTAATATTAATGGAAATATTAAAGCTATGAGAGGAGATATGGGAAGAATTAAACAATGATTAAATGCACGAAAGAATATTTTCAATATTATTATTTTTTATATTTAAAAATTAATTTTTTTTATTTTATGGATTTTTAATGCATATAAATATTAAATTTAAATAGAAAAAGTATAATTAGATGAAGAAAAAGTTTATTTTGAAAATGAAACTTTTTCCGGAAAGTTTATTTATAAACTTAAAAACCTGAGTTTACCGTTGGACGTTTATTTTACAAACTTAAGGTTTCAGGTTTTAAGTAAAATTGATGAAATAAAATTAAAACTTGTTTTTGAAGAAAAAGTTTTAATTAAAAAATAGGTTTCAAGTTTACAAGTTTTAACGGTATTATATGTAAGTACTTAAATAAAATACAACATAATATTTCTATTTAATGGAAGAACTAATTTAAACATCAATTAAATAAAGTTATAGTGTGAATCATTACATATAAACATATATTTTCTGCTTTAAATAATTTGTTTTTATGTTAGCAAATAAACTATTAAAATTAATTAACGAAAACACCCAAAAAGATAATTTTGAAAAAATAAATTAATTAAATAAAATATTAAATTAATAATTTAAATTAAAATAATATTTAATTTCTCAATGATTTTCAATCTATTTTTACTTTTTTATTTCTTTAATAACCCTCAAGTTAAAGCAGAAAGTATTGAATGTAGTGAGCTGTCTAATTCAACGGCAAGTTGCGGAATAATAAATTTTAGAATTATTAAAATTGGAAAAATTAATTAAGCCTGAAAATTATTTTTGGAGCTTATTACCTCCTAAAAATGCAACTTTTGGTTTTAATGAACATAAAAATTATCTGTTCGGCTCAATACATGTCTCTTGGGATTTAATTTGGGATTTTGGTAAATTAAATAATTAATTAAAAATTCAAAAATTATTTAAAGTTCCAAGCGAAATAAAACAAATAATGTTTGAAAAAACAGAAATTGCTGTATTTGAGAATGATTTATTAAATCACACAAATTTAGAGAACATATTTAAATGCTTAAACAAGACTGAACTTAAAAAGCAAGCACAAACTTTGCTTTCAGAAAAACTTATGTTGTCAATAGAAAAAGGTTGTTTGGGAGAAAAACTTACAAACTTGTTTTTGCAAACTTAAGCAACTTAAACATTGAATAAGTTTTAAATCCAAGTTTTAATTTATTGACAAGTTTCCGGTTGTTCCGAAAAAATATAAAACTTTGTTTTCATAAACTCAAGTTTATGCTTCTATCAACATATTCCGGAACTTAAAAATAAATAAATACATTTCTGATTTTACAAACTTAAAGAAATTAATCGACAGACAATAAATAATTCCACCTTTTTTCCTTATTTATTTAAACAATTTTAATTAATTCATTTCATTTAATTAATTAATTAATTTAATTAAAGCCGTAGCAAAACAAAACTCCTCAGGCATAGTCAGTCTAGGCCCATTTGCTCAATTAAATGTCCGTAAAATGCCTCCAGACTGGATATACATTTCCCTGTTAGAATTAGTTCAGCAACATGAAATGATAGCCTTAAAAGGAATTCCACTTTTAACATTAGATTATTATATTCAGGAAAAAATGGTTAACAATAAAGGGAATATTATTACCTTAGAAAATATAGAAAATTTTAATGAAGAAGAAAATGGTAACTGTCCAATGATTTTGCCTTCTGTTGGAGAGATAAATGTTTAATTTAATTTTATTTATTTTTTTAATATTTAATTTTTATATTTCTAATGCTCTCCATGTTATGCTTAAAGTTTTAGAGAAAGTTCAAAATATAAACATTAAAATTCCAAACATTGCTTCAACACGTATTTGGCTATATAAGTGTGGACTATTAGCAAGTAAAAAAGGAAGGGAAATGTTGAAAAATGTTAAAAATGAATTTATCGGTTCTGAGCTTGAAAAGGTGGTAATTAAATTAAAAATAATATTAATATATTAAAATAATTAATTCAATGCAAATTAATTAATTGAATAAGGGTCAATCTAAAACAATTAAATAAATTAAAAAATTAAATAAAAATAAAATAATTAAATAAATAAAAAAAATAAAATTAAATAAAAAAATAAAAATTAAATTAAAAATTAGATTGAAAATATTGTCAATAAAGACCTTCTCCAACATAGAAATAAACGCTGGGTTGAACAAATTGATAATTGGATTTTTAATAATCCAAACAAAACATTTCTGTTTACATTTAGTGTTGGTATAATGTTTAATTATTTCATTTTTTAAATTATTTTTAGATCATTTTATTGGACAATTTAATTTAATAGATTTATTGAAGGAAAGAGGTTATCGTATAGAACCAATATTATTTAAAAATAAAAATAATAAAACTAAAAACTTGACAAACAAAACAAATTTATCTAATGAAGAAATTGATTACAGTCATATGAAGAAAATGATGTCTTTTAAAAAGAAACCAGAAATGTTTTTAAGTTTTCCGGAATGTTTAAATTATTTTAAGTTTTCCGGAATGTTTAAATTATTTTAAGTTTTCCGGAATGTTTAAATTATTTTAAGTTTTCCGGAATGTTTAAATTATTTTAAGTTTTCCGGAATGTTTAAATTATTTTAAGTTTTCCGGAATGTTTAAATTATTTTAAGTTTTCCGGAATGTTTAAATTATTTTAAGTTTTCCGGAATGTTTAAATTATTTTAAGTTTTCCGGAATGTTTAAATTATTTTAAGTTTTCCGGAATGTTTAAATTATTTTAAGTTTTCCGGAATGTTTAAATTATTTTAAGTTTTCCGGAATTTTTAAATTATTTTAAGTTTTCCGGAATGTTTAAATTATTTTAAGTTTTCCGGAATGTTTAAATTATTTTAAGTTTTCCGGAATGTTTAAATTATTTTAAGTTTTCCGGAATGTTTAAATTATTTTAAGTTTTCCGGAATGTTTAAATTATTTTAAGTTTTCCGGAATTTTTAAATTATTTTAAGCTTTCCGGAATATCTTTTTAAATAAAAGTACTGGTAAAACATTAAATAAATATACCTTTAGCGTAAACTTCTATCCCTACAGTTTGAATGATATTAAATCAAGCAAAACCTTAATTGTTGTAATATTGTCAATGGTAGCTAATATTATCTTTGTGTTACTTCTTCTTTTGTGTAGTAAATTATATACCTGGAAAAGACATGCCGATGAATATTGTGTTAACGAGAAGCATTGTTCAAGTATTATTGACCATTTAGAAGCAGAGCAAGATGATAATTCGGAAAATATAATTATTATTGGGAAAGATAATGTTCAATATAAAGTTAATGGTACTCTAAATAAGTGATATAATTAAGCAATGTTTTTATTAAAATTTAAAGAAAATATCTGTCAATCATTTATTTATTGTTCAGATAAAGAAGCATTTATTTAAAATAAATTTTTATATTTAATTATTTGATAAGAAAATTAATTTATTTATTTATTTTTCCCTTTCATTCCCTTAAAATTAAAAAATGGAAGAAAATTTATTAAATAATGGATTTGAGGATTTATTTATACATTTACAACAAAAATGTTTAAATTCATTTAATAATTCAACTCCAAAAGAGTTAAGAAATAAAGTTGAAGAATTAATGCTAGAACTGTAATTTTAAATGTTTATAAAATTAAAAACAAGCAAATAATACAATAATTGTTTTTAAGTTTTATATTTTCTAAACTTAAGTTTCCAAGTTTTAGTCAAAGTTTATAAACGCAAACTTAAGTTTGTATATTATTTATTTCTCTTTGAGCTCACTCTTAAAAACTTAAGTTTCTGTTATTTTAATTAAGTTTATTTATTTATTCTTTAACTTGTGCAAACTTAAGTTTATAAATAAACATTCTAAACTTAACTAAACAATTAAAGACGCAGAAACGAATATTTTGGAGCATTGTGTTCATTGCTAGAAAATGAAAAGCAAAAACAGGGTAAATTATTTTAATTTAATAAAATTAAATTCTACAACCTCTCTAAGGTAATATATGTCAACAACTAGCAAATTCAATGGAATTGTTTATAGTTCAATCACATGGGTCAAAAGCTGAAATTACCTCAGAAAATATTGGAAATTCAATTAAATTAATTCCATCAGTGGAACAAAAAATGGTAAAAAATTTAAATTAATTTAAAAAATATATATTTAGGAAGAGTGTAAAGCCTTTTGTCTATCTGAACATTCAACTAATTATGAAACCGAAGAAAATCAATTAAAATTAAAAATGCGTCAAATTATAGAAGAGGGGAATAATATTGAAAAACTTATTGAAAATGTTTAAATTAATTTTTTAAAATTAAATAAAAAATTAAAAACTTTAAAAGAATTCAAACAATTGTATCCAACTTGGCCGCCAACTTCTTTTACAACAATCAGAAGTTCGTCCAATTACATTAACAGATATAAACATGTTTGAATTAACTATAAACATCTCAACGCAGCTTTGGCAAGGGGAAGTGAGGGATGCTGTTTGTAGTCATTTACTTTTGTTGAGAGCATTAAATGGGGGAAAACGGTTATTTTTAAATAAATAATTTTTTTCTCCTTTTTTTAATCAATATATTTTCTATTAATTTTGTTTTAATTAAAAATAATAAAATAATAAATATTTAAAGCAAAAAAAGGCAAAACTTCTCAGACAAAATTACTTGTATTTTAAATAATTATTTTATTAATCATCTTAGTAAGCCATATCCAGGTAAATTTAAAAGAAAATAAAATTAATTAATTTATTTTAAAAGATGAAGCAACAAAATTAGCATTAGCTGAACAGTGTGGAATTACTTTAGCACAGGTATTTTAATTTTTATTTAACTAAATCATTTTTAAAAAAATATCGAAAAAAGACAGGCCTTATTATTTACTAAAAAATATATTTTTCTAAAATAATTTAAAGGTGTCTAATTGGTTTGGTAACAAAAGAATACGTTATAGGAAATCACAAATTAAAGCCTTAAATTCTAAAAAAGAGACTTAAGTGAACAAAATAAATAAAACTTTAAATAACTTCATTTCTTCGCAAACTTAGTTTAAACTTAAGAATATAATTATTAGTTTAGAAAATAAAAAAGAAATTAAACTTTAAAAGGTGATGCATGATTAAGAGTACCAAAAGTTCTGTTAAGTGAAGGAAACATTGCATCTAAAAATGTTTAGATCGAGTTCTGATTTTTTGTTTATTGGAATTCTGATTTATAAAACCAGAATTCTGATACTCCATAGATTTTAATTATCAGAATTAAATTAGAACAACGTTCAAAACAATAATTCTGATTAATTCATATTCTTTTAAGTTTGTAAAACCAGAATTCTGATTTCTAAAATATTGCTTAATAATAATTCTGATTTTATAATTTTAATTTATTTTCTGATATTTTATTTTATCATTTTTTTATTAAAAATTACCTAATAATTCAAAATTAAAGTTTCGTAACAATGAAACAAGCATTATAAAAAGCTCCATTTTTGCAAGTGAAGCGCCTAGACATATTCCTTTATTTTTAAAAAACTAGCGGAGTTGGTCGGCCTTCGGCCGGCCTACTCCCCTAGCAAAAACAAAACACACTCAAACTTCTCTAAACCAATGAAAACATAATCTTTAAATCATTCAAACTTCCACCTCACTACCATATCCCATTATAACACACCTCACTTAATTTTACATCATTAACACTTAATCTTACTTAATTGTCTTGACATAAACAGTACTCGTCTCTTGCTTTTAATTTCAACTTATTAATATCTTTTATCTTACTACAGCCATCAAAACAAACAAAGCATTTCACCCAAACACATTATATACAAATAACATACAATTAAACGATACAATACATATAATACAATACCTAAGCAAAAAAAATAACAAACAATTAAACATATACAAAAAAGGGGAAACCAACACAAAAATTTTACAACACACAAATAAAAAATCACAAATATTTTCCTATCACACAAACTTATTATATGCTCTATTTACTTCCCTTTTTCTTCAGTGGGGTTGTTAACAATTCTGGTACAGGTTTGGTTGTTCCTAAACTACTGATATCATCGGGTGATATATGAAGAGTCAAGCATTCATCTTAAATTTTTTAAATTAATAACATAAAAGTATTAACCTCGAATATCGCAAAAACAATTCTTCAACTTCAGCACATCTCCTTTAGCAAAAGTTGCAACCTTTTTCTTTCCATCTTTCCCTTTAGTTAGAAGATCCGCTCTGTTTCCTTTATCGTCTGCAACAATTGATGCCGCAAAGTCTCCCAGATCAACAAAAGTGGTTGCCAAAATGCAGGTAGTTTCTAAAAAACAAAAATTATAAATTTTCAACACTTAAACAACCGTAAACTCCGGGCTTGTCCATGTCTAAAAATGATTTGGCTTTTTGGCTGTTTACCACATTTTTTTCCCATGTAGACGCAGAAGTCAAAACGAATTCATAATCCAGGGGTGTTCCGTAAATTTTACACCCATCAAAACGTGCTGGGTCCCAACGCTGTGCTTTGACAAGGTTCACACTAACTGTCTAAAAATAAAAAATAAATAAATAAGTGATGTATCACTTACAGATCCAATCGTACAGAGTTCCACGAATTTCGGCGCATTCTTAGCATTTGAAAAAGCAGTAACAACAAAAGGCTCACCAGAAGCACAATGAAAAATAATCGTTGTTTTGGCTGAAGTTTTTTGAACAGAGAACACAACACCAGTGAAGCTGCTAAATATTAATTGTATAATAAAAGAAAATTATTGTAGTTTACCCTAGAAGAGTGCCACAAGGAATAAGCTGTAAATGTTGAAGTGTTGACAACGACATTTGTTCGTAGTAATAATTCACAAAAAGGCAGGTGTAGAGAGCAAAATGAAGTTTGTAGTTTTGGAGACTCAGAAAACTAAGAACTTATATAATAAGAAACTAAGGATCTTAATCTCTGTCATCTAGGATCTCTTTATAAACTACATTTTTGATCTTTCGATCACTATTACTATTATCTAATTTAACTTTTACCATATTCCATGATCTTGCTCTTGAAAGAGCCACATACAATTGTCCATGTCCGAAGACCTTTGTTCTAAATCTATTCCAACTCGCTCGAGGGTTTGCCCCTGAGCCTTATTAATCGTCATAGCAAAAGCTAACACCAATGGGAATTGGTGCCTATGCAAATCAAATGGGTATTCCTCGGAACAACAAAGTGTTATCCGAGGTATATACTCAGTTTGACCTGCCTTATCTCCAGTCAGAATCCTGCAAACAATTAAGTTTGCATTCATCTCCTCAACTCTCATTCTCGTCCCATTACAGAGACCTTTTTCTATATTCAGATTTCTAATTAACATGACAGTAGCATGTTTCTTTAATCTAAGCTCATGCACTGAAAAACCATTTGGTCTCAGAGCATTCAGATACTCATCTAGGTACTCATTGACACGCTGTCGATTTTCATCCTCAGCATGATCAATGCTAGTATACAAAATCTCTTTTCCTGGCAGCATAGCCAGGACTTTACTATTAATCTCAGATACATCTATATTCTTTGGTGCTAAAATGGCACTATTGGCCATTTCTTGAAAATTCTCAGAATCAATACTATGTGCAAAAATCTCTTCAGCTAAGTCTCCAAAACTAATACACTCGGATGGTAATGTAATGGAATCATTTTCATCATTCCATTTACCATTCCCTATTTCTATTAAATCTCTTGCAAATTCTTGCTCCATTTCTAGAGCTCTCATATTTCTAGATAACTTATATTGCTTTGCAATATTCCAATACTCAGATCTCTTAATGGTCGAGTTGACCACCTCTGCTCTCGTAGCATGTTTCTGAATTGGCAGGGTTTGACGAAAGTCACCCGTCCAAAGCATAACTTTGCCACCAAATACTAAATCATTATTCATGATTTCTTTTAACTTTTCATCTAGTGTTCGCAATGCACGCTTATTTATCATAGGCGCCTCATCGCAAATGAACACCTCGGTTTCTTTTAACTCAGTCCATGCCCTACTTCTAGGGCCTATGTTCGAATTACTCATATCTAATGCTAATCCAAATCTATTATGCAAAGTCCTACCGGCAGGCATTAAAGTAGCTGCCATACCGGTAAAGGCCATAGTACTAAGTTTCTTTTTCTCTCCTCTAAGCATATGAACAATTGTATTGTTCACATGCGTCTTACCTGTTCCACCTGGTCCACTTAAAAGTAGAACGCAGGCTCAAGAACAGGCCTATGTACTCTATTCATAATCTCATCAACTATTAATCTCTGCTCATCATACATATTATTATATGCAGATAAGCCTAATTCCTTCTCTTCTTTAGCATCGAATGTAGCTTCTACATCCTCAGCTAAATCTATTTGCTCCATGGTAGGAAAATCAGCAAGTGATTTCCCACCCTTAACAATACTAAAAGCTATTTCTCTATATGCTTTCGCATATGCTAAATCTACAGAAAAATTTCTAATAAAATCTTCTGCTAAGAAATCTCTAAACATCAACCAAAGCTCCTCCGGCTGAGCCGGGTTGCAATGGACTAAGATCAAAGCAAAAAAATCTCGCAATTTTCTAGGCATCTCAAAACTAATTGCCTCTTCCAAGGCCTTTTTCCACTCTTCATCATTTCTAATTAACCCATGTTCAAGACATGCTTCAGAAAAGGTCGTACAAACCTTAACTGAGCCATCTGAACGTCTAATAGTCTTGAGCTCTTCATAAGAAGAAGCTCCTCTAACATTCAACAACAATAGCCGCAGGTGGTATCGCTCTGGTTCTGCCGGTGACACTTTAACCATACGACCAATTGCGTTAAAATGTTTCTTACGCTCAGACCAAATTCCTTTACTAAAGCAAAACTTTTCAGGCAACTGATGGTACAGTAAAGCCCTAGAAGAATCACTTCTCTTATTCAAATCAAAATAAGCTAATAACTCAGAACAATTACTTGTCCTTTCTAAAATCTCGGCTTCACTCATAGTCTCATCAAAATAACAAATTTGCTCGCCTTCCAGATGAACTGGCAAGGCCATAATACTATGACTTCTATCATACATAGGCAATTCTAAGATCCGCCAGACTGCCTCCTGAGGGCAGACATATCTAGCGTCTATGAACTCTTTGACCTCATCATGGTCATTTCTAGGCTCTAGTTCTAATCTAGCTCTATCCGGTGGTTTATGCACATACTTATGCAAGTATTTCACCGAACTAATGCTATTAACTTTTTCAAGGTTAATATGGCATCTAAATACTTTCAATAGATAAGGATTGTGAGGCACAACCCATCTATTGTCCAATTCTATTCTCTTTCCTGAGACTAATACTTCTACTTTTCTACCATCATCTGGTCTGGCGTATAACGTCAAACCCTTCTCTAAGACCAAAGTCTTATCTTGAAATGCTTTAGGATAACCCTTAGAGCACTTCCTAATTTTCTTTCCATTTTCTAAGATCTCTTCCATGCATGGGGAGTTTGGATTCAAACTTCCACATGGGCCATGGATCATAAAACTCTTTACTAAATCAAATAACTCAGTACCCTGTTCAGGTATTCTAGCACTAATGCCTCTATTATCAACATCTTCCGATGTCAATAACTTATCCTCTTCACTAAGCGTCAAAAGCAAATGAATATGAGGAAGGCCTCTGCCTTGATTCTCTACAGGATACATCCAGGCATTGACACTTCCAAATATTCTCTCTTTTACTATTTGCTGCATAACAGCCTTGACTTTCAAATGAAAGACTCTAACAACTAAGTCTGGTCTATCGCTAGGAACTTGTCTAGGAAACAAATTATCTAAAATCTCAGACCATCTAGGATTACATGTCATAGTCAAGAAAGAGATCTGGATTACCAAACCTTCTGACTATGGCCATAGCATCTTGGAAATGCTTCTCAACATATCTAGGACTGTTTGTTACACTTGGTGGAAGTATTACCTTCCGACCAAGGGGCAAACCTAATTCTAAGGATCTATTAAACATAATGTTATCTATATTCTTATATGCCTCAGCACATATCTTTTTTTGATTCATACGAATCCATCTAAGTCTATCTCCTTCTATTTTCACATACTCATCTACGCAATACTGTTGAAAGAGTTTGCCTCCATGTAAAATGGGATTAAACTCATTTCGTATTGCCAAACTACAGCAGACATACTGCAGCCTAGTAACTCTTCTAGTACTATTACTCTGCTTTAGCTCTGGATGCCAACCAAGAGTACCACGCGGATAAAAAAGCGGGTAAGTCATTGGTGTCACCATTGCGTCAGCACTATTCAAAATCTTTAACTCTTTTCCATGTTGTCTTACGACAACCTTTGCATCTGGTACTTCCCCGTCTGCGCCGGGTACATACACAGCTGCAATCTCATTTGCTCTTGGTACATTGTACCCTAATCTTCTATCTAATTGCCTTCCGGTTTCAAACAAAAGTTTGATCTCGGATGGCTCTCTGTTCTCTAATCTAGCTCTTTCGAATTCAGAAGATTCCTCTTCCTTCATCATCATATAAGCCTCAGCAAAAGGGTTTCCCCTTCTAATAATCTCATATACACATCTAAGCAATTCAGGGTCAACTCCGGCATTAGCCTTTGTCATCGCCCTCATTGCCTCAGCGGTATCTACGATGAAGATCTGCCCGTAAGCAGGTTCATCGCCTAAATCTGGATTCAAAGCTATGTTCAGTTTGTGATATACTTGACCGTATATGCGAAAGCAATACGGCCCTCTTCTGCTAGGAAATCTATGTCTAAGTGGATTCATTGAAGCGAAGGACACGCTACTATTCAAATGACGAATATTGTCAAAGAAATTCACATGCCTTGCATCAATTCTCAGAAACAAATTTTTCAATTTTTCAGGAAAATCCTGCTCTGGTATATTCAAATTAACAACTTTACCATGATGGCAACAGTCATTAAATGAATTACCTCTAGTCTTCTCTTCAGCAAAATGCAAAGCACCGCAGTGCATGCATTCAATACTAAGATTACTAAGTTTATTCTCAATTGCTAATTCTAAACAACCTGCTTGATACTTTCGTACAGCAGGTTGATCTAAGCTCTTTCTCTTTTTTCTCTTATCTTCTAGTCTTTTTCTCGTTCTTGCTCAGATTCAAGCGATCTTTTAATTGCCATCCTCTGTCTATTTTTCTCAAGTCTAAGATTTCTATGATTCTCGTCCTCGAGGGACCTCAGAGACTGTTGCCTCTCTTTTTGACTATTTAATCTATGATTTCTAAGATTCTCATCCTCAAGGGATCTCAGAGACTGCTGTCTCTCCTTTTGACTATTTAATCTAAGATTTCTAAGATTCTCATCCTCAAGGGATCTCAGAGACTGCTGTCTCTCCTTTTGACAATTTAATCTAAGATTTCTAAGATTCTCATCCTCAAGGGATCTAAGATACTCGTGTCTCTCTCTATCACTGTTTAATCTAAGATTTCTAAGATGCTCAGGTTCCTCAGCACGGGATCTTCTTTTCCTGGCGGCGGCACTGGAGAAGCTTTGTTCGTTGACGGCACTGAAGCAGCTTTGGTCGTTGGCAGCACGTGAGAAGCTTTGGTCGTTGGCGGCATTGAAGCAGCTTTGGTCGTTGGCGACAGTTGAATAGCATTGGTTGTTGACGGCAATAGAGCAGGTTTGGTCGTCGGCGGCAGTGGAGTAGCATTGGTTGTTGACGGCATTGGAGCAGCTTTGGTCGTTGGCGGCACTGGAGCAGCATTGGTCGTTGTCGGCACTGGAGCAGCATTGGTCGTCCTCCATGAGCAAATTCAGCAAAGGTGTCGGCAATAAAGCGGGAACAGAAGATTTTGAAAATACAGCGTTGTTTATGTAGTAGTATGAAGAATGTGTGGCGGTTGAGAAATGAAAAAATGCGGGTTTTTATAGTATCAGAGACTGAGTAAAATAACGGTTTATATAGTGAAGTTCTAAAGCAACAAAAATTAACTTGTCATAGTCATGTATCTTAAACTCAAGCGGCACAGACTTAAGTTCAAAGAATCAAGTTCACGGACTCAAGTATCACAGACTCAAGTGGTACAGACTCAAGTGGCACAGACTTAAGTTCACAGACTCAAGCATCACAGATTCAAGTGCCACGGACTCATGTGGCACAGACTCAAGCGGTACAGACTCAAGCGGCACAAAAATAAGTCCACAGACTCAAGTGCAATAGACTCAAGTGACACAGACTCAAGCGGCACAAACTCAAGATCGCAGACTCAAACGGCACAAACTCAAGTCCACAGATTCAAGTGCCACGGACTCATATGGCACGGACTCAAGCGGTACAGACTCAAGCGGCACAAAAATAAGTCCACAGACTCAAGTGCAATAGACTCAAGTGACACAGACTCAAGCGGCACAAACTCAAGATCGCAGACTCAAACGGCACAAACTCAAGTCCACAGATTCAAGTGCCACGGACTCATATGGCACGGACTCAAGCGGTACAGACTCAAGCGGCACAAAATTAAGTCCACAGACTCAAGTGTCATAGACTCAAGTGACACAGACTCAAGCGGCACAGACTCAAACGCCACAAACTCAAGATCGCAGACTCAAATGGCACAGACTTAAGCGGATCAGACTCAAGCGGCACATACTCAAGTGCCATAGACTCAAGTGGGACAGACTCAAGTTCACAAACTTAAGTATCATCCCCGACTCTACCTTATCACACTTGATTTTATTCCACCTTCCTCTTCCCTCCAAAACTTTACTATAAAAGCCTTCATTTTCTTTCATTCCACACAACATTACTATAAAAGGACAGACAAACAAACAAACACACACCTTTTCTCAATTATATAATTAGATTACTAATTAATTTAAAATATTTACTTTTTCCACAACCAAAAGGTTTCAATAAATCTGATTCCTTATATTTCCCTTCAAAATCCAAAAAACGTTCTGGGCGAAAAACTTCTGGTTGTGAAAAATTAATAGGGTCTAAATGAACAGAGCCATGTTGAACCATAACCATTGTGTTCTTAGGTATAATCCATTCACCTAATTGTACCTTTAAATTGTTTATAATATTCCGGAAAACTTTATGTTTTATTTATTTTAATGATTTCCGGAAAACTTGATGGTTTGTTTATTTTAATGTTTTTCGGAAAACTTTATGTTTTATTTATTTTTAATGTTTTTCGGAAAACTTTATGTTTTATTTATTTTTAATGTTTTTCGGAAAACTTTATGTTTTATTTATTTTTAATGTTTTTCGGAAAACTTTATGTTTTATTTATTTTTAATGTTTTCCGGAAAACATATGTAATATATCTTTGTTTTAACTGTTTTTCCAATTAACATTAAATAACAAACATCTTTATTTGTTGAGTGAAGTATATTCCAAGGCAAAATATTAACTATTCTTTGAAGTTCATCAATAAAAGCTCGAAAATAAGGTAAATCAAGGTGGTCAGAATAATGAAATTGTTGTCGATCACCAAGTTTTTTATCCAACTCTTCTTGTAATCTAAAAAATAATTTTTATTTTAAATTAAATTTTTAAATTGCTTTAATTGAATATCAGGGTAGTTTAACAAATAAACTATTGCCCAAGTTAATGTTGATGCTACAGTTTCAATACCACCAGCCCATAAATCTGCAGTGCATATTGCAACTGTTAAGCGACTAGAAAATTATTTTTAAATCAAAAAATAATTAAAAACTTACAGGGATGGATCTTCTAAACTTTGCCCTTCCTCTATTGCATTTTGAAGATATGCTTCAATAAAACATTTAGGCTCATCCATTTTTGCTTCATTTTTTATATTGGTTATATGAGTATCAACTTTATTAAGAAAAAATCGTTGGAGTTCAAATCCTTGACGTAAATAACGCCGATGGGCAGGGAATAATCTTCGCAACCAAGGCCAACGATTAACAGTTAACATTTGAACGGTAGCCACCTAAAAGGAAAAGTTTCTAGAAACTTGTTAATATTTTTTATTAAATAAAGAAAAATGTTTTTCGGAAAGACTAATAATTTATTTGTTTTAATGTTTTCCGGAAAGACTAATAGTTTATTTGTTTTTAATGTTTTCCGGAAAGACTAATAGTTTATTTGTTTTTAATGTTTTCCGGAAAAACTAGTCGTTTGTTTATTTTTAATCTTTTCCGGAAAATAATAAAAACATTTATTTATCGTAAAATACCTCTTCCAATACATTGTCCAACAATTTTTTTATATGTATAAATTCCTAAAAATAAAATACAAACAGACACAAATACTTGAAACAAATACCGGATCATTATATTCATAAAATCTACCAATTAACAAACATTGTATTATATTGCCTGAATAAAAATAGAATTGTTTAGCCACATCCTCAACTAAACCATTCTTCTAAATTAAATTAAATTAATTAATGATTAATTAATTAAATTAAAAATTAAATTAATTATTACATTATTAACAATTTCCTTTAGTCTATTAACAAGAATATCCTTATGATAATTAATTCTGGTTTCCATAATTTGTCGTCCCATACCCAAATTACGAAATGCTGACATGGCAATATTTCTGTTCTTTTTCCAAACATTTTGACGTGATAAAACAATTCCTTTATTTAAATATTAATTAAAAAGAATTTTAATTTTTTTTACCATCCCCGTCGGGTTGGAAATTATTAAAAACTGCAAAACTGTAAGAAAAAGTTGGTCTATCAGAGAAAATATTTGCTAAAATAATTAATTAATTATTTTTAAAAAATTAATTAATTTAATTAAATTAACCATATTTAGAATTAACTAAAAGTTCATTTATTTGTTTATGCCCAGCAATAACCAAATAAGGTTGAGGTAACCAAACTTAATTTTTCTTTTTAATTAAAAAAATTTTTTTTGTTTTAAATTTATTTTCAGGTAAATAAAAGCTTCATTTTTATTTATTTTTTTTTTCCTACCTGTATAGATAGGACCAAATTTTTGTTTCCAATAAATAAATGAACGGTATGGGTAACACAAATTAAGCTAAAAAATAAAGAAAAATTTAAGGAAAATTTAAAAAATTAAAAATAATTAAATTTTGAACATTTTTAAATATTTATTTAATTTTATTTAGTTTAATTTTAAAACCTGTGCAAAGTTTCCAATTAAAGGTAAATGAAAGGGGCCAGGCGGCATCTTGCTACTACAACTACTAGTAATTGAATGAATAAAGCGCAGAATTAATAAAGTTAAAATAATTGTTAAAAGGGAATAAATAAAAAAAGAAGAAAAATTAAATGAATTAATGGATAAAAGCATTCTTAAAAAATTGATTAATTTAATTAAAAAAAGTTTTAATTAATTTAATAATAATAGTCGCTGGGTATGCGTTTATGCTTTATTTAATTAAACTAATGTTCAGAATTCTTTTTTTATTTTTCTAAATATTTTTCAAAGTCTTAACTAAATTGTCCATAAATTTCAGAATTTTTTGTTTAATATTAACCAAGTTATGGTTAAAAAACTCAACAAAAATAGCGATTTTTCAGCATTTAATCTCATAACTTCTGAAATAATGAACCGAAAATTCTGAAATTTTTAAGAAATGTAGATAAATAGATGATACATAGTTAGACAAAATTTCAGAACTTTATCAACTCTTTTCGCATTTTAGAAACTCCCGTTCTACAGACATGCGCCTAAATTAAGCGTCCTTTGCGAATAAAATAATATTAAAAAAATTAATTTTCTCTGAAGAATAAAGAAAGAAGAAGAAGAAAAAAGGTGAGTGTTTTAAATGATAAACAATCTTTAAGGTTTTAGCATTCTAAAAAAAATGTCTTCCCTCTTTAAAAACAAATTAAATGAGAGAGCTTTAAATAAAAAAATTCACTTTTTCTCTTTATTTATTTTTTTTCCATTCAATATGTATAACTGGGTAATCAGTTAAATAAAAAAGCAAACAAAATTAAAATAAAAAAGAAATAAAATTAATTTTTTAAATTTTTATTTAAATTCTATTTTAGGTGACAAAAGAAAGCCTTTATCTTCTTTGTTTATTAAACTTTTATTTTTATTATTATTATCGTTTTTTTAATCAGCTAAATTAATAAATATAATAAAACAAGTTCTGATTTTATATTGTTTTCTTTTTACATAATATTTAATTAATTAAACTATAGGTTAAAATAAATAATTATATAAAAATGTGTGTTAATAAATGCTGATTCATTGTGGAAATATTATACCCACAAATTATTAATTTATTTATTTGCAATTATATCTCCTAGTCAACATTCTGCTTATTTTTAACTTTAAATAAACAAAACAATGAACGGAGGTAAGAGAATAAATAATTACATGTTTTCACATTTTACAAACTTAAGTTTTAAATTATTTATTTTTAAGTTGTTTAAAGTTTAAACGCTTATGTTTCAAGTTTATTTTCTTTAGGCGCAAACTTAAGTTTGCATTGTTTTAAAACTTAAAAACAACTTTTAAAAAATAAACTTAAGTTTTCAGATATTTATGCATATTATTTTATTATTTTACTGCCTTACTTTAATTAATGCTTATCAATTTTATGAACAATTTCCTCAAGAAACTTTAATTGAAAAAAACTTTCCAATCCAATATAAAGAAAATAATGAAATAAATAATTTAAAAGAAAAACATAAAAAATGTGTAAAACGGCATTTTTCTGCTGATTCATTTGTTTGTGTTTGTAACAGTACATTCTGTGATGAACCTGAAGAAATTGGACAATTTACTGAAGAAAATGCTTTTGCCTTTCAAACTGATAGAATTGAACAGCGTTTAAATAAAAAAGAATTAAAAATTAGTTTAAAAACAAAGAAAAGAAGTAAATCTGTTGTAGAAAACGAGGGTGTGTTTATTGTTAATAATTCAAGTTTTAAGTTTGTAGTTAATACAATGTTTTAAAGTTGCATATATTTCAAGTTTTAAGTTTGTAGTTAATACAAGATTTTAAAGTTGCATATATTTCAAGTTTTAAGTTTGTAAAATTAATTCAAGTTTTCAAGTTTATTTAAACCCAAGTTTGCGTTTATTAGTAAGGTTTTAAATTTTGATTAATTCAGCATTCAAGTTCAAGCTTATTTTTTAAGTAAGAATCAGAATTAATGCATCTCGTCAATATCAAAGAATCCACGGATTTGGAGGAGCATTTACTGACGCCGCCGGTTACAATTTAAACTTGCTAAGTAAAAAGACGAGTATGCAACTGTTAAGTACCTATTTTGATAAAAATAAAGGTAAAATAAAAAACATGTTTTAGAATTAATTTAAAGGTATAAAATATACTGTTGGAAGAGTTCCGATAGCAAGTTGCGATTTCTCAACCAGAGTTTATTCCTATTGTGATACTAATAATGATTTTAAACTTAAAACATTTGCCTTAGCGAAAGAGGATTTGTATATGAAGGTAAATTAATTTTTAAAAAATATTTAAAAATTAATTTAAATAAATTAGATTCCGCATATTCTAACTGCAAATGTACTCAGTGGCTCATCTCTTCGTCTGTTTGCTAGTCCCTGGTCTGCACCTGCGTGGATGAAGACGAGTGGAAAAATGCCTGGAGGGGGGTCTTTAAAGTTGGATAAACTTTTTTTAATTATTTAATTTTTTTAAAAATTTTTTTAAGAGGGAATTTATATGGTCCATATTATCATACTTATGCTCATTATTTAAAAAAGTAATTAATTTAATTAATTTAAAATTAATTTATTTTTTGAAGATTCTTTGAAGAATATGCATTATTAGGGAATATTACCTTTTGGGGGATGACTATAGAAAATGAACCGCAGTATGGCTTAGACCCGGGATATTGGTTTCAAGCGATGTGGTTTAGCCCTGAAAATCAAAGGTAATATTGTCTCTTCTATTATTAATTCTATTACATTATTAAAAACTTGAAACATAGATAAAATATTAAATAAATTAAACTTGAGCATGAGCTTAAAAATTGAATAAAATACAAACTTAAAACAAACTTGAATTTAAACTTTACATAAACAAAACAACAAACTTGAAAAAATAAACTTGAAAACATAAAAATTAAAATAAAATACAAACTTAAAACTTACAAACTTAAAACAAACTTGAATTGAAACTTTACATAAACAAAACAACAAACTTGAAAAAATAAACTTGAAAACTTAAAAATTAAAATAAAATACAAACTTAAAACTTACAAACTTAAAACAAACTTGAATTGAAACTTTACATAAACAAAACAACAAACTTGAAAAAATAAACTTGAAAACTTAACATGTTTTACAATTCATTAAAGAGACTTTGCAAATAATATACTCTCTCCAATATTACAAACTTCACCTGCTTCAAAAAATGTTTTAATAATGGGACACGATGATGACAGAAGTTTTATTTTAGATACAGCAAAAAGGGTAAACGCAAACTTAAAAAATAAAAAAATAACAAAAACAACAGATTTTTGGAACTAAAAATATTACAAACTCAACAAATAATAATATAATAGCCGGATTAGCCTATCATTGGTATTCTTTTAGTGGTTATAATATGCTCTCTGAAATACACACACTTTACCCAAACAAGTTTATTTTTGCAACAGAAGTTTGTTTGTTTTGTTTTAAATTAAAGTTTATTTATTTACTTAAATAAAGGCCTGCGCTGGATGGACGGGGAATGATAGGGGTGTATCTCTTGGCAATTGGACTAGGGCAATGATGTATGGGAATGATATATTGAGAGGATTGAATAATTGGGCTATTGGTTGGACTGATTGGAATTTATGTAAATTAATTATAAAAATTAATTAATTTAATTTAAAGGTTTAAATTTAATTGGAGGCCCAAACTGGGTTAATAACCATGTTGATTCCCCCATTATTGTTAATATTACGGCTGATGAATTTTATAAACAACCAATGTTTTATGCATTAGCACACTTTAGGTTACCCAAATTAATTTATTTAATTTTTTCTTTTAATTTTTTAGTCGATTTATTCCGCCCGGTTCAGTGCGCATTGACTCACACATTTCAAGCAAATTTTCTAAAGCAAATCAGATTGAATCTGTGGCCTTTCGAACCCCTTCTCCGGATGGAAATCGTGTGCTTGTACTTATTTCAAATTCGGAAGATAATATTGAAGGAATTATTGAAGAAGAAATTAATGGGAAAATTAGAACAATTTATGTTAATATTCCCCCTAATTCTTTAACTACAATTATTTGGCCAAAGAATAAAAAATAAAAAAGACGAATTTTAATTTAATTAAATTTTAATTTTTAATTAAAAAGGCCAGTTCAGTGCCGAATGATAAGTATGGTCAGTTCAGTGCCAACAATTACACAACCTAAAGGAGGTCAGTTCAGTGTTAAAAAAAAATAATTTAAAAAAAGGTCAGTTCAGTGCCGTACAATCTTAAAAAATCAACATAAGGTCAGTTCATTGCCACATCAAAATAAATAATTAAAAAGCTCATTTATTAAATAATTATTTAATTTATATAAATATTTGTCAATCTTTAAAAATCAATGCTTGAGTAAAAAAGTACTTTCTCTCTCTTTTATTTAATATAATAAACACACACAGACGCTTCCTTCTATTTAATAAATAAATTTCTTTTTATTCATTTAATTTATTGTTAATTGACAAAATATATATTTTTAAAGTCTAAAAAATTTATTTAAACAAAAAAAGGAAGAAAAAATTTTTTTGACATTTTATCTTTTTTTCTCATTTTTTTTATTGTTGACACTTTTTCCGTTAAATAAAAAAAAATCAGCTTTAAGGCCAAAGTCCTTATTTTTGGGAAATTTATTTTCTTAAATAAAATTATTTCTCTTTTATTATTTTAATTTTTATAATCCTTTGTTTAAATATTTTTGATAAAATATTTTTTTAAAAATGAATAAATAATTCTTTTTTTAAAAAAATTAAAAAAATAAATTTTTATAATTAGAAAATTAGTTGAATTTATTTTCTTTTTAATCAGATTAAAATAATTATTATTTTTTAGTTCCGTTTTATTTATTTAATCTGACATGTGTTGTTACTGCCTATTTTGTTGAAGTAAATAATTATAATAAAATAAGGGTACATGTAGACTTGTATTTATTAAACTTAAAACTTACAATAATTAGAAGAAATTAAAACATACTAAAACTTAAACACAAACCTGAAACATAAAAATAAAACTTGAAAACAAACTTAAAACATATTAAAACTTGGTCGCAAACTTGAAACATAAAAATAAACTTAAACTTGAAAACAAACTTGAAACATATTAAAACTTGACGCAAACTTAAAACTTGAAAACACTAATATAAAACTTCAAATATAAAACACAAACTTAAAACTTGAAATAAATTCAACTAATTTTCTAATTATTAAGCTTAACATAAACATTCTTTGTGTTGAGTTGTTGTTTTCAATTTTCTAATATATTTTCATAGTAATATATTAAAATATTTTAAAACTTTTCCACAAAGCATTTTTCATTTAAATTTTATAGCTCTTTTATTTCCTTTACATTATATTAGAATTCAATGACATAATGATGAGTCATATTATCGCTACTTTTTTATGCGCACATTCCTTCCCTGTACATATTATTTGTAATTTATCCCTTTCATTTATTATAACAAAAACAAAAATTTATTTACAAAATATTAGAAATTTGTACTGTAAATTTTACTAGTTTTTAATACCATTAGTTTATTTAATTTTGATTGTTTCAATTTAGAGCATAATTAAACTTTAACTTAAAACTTGAAACACTTAAAACTTGAAAGTACTTAAAACTTGAAACAAAAATACAAAAACAACTTAAAACTTGAAAAGAAACATTTATTTAAATTCAAGTTTTCAAGTTCATAATTAAGCTTTTAAGTTCAAGCTTAATAAATTAAATAATATTCCTCCATTATTTAATATATTCTTCCTTAAAAACTTAAATTTTTATTTCTTTATTTTTATAGACTTGTGTTATTAATTTATTTTTTATTTAATCTGTCTGGAAATAGTAATAAAAAAGGCAATAATTATTTATTTTTATTGACATTGTTTTGTCCTTCTGTTTTTTTTAAATAAAAAAAAAAAAAATTCTTTAAGTTCTTTCTCATTTTTGCACATATGTTTTTTTTATTATCTGTATTTTAACAAAATTATTTAATTTTTTATTTTCTGTCGTTCCTTCTGTTAAAAAAAAATTTATTTAATATTTTGATTAAAAAAAAAAAATTTTTTTTTTGTAAAAAATATTTTTATTATAATAAATGTATACCTAAAAACGAAAACAAAAAAAAAAAGAAAAAATTTTTTATTTATTTGTTTTGGACTTGCGCAGTAAAAATAAACCTCATGTAATTGTAGTCTTCCCTTCCTTTTACTTTTTTACTAATTCTAGCTAATCCCTTGTTGTTGTTATTTTTTTATTTATTCATCTATACTTATTTTCTTACTTAAATATAACACTTGTTTATTTTTACATTAATTTATTAATTCAAAAAAAAAAGTTTTAATGACAAGACAATAAATTCGCTTGATGTAGGTTATGTCATTCTATGCCTTATATTTCAGTCATTAATGGACTTTAAAAAATTAGTTTTATATCATTCGATAGAGGACAAAATTTACTACAAAATAAATTTAAAAATTAAATATTAAAAAAAAGAAACGTTCCGAAAACTAACAAAAACAGACATTTTGTCCCAAAATTGGCACTTTTTTGGCCACAACTTTGTTCTTTATTTTTATAAAAAGCCAAACTTTTACTCTTTATTTGGCAGATCAATTTTCTATCTATTGATACCAAAATCATTTAAATCGGTCCATCCATTCATGAGATATAGTGCAAAATGCGACTTAGTTCCACTACTTCTACCTTTTCTTCACTTCACTTAAAAATTAAAAAAAAAATTATTTTCAAAAAATAAATTAGCGGAAACAAAAAATAAAAATTCGTTAAATTTGCTAGAAAATTTTAAATTTAAAAAAAGAATATAATCAATCATCAAAAAACTTTTTTTGAGTAATTAGATGTAAGGGGATGTCAACTATGTAAAGGGAGAAAAAATAAAAAATATATTTAGTTAAATATTTGAAACCTAAAAATACTCAAGTTGATTGTTAAAATTTTTTATAAATTAATTTTTATTTCTGTAAATAAAATTAATTTTTTTAAAGATTTTATTTTTCAATTTTCGCAATTAATTCTTTAAGACCTTTTCGGCGCAGTGTCCGTTTGGCGCTAACTTTCATATCTTTTTAGCGGATTAATATTTTTAAATAATTTATATATCGTTTGATAGAGCTTTAAATTCTGCATAAAATGAGCCCAAAATAATATTAATATTTTACAGTAAAACGAGTTCAAAACCTCAAAAACAACCCTTCATAGGTTTACTTGGACTCGGCGCTCAAAAGGCTTATAAAATAAATTAATATTTTGCTTAAAAATACTTATAATAATTTAAATATTAAAGAAATATTTTTATCACATATAATTTATTTTGACTTTTTGGTGTTTTGAACTTTTTAAAATAAATGAAGTTCCGCGTAGCGTTTTCTTTGTTAAGATTAACGACCTCAAAAAACACACAAATGTGTATATTTTTAAAGCTTTAAAAACGTTCACATTAAAACTTTTTCTTTTGTGTTGTGTTTCTTAATTTATTCTTTCTTTTTTTTATATAGACGCAATGCTTGTTTTAATAGCTCTAAGCCTTTTTTTTTTAGTTGTTTTCTTTTTACGTTTAACCCTTTTTTATTTTTGCTTCATCAAACATTGCGTGGAACATAAATAAGTAAAAATAGGTAGTATTTTTATTTTTCTTTTAAAGCATTAAAAAGAGAGAGAAAATTCTGTTTTTATTTTTTCAACCTTTAAAAAGTAGTAGGAGTGGAAATGTATGCGTGCTTACTCAGTTTACTCCACGCTTTATAACTAATGACTGGGTGGACCAATCTAGATGTTTTTGGTATCATTCTATAGAGAATTAAATTTGCTATAAAATAGAATTGAAGCAAATTTTGAACTCTTTAAGAACAATTTTTTAGCTGGGAAAAACATTGAAAAGTCCCCCTTTTTCTTCGTTTTTGCCCTATAACTTTTTAATTTCTTAATATTTTTAAACTTTTTAAAGTAATTTTTGTAGCTAATTTTCTCCTCTATCAAATGATACCAAAAACATAAAAATTGTCAAAAAATTTATTTTATTTTTTAACTCTATTTCCTTCACTTCCTCAATATTTCTTTTATTTTTTCGCCTCAATTAATTTTAGAGCAAAGATTAAAAATTTTAGTTAGTTTTTATAATTATAAAAGAAGCTAGGAATGTTTAAAAAAAGAAACAAAAAGAAAAAAGTAAAATAAAATAATCTATATTTTTCTAAATAATCCCCAAAAGAGCCCCCAATATATATGTATTTAATAATATTTGCTTTAAAAATTTCCAACAAAGCAAAAGTCAAAAGTTTCAAGTTTTTAATTTTAAGGAAGCTAGTTTATGTGCTTAGTTAAGTTTATTTAAAACTTGATTTTTACATTCATTTCAATAAACTTGGGTTTTATTTATTTAACTGGTAACAATGTTTAGAAGGGAAATTTAACGACCTTTTTGACTTTAGAAATTTTTTAATTTTATTAATTTTGTACCAAATTCTCTCCTCTATCAAATGATATTTAATTTATTTTAAAATCTTGATCCGTTCAAAAGTTATGAGGGCTGCACTGAACCGACCTTAAAATAAAAAATTCTCTCCTTTTGCTTTAAATTTTTTTTATTATTCTGTTATTCTTTGGCTAATTTTAGAAAGCTTTAAAAATTTATTATCCTTCTTTTCTTTTTACTTGGCATCCAGAAACAAGGCTTATTATTCCCTTCTTCCATAAATGGATGTCCGTCCGTTCATAGAAAAAGACCAAAGAATTTAATATTGAAAAGAATAAAATTATAAAAATATTTGCAAGCATTTATTTAAAATAAAAATAAATAAAGTGACTAATTAATACTTAAAAACAATTGCTTCAAGTTTGTGAATTGCTATTGTATTTCATAAACTTAAGATTGCAGCGAACTGTAGCGCGCCTAAAAACAAGTTTAATTTTCACTAATTATTGTATAAACTTAAACTTTAAAGCAGAAACTTAAGTTTTTACTAAATTTTGATGCTTTAAACACACGCACTGAACCGAACAACTTTTTTAACTTTTACCATTATTTTTTTTAATTTTTTATAAATAATTATAATGAACCAAAATGTATACTATTTTTTTTATTTATAAAAAATGTTTGTTTGTTTTGCTTTCATTTTTATTTATGCATTCCGCTATTGCTTTTACCCTTAAATAAATTCTTAGTATTTAAAAAACAACAATTGCGGACGCTTAATGCAAACCTGTCTGCTTCAAAAATGCATAACTATTTTTGTACTAATTATTTAAAATTAAGCTTATGCTTAAAAAATAGAGGAAAGAAGTGCTTTAAGTTCATAAAAATTTTTTTTAAAGTAATTCAAAGTTTGGCTCATTTATAGCCAAAAAACCAAAGTTATCCGCAAACTCAACATAAAAATTAATAAAAAATTGCAATCCTATTCGATTTAAACTTTATTTATATTTTTAAAAGTAAATTAAATTCTCTATTTTTTGACACAAAAATCTTGTTTATATTTTATCTATAAACAGAGTTATGTTCGTTTGTCCGCAAGTAGAACTCTGTCCGCACTTGTCGGACTGACTTCTTTTGTTTATTATTTTTTTATTTTCCCAAATGGTTGCACTTTTCTTTACCTCTTACATTCACGAGAAATGAGAGAATTTTTTTACTTAATATTATATTTTTTGTTTTTCTCATTTTGTTAATTTATGTATTCTTCCTATTTATTTATAATAAACAAAAAAATTAAAGAGAATTAAATATCTTTTTTTAAATGAATTAAATTTAACATTTTTTATCATTTCCATTTTTAACATTATTTAAGTCTAAATATTTCAATTAAATAAAATAATCTGTCTGTGTTAATCTGCTCTTATTAGCCTCTTACTTTTCACAGAATTTCTATTATAATTCTCTTCATTTTTGTCCTTCCGCTTTTTACAGTTATCTTTTTTAAATCGTTCTATAAATAGTTTAGTTTTCTCAGTTTTATATGTGAAAACTTTATTTTAATTTAAATTAGACAGATAAAAATGATGTAAACATTTTAAATTATTTATCCAGTCATTTATTCTGATTTTTGTATTTTTTGTTTCATCATTTATTTGCAATTTATTATTTATTTATTTAATAGAATACAATAATTCTGGTTTTTTAAAATAGAAAAATTCTGGTTTTTTAAAATAGAAAAATTCTGATATTCTGATTTTTAAAAATACAAAAATTCTGATTTTAAAATTACAATAGTTCTGGTTTTTAAAAATACAAAAAATACATTTTTGTACAATAGTATTTCTTTTGTAAAGGGTAAAAATCCTGTTGTACTTTTTATTAGTCATTTTGTTATCTATTATCCTTTTACTTTTGATATTAATAATTGTTTTTATTTATCAAAAATTCAAAAACATTTTCTTTCATAATTTTCACATGAAACGCTTTTGCTCAAAACTTTTAAATTTATACTTTGCATATTTATACTCAGAACACATTTATTTTCAAATCCTGTCATTTATAAACACAATATATAAATAAATTAAATTCATAAAGCGTAAACGTAATAGGATCAATTCTTGTTCAAATATATATATTTATTTAATAAAATATTTAGAAAATTCTGGTTTAAATAATTCTGATTAATAAAATACAGTTCAAGTTTATTTTTAATAATCAGAATAAAATACAGTTCAAGTTTATTTTTAATAATCAGAATAAAATACAGTTCAATTAATAAAATTCAGTTTCAAGTTTATTTTTAATAATCAGAACAAAATACATTTTCAAGTTTATTTTTAATAATCAGAAACATTTTCAAGTTTATTTTAAACTGTATTTTTCTATTCTGAAAAGGTGAAACACAATTTTAAAATATAATCCTCTAAATCAGAATTTATTTTAATATTCTGATAAAAATACATTTTCTCATAAACATAAACAATATTTTACAGTTAAGTAGAATTAGTCACCTATTTTAATATTTACTTTAAAAGTCAGAATCTATCACATGCTTAATTTAACACCTTCACATTTTAATAACCTCAAAGGTAGAATTTTATCATTTTTTATTTTTAAATATCATATGCCTTTTTTTTCTTCATATTAATTTTACAAAATTGTTACTATGGTCTTTGAGCCTATATTCTAACATTTTTTTATTTTTATTGTAAATTCCTTTATTTTTTTTTATTTATTTATTTCTATTGTTTAATTATGCAATAAAAGTCGTCTTGTATATTTTGATTTTTATTGCATAAAATGAGCAAAAATCTGTTAAACAAAAGATAAAAAATATTTTTTTTATCATCACATTTTTCTTTTTTTTCTATTAATTTTAATTTAATTTTTTTCTAATTAATTTTTTATTAAGAATAAACCTTAATTTTTAATGGAAGCATTATCTCCTGATAAAGACCATTTTCCTCATTTTTCAATTATTAAAAATAAAAAGGCCTTTTTCCCTCAAAAACAACTACAACAGGCTTCAGACTCGTCTTCTTCTTTTTTTTCTACTTCTTTAATTTCTTCTTCTTCATTTTCTTCATCAACGTCAACGTCTCCATTTGGCTCTGAATTTGATCAACGAATTAAAAATAATAAAAATAATCTTGTAGGTAAACGCTTTTATGTGTCTAGAGTACAGTCACCAGAAAATGAACTTCCTAAATTAATGAAAATACAAACAAATAAAAATAAACTTGAAGATAATAATAAACTTGAATATTCTGATGAATCAGAAGCCACAATTAATGTTGAAGAAACTACTAGAAATGAAAATACCAGAATAAATGAAGATGAAGAATTAATTTGTTTTAGATACACATGGCCTGTTAAAATTACAGAAAGGTTGATTTTTAATAAAGAAAATACAAATTCTGATTTTAATAGAAATAAAGACTGAAATACAAAAATTCAAGTTTAAACTTAAGTTGGTTATTATTTTTACAAAATTCTGGTTTTCTGATTAAATAAATACAGTTCCTTTTACAAAACTTTATTTAATTCAGCATTTTTTGTATTTCAAGTTTATTTATTTACCAGAATTTGTATTTTCTCTTTTATTTTAATTTTATTAAAATATTCTGATTTTTACATTGCAGATTAATTTCCCTTGGAGAAACAGCAATTCTTAACGTTAGCCCTCCATTTTGTACAGCTTATAATGGTGTTCAATTTACTTGGCTTTTACGTATATGTGAAGAAAATATTCTTGATATTGGGGCTTCAAATGAAAATACTTTGAATGGATATAATTATGAGGAAATTAATGATAATTTTATTGGAAAGAAAAAAGTTAATATAACACTATATTATAAGGATGGACCTGCCAGGGATGTTAAATTACATGGAGGAGAGTATGTTAAATAAATAATTATTATAATATTCTGATTTTTATAAAATACAATAATATCATTATTTAATAAATAATTTTTTCAGAATATCAATTCTCAACTCAAAAGGGCTTATTTTCAAAGAAATGCCCTTATGTGAACTAGAATATATCAAAGGAGGTGGTTGGTCGCCAATGACTAATTTAAGCAATAAAAATAATAACAATTCAATTTCTGAAGAACAAATTAAATTTATTGAATTTATTCATTCTCATGTCGGCAAGCATATTGCTGTTAGAATTAAATTAGAGTAAGAAATAAAAATTAATTAAAATAATTTTTAATTAAATTAATTATTTTTTAATTAAATTAAATATTTTTTAATTAAATTAAATTTATTTAATTAATTAAAAATAAATTAAATTAAAAATAATTAAGTTTTAATTTTAAGAATGCCTGTTAGCCTATTTCAACCTTTACAATACTTGCCTAGCATTGACTCCCCCTTAAGTGACAAACTTGAAACTTTGTGTGCTCAAGTTTTAGAGGAAATAAGGTCTAATTTGCTTACAGTTCCTGATGTTGAATTTTTTGATCCAAAGGTTTAAAATTTTTAAATTAAAAAATAAATATTTAATTTACCCAATTTATAGTCCGAAAAATATGCATTATATCGTCATGTTTATTTGTTTGCCTGTCAAATAATTTTTGAGCGTTTTGACGATGAAAATGAGAAGAAAAATAATTCGACTGAATTAATGGAAAAAATACAAAATGTGAGGAGAAAATAAATTTAAAAATAAAAAATTAATTTTCTCAGATTTTTGCCCATTATTACTTCAATAAAGTAATTGTATGCGAAGCTGAATGTTTTGAAGATTTTTTGGAAGCCTTAGATGCATCTATGCATGTACAGTTTCCTGCTTTGAGAAGAGAGAGTGAACGTTATATCTGTGCGGAAGTTATTGCTGTTGGTTTTTATTTTAAATAATTTTTTTTTTGAATTAAAAAAAATTCTTTTTTATTTTTTTTAATCCATTACCTTTAAATTTAATTAAATTTATTTATTTTTTTATTTTAAAGGAATCAACAGATTTATCTTTAGCAAAAAAGATGCTCATTTTGGCTGCTCGCTTTAACCTCCCTGTTTTAAAAATGGTTGGTAATATATTTTATTTTTCTACATTTCTAAATAGAGTATTAAATTAGCTACAAAATGGTATTAAAATAATAATTTTTAATTAATTAAAAAAAAAGTTTGAATCAAAGAATTAACTTAACCTCTTAAGGCGCTACTGGTTTTGTTGGTTCTTTTCCACTTTACATTTTAAAAAAATTTAATTAAATTTTGTTTCAAGTATCATTAAATAGAGAATTTAATTCTCTATTTAATCAACCAAAATTTATTTTTTTAAATTAATTGTAGCTTGAGTTATTATTTTTTAAGTAAACCTTACTTCCGTTTATTCCCTCACTAGGTTTTTCGACCACTACAATTTCTAAAACTTAAATAAAAAAACTTTTTCTATCATATTAGATAGAGGATTTAATTCTCTATTTAATCAACCAAAATTTATTTTTTTAAACACTTTTTAAATTAAACTTTTCTTTAATTGAATGACCTCAACTTTTAAGGTATCTTTTGGTGTCATAGTTGATCGCCTTTTGCTTTTACAAGATGCAAATATTCAAAACAGCAATTCTAGCTCTCCCACTATTTTAAATGATGAAAATAATATTTCTTCTGGAGGTTCCATTTTTAATAGAAAAATGGCACGTGCAAGTGAAGACAGCGGGAATATGACTCTCGAGAGTAGTATGGACGAAATGAGGGAGGAATTACTTGAAATTGCGGAGAAGATTAAGTAATAATTTTAAAAAATTAAAAATAAATTGTAGAATTATTTAATTTAAAAAATTTTAAATATTTCGAAACACCAAAAGTTCAAAAGGGTAAAAAAAGGGTCAACTTGTATATTTTATAAAATACGTCTTTTCTAACTGTAGATAGGAAAAATAAAATTTTTTCCTATTTTTAGAAAATTTTTTTATTATTAAAAACGTACAAAACACCAAAATTACAAAATGCCAAATTAAAAAGTAATTTTAAATTTTCCCAGTCCTGTAGACCACTACAACAACCAAACATCTTCTGACATTGAGAATATTCAGAAAAACACAAATCAGAAGCAAAAACAATTAAAGTTTAAACGTCAACATAGCAATAGTCTTTGCAGTCAAACAACTACTACAACAAACAATTTATTTTTAAAAAATATTAAAAAATCGGCTACAACATTTTTATCAAATTCGGGTCTTTTAATTAATAAAAATGAAGAAAATAAAGAAGAAAAAGAAAATTTTGAAGAAGAAGAAAATGGGGAAGAAGATGAAGATTCTGATGATTTTGAACCTGGAAATGAAACACTTGTTGGTAATGTAGTTGAACAGCTTGAACAAATGGCTAGATATATAAGGAAGGTTTCTATGCCCCCAGGGGCAAGTCCTGCTCCTTTGCTTCAAAACGGAGGTATTTTAATTAAATTAAATTAATTTAATTAATTTGATAGAAAATAATGAAGAATTAAATATTGCTTCTACATCCTCTCCTTTAAATGAAAATAATAAACAACAACACTTAAATAATCGACGATCAAGTCTAATGACATGTAGAGAAATGTTGCTTCAACAGGAAGAAAATAAAGAAGAAATTACATCAACTTTTTTTAGTCAATTATATGCTGGAACTAAATTAAATAGTAAAAATAAAATACATAATTGTGGTGAAATACAAAATGATGGAGAAAATAGGTAAAGTTTGCTTACTCAAGTTTCTGATTTTTGTATTTTTTAAAGTTTATGATTTTTGTATTTTTTAAAGTTTATGATTTTTGTATTTTTTAAAGTTTATGATTTTTGTATTTTTTAAAGTTTATGATTTTTGTATTTTTTTAAAGTTTATGATTTTTGTATTTTTTAAAGTTTATGATTTTTGTATTTTTTAAAGTTTATGATTTTTGTATTTTTTAAAGTTTATGATTTTTGTATTTTTAAAGTTTATGATTTTTGTATTTTTAAAGTTTATGATTTTTGTATTTTTTAAAGTTTATGATTTTTGTATTTTTTAAAGTTTATGATTTTTGTATTTTTTAAAGTTTATGATTTTTGTATTTTTTAAAGTTTATGATTTTTGTATTTTTTAAAGTTTATGATTTTTGTATTTTTTAAAGTTTATGATTTTTGTATTTTTTAAAGTTTATGATTTTTGTATTTTTTAAAGTTTATGATTTTTGTATTTTTTAAATTTCTGATTTTTGTATTTTTTACTATTTACTTAAGCTTATTTTTGTATTTTTTAAAGTTTACTTAAGTTTCTAATTTTTGTATTTTTAAAAATATTTACTTAAGTTTCTGATTTTTGTATTTTATTTTTTAATTAAACTTTTTTGTATTTTTAATTATTCTATTACAGTTCTAATGAATACCCCAACAAAAATGACAACTTATCAAATTCTTCCCGTACACTAATTATAAGCAATAAAGTTGATATAATTGATAATGAAGAAATATTTAAAAATGACGAATTAAATCAGAATGTATTTTGCAAATGTGAAGATGAGGGTGTTGTCTTTGACAATGAAATTGATAAAATAGGAGAATTTTAATTTCCGGTGATTAATTAAAATTCTGAAGAAAAAATCAGGTCAAAATTAATTAATTAATTAAATTAAATTTCCATTGAAGGCATTTAAATAAATTTAAAAAGAAAAAAAAATTAATTTTTATTTAAATTTTATTTTCTAAATAACTCCTTTATTCTATTGTAAGTATTATATGTACAATAATTTTATTTAAGTTTCAAGTTTTATTTTTTAATTTAATTATCTACCTTTATTTTTAAACACTTCCCCCGGTGGTCGACTTTATATTTTTAAATTTTTATTTTATTTTTTTAATTTAAAATTTAATATTCTTTTTTTGGGGTTGTTATCCTTTAGAAGAATCTGATTCAGTGTATTTTTCAATTTAATTGTATGATTAATTTTTATTTAATTATTTACCCGAGAAATTCCCCCCTTTGTTAACAACCCTTATTTATTTTTAATTAAATTTAAAAATAGAAATTAATTAAATTGTTTTATTTTATTAAATTTATATTTAAATTTAAAGTTATTTTTTTGAATAAAAATTTTTTTAATTTGTTTAATTAATTTTTTAAATTAATTATTTAATGAACACACGTCAACTTTACCCTTAAATTAATTTATTAAATTATGAAATTATTTTATACTTCCTTTTTGTGCCAAAATGTTTTCTTCCCTTATCTTTTAATATAATAAATAAATACTTAAAACTATAATTCATTTTAAACTATAAACTATAAGAAATTATATTTTTATAACTGACTGATCATTTAAATTATCATTTAATTTAATAATATTAAAAAGAACATTTAAGCTGATAATAATTTAATTTTAGTTAATTCTGATTTTTAAGTATTTTTTATAAAAAGTTAAGAAATAATTAAAGTCGGTTCCTTAACCTCTACTTTGTATAGGTTAAGGAACTTAAGTGTCTTTTTACAAATTTTGTTTATATATTTAATTTAAACTTAAAACTTAAGTTTTAAGTTTATTTAGTAATACAAAAAGAAAATACAAATAAAGTAGGCGTTAAGTTGTATTTCTCTTTAAAACTTTTTTAAGTTTGTAAACTTAAAATTAATTAAAAATAGTCTCCCTTTTTCTCTTTAAAAAATAGACAATTTTATTAAAAGAAATAAAAGGGGAGGGTATAGACTAATTCTTTCTTTTATCAAAATTATTTTTAATTTTTAATGGGCTTTTATTAGTTAAATTAAAAAAGGACTTTTTAACTCAATTTTAATGTACTTAATTTTTAACATTTTAAAAGATAAAAAATAAATATAAAAATTTAATTTAAAAAAATTATTTAATTAATTTAAATTATTTAATTAATTTTAATTAATTAAGTAAAAATGAAACTTAATTATTTCTCTTTATTCCTCTCATTTTCTTTGCTAATTTCAATCACATTTGGTGCATTTAACAATAATTCTAATAGCTTCAATAATTCAAAAAGAAGACTTAAAATACTTGTTTACTCTCCTTCACTAAGTTGGAGTCATTCCCAATTTTTAGGGAAAATTGCAGATACTTTAGTTGATGCTGGACATGAAGTGGTTAGCTCCTTTTTATTTTTAATTTATTTAAAAAAATTTTTAAAATTTTTAGCACTTTTTAAAATTTATTATGAGCTCTTTTCTAAAAAATAAGAATGAAACAGCCAAAATTAAAAATATTTATATAATTGAAAAAAGTGTAGAAAATGAGGAATTGTTAGATTTTAAACATAGTTCAATGGTCGCAGATTCTTTTATTAAAAAACGGCAAGTTTTTTCATTCTTTGAACATATAATGGAACAATTTGGGCCAATGGCGGCTATGTCATGTAAAGGTAAAAATATATAAACTTTAATTTAAATTAATAATTTAAATAGAAACAATTCAACAACGTGATTTAATCCAAAAATTAACATTAGAACATTTTGATGTTGGTATAGCTGAAATGTATGATTTTTGTGCTATAGCTCTGTTCCATAAACTTGGTGTTCGCACTAAAATTTCTGCTTATGCTATTCCTTTGTTTCAGTCTGTTGGCCGAATGTTCGATATTCCTAATTTTCCAAGTTTCATGTCAAGTAATATTCTATATAAAAATAAACCTGAAATAACTATAAAAAATAAACTTGAAATATACTACAAAAATAAACTTGAAATAACTATAAAAAATAAACCTGAAATATACTACAAAAATAAACTTGAAATAACTATAAAAAATAAACCTGAAATATACTACAAAAATAAACTTGAAATAACTATAAAAAATAAACCTGAAATATACTACAAAAATAAACTTGGACTAAGTTTATACAAATCCAACTTAATTAATAATAACTTTTAAGTTCTTTAATTATATATTTAAAATTTTTAATATTTATAGATCTTATAATATCACAGAAAGATCTAAAATATTCATTCACATCGCGTTTAATCAATTTTTACAACGAATTTTACGATTGGATTTGGATGGATAATTTTGTTTATCGTTTACAGGTCCCAAAAATTTATTTAAACAAAAAAATAAATTAATTTATATTTTAAAGGACCCTATTATTCGTAAAGAATTTGGAGAAAATTTTCCAAATTTAAGACAGCTTGTTAAAAACGTTTCTCTTTTATTTTTCAATTCAAACCCTTTTATGGAAATGCCTAGACCAATTTCCAACAAAGTTATTTATATTGGTGGATTGGTAGATGAACAAATGTCTGAGGAAAACAAAAAATTAGAGCCTGTATTTATTTAATTTAAAATTAATATTTAATTTATTTAAAAAGAAAATAAAAAAAATTTTGGATGAAGCAACTAGTGGAGCTATTCTTTTTTCATTTGGTTCTCTTACGGACACTACAAAGCTTACTAATAAAATGATAAATGCAATTCTTGCTGCATTTAAACATTTCCCACAAATTCAATTTATTTGGAAACTTGATGATGAAGTAATTAAAAATATACCAAAAGTACCTAATGTTCATATTTTTGAGTGGATTCGTCAAACTGCAATTCTAGGTTGTAAACTTAAATTTTAAATGAATTAAGTTTGAGATTTTTTTGTTATAAGATACAAATAGAAAATAAACTTATTTTACAATTGTAACTAAAAATAAAACACATAGAAAATAAACTTATTTTACAATTGTAACTAAAAATAAAACACAAATAGAAAATAAACTTATTTTACAATTGTAACTAAAAATAAAACACATAGAAAATAAACTTATTTTACAATTGTAACTAAAAATAAAACACAAATAGAAAATAAACTTATTTTACAATTGTAAATAAAACACATAGAAAATAAACTTATTTTACAATTGTAACTAAAAATAAAACACAAATAGAAAATAAACTTATTTTACAATTGTAACTAAAAATAAAACACAAATAGAAAATAAACTTATTTTACAATTGTAACTAAAAATAAAACACAAATAGAAAATAAACTTATTTTACAATTGTAACTAAAACATATAGAAAATAAACTTATTTTACAATTGTAAATAAAACATATAGAAAATAAACTTATTTTACAATTGTAAATAAAACACATAGAAAATAAACTTATTTTACAATTGTAAATAAAAATCAAACTTGTTTAGTATTTTCTTATTAAAGTTTGAACTTTTTTTACAAATTGTAAAATAAGTTTATTTTTCTTTTGTAATAAAATATTCAAGTTTACAATTTTATATCTATTTTCTATTAGCTCATCCAAACCTAAAGGCATTTATTTCTCATTGTGGACAAAATAGCTGGACAGAAGCAGCACGAGCAGGAATTCCAATTGTTGGTCTTCCTCTTTTTGGTGATCAATTTTACCATGCTGATTTTGTAGAAAGGCGTGGTTTGGGGTTACTAATTGATGTAAACGAGTTGAGTGGAGTTAATGCTGAAAATATACTTGTTAATGCAATAGAAAGGGTAAAATAAAAAATATAATAAAAATGTTAATTTTTATTTAAGATATTGAATGACCCCTCATTCAGCCAAAATGCTAAAATTTTATCCAAAAAATTAAAATTAATCCCATTTAAACCAACTGAAAACCTTATTAAATGGGTAGAATTTGCAGCAGAATTTAATGATTTAAATGAACTTAATTTACCTGGAGAAATGGAAATGAGTTGGTTTGTATATTATTCAGTTGATGTTATTCTATTTTCTTCAATTATTTTAATAATCTTTTTATGGATGATTTATTTGTTAGCAAGGCTAATTTTCTTGTTAATAAATTCAATATTTAAAGTTAATGCAAAGCAGAAAGAAAGTTGAAGCAAAAATAATAAAACTTGTTAGATTGTAGAATATAAAACTTTTTACTTTAATAAAATTTCTAGAATTGTAAACTTTAATTTTTTTCAAGTTTAAGGCGTTTAAAGTTGCAAACTTGAAATTAAATAAAACTTGAAACGCTTAAATAAATTCAAGTTTGTAAAGTATAACGAAAAAGAAAGAGAAAAAGTTGTAGATAATTAAAAACTACAAACTTGAATTAATTTTCTTAAGGAATAACAAGTTTAATTTTTATAATACTTAAACTTGTTTTAGTAAGGGAAAAAGTATTTAAAATAATGCTTAAAAATTAAAAGTAAATACCAAAAAAATAATAAAAGTAGATAAGTTTATTTTAATATTATTTTTTACAATTATTTAAATAAAAATAATATACAAATTAAATTAAATTAATTTTATTCTTTTTTATCCCCATAAATTATTTAGAATTGTTCCACGAGTTAATCCATCAACATAATATTGTCTTTTAAATCTATTTGAATTTACTTTAAAATTATTTAAATGTTCTTGTTTTTGTTGTTCAAAAGTAGAAGAAGACCTCTTTTTTCTCCATAAATTATTTAAAATTGTTCCAGACGTCAAAAAATCAGCCCAACGTTTATTATTATTTATTTTATTTTCTTCTTTTAATTTAATTAAATTCTTTTCTCTTCTTTTTCTTAGTAAATTATTTAATTGAGTTTCAGTAGCTTCAAAATATTCTGCTTCAACTAAGGAATTATCCCATTCGATAAGCTGAATTAAAAATAAAGCAAATAAAAACAAGTTTGTTTTATGAATAAACATTTTTGTAATATATAAGTTTGAAGTTGTAGTATTACAAAGGAAAAGTTGAATTTGTAAATAACAAGTTTGTAATTGTAAAACTTGACCAGCCTTTTATACTCTCATAAAATTAATTCAAGTTTGTAGTTTATACTTATCTACAACTTTTTTTCTTCCTTTTTTGTTATAGTCTACAAACTTGAATTTATTTTGAGCGGGCAAGTTTTATTTAATTCAAGTTTGTAGTCTTTATACGCCTTAAATTAGAAAGAGTTGTAATAAATAATTTAATTATTTTTCGCATCAATAGGCTACCAAAATAATTTATTTTCAAATATAGAAATTAATTCATTTATAAATTGTTTTTTTTTTATTACTCATTTTCTGAAGAAATTAATTTTAATTTTTGCATCATTCTTGTATTTTTATAAATCATAAAATACAAAAAAAAATATTTTTTTTCTTTAATATTATTTTTAATTAAAAATATTATTTTTCAGTCACAGGACCTTAAAAAGGAAAAATAAACTTTAATTTAAAAATTAATAAAAATAGATTAGTGTCAAAAAGGCGTGTGTTTTTTGCTTGTTTACCAACTTTGCGCAAACAAACTTTTAGGTGTATAAATAGACAAATTAATTAAAAACAATAACAAAATTCTTCTAAAAAAATCTTCTTTTTTATTTTAAAAATATTTAAAAAATTAAATAAAATGAAAACTAATTTTCCTTTATTTTTATTTTTTTTAATTGTTTTAATTTTCCAATTTCTTCACCGCGACCAAACGTCCGTCGAAGCCCAATCCTGGGCTGATTCTTATGCTAGAGGAACTATACTTAACAACCTTGTTGGACGAAAGCGCCGCTTTATTTTGAACAATTTTATTCGAAAAAAACGGCAACAGGAAACATTGTATAGCGCAGACTCTTCCCTTGATAGAGGTAAACATCAATATGCTGATTATATGACTAGAGGAACTATTTTATCTAATCTTGTGGGTCGTTAAGAAATATTATTATTTCTAAATTTGATGAATAAAGCTAAGCTTAAATATAAACAAAATTCTCTTTTAAAATAGAGTTAAGTAATGTTGTATGTGTTGTGGTCAACTGAGAGCGGGGTGGCGCTTGAGGCTTATAACTCATGAAAACTTAAGTATTTTGCGGTGTTCTTAGTATCATTCGATAGCGCAGAAAATTAGCTACAAGATACCAAAAAATGAAAATTTTTAAAACGGTAGAAGAAAAGTTATGATCAAAAAAATACATAAAATTCGATTTTTTGAAGGTTTTTTGGCCGTAACTTTTTCTAAGGTTTTCACAAAATTCTGATTTTCTGGTTTTTTGTAGATAATTTTGTGCTCTATCAGATGATACCAAATGCCAAAAATTATTTAATGATTCATTTGTTCAACTGCCTGAAACTCAGTTGCCCATACACACATTACCTTATTTTATTTGTTTCATTTTATTAAATTATTTTAATTTAAATAACATAAAATAAATATTTATCCAATAAAATAGAAATAAACTTTAAAAAATGGCCAAATATTACATAAATATATTTAATTAAGAAAGGGATTATTTGGCAATTAAATTAATAAATTAAAAGAAAATTCAAAATTCTAAAAGAAAATAAAAATTTCCCCTTCTTTTTCAACTTTTTTTTTTAACAAATTAAATAAATAGAATATTTAATAAATAAACTTTAAATAAAAAAATAATAATTTGTTTATTGCTTCAGAAAAATATTTTAATTATTTTGTTAATGAAGTTGGTGTAATTGAAGGGCAATAATTATTGAGCAGTTGAATATTGTCTAAACCACAAGCGCCTTGAAACCGACCCAGATTTCGGCATTCAAAGATTATCTAAAAATAAGGACACTAAATAAGGACATTAAATAAGAGCATTATAAGGACAAAATAAGATTATAAGGACATTATAAGGACAAATAAGGGCAATAAAATATGTTTACCTTTTTTGTGCCCTGAGGGCATGTAGCCGTTTGTTCAATCCACCGTCTACTTCCCCTCTTTACACCCTTGTCTGTCTGAAAAACACATTGCTTATCATTTAAAGTATCGTCACAACAAACACGTAATTGAAGGTCCCTATTTAAATTTAATTTTTGCTTTATTAAGGAAAAAACCTTGTAGCCTCCCACACCCAAAATTTAATATTTGCTTCTTCTCCACTTAAAACACGTCCAGTTAGAATAGATCGTTGACCAGGCTTTAAATAAGAAGCAGCAAATCGTTGATTTCGAGTTGAGAAAAATTCTAGTATGATTATTTAAATTCAAGTTTATTTATTTGGATGCTTCAAGTTTGTGCTTTTATGTTTCAAGTTTGTGTTTTTAAGTTTATTAATCTCGTTTGTTTATTTTCATGCTTCAAGTTTATTATATTCAAGTTTCAAGTTTTCATGTTTCTCTAACCTTCCTATGTATAACCAACCTGATTTTGCTATTCCAGTTAGTCTATTCTTATATTGACCAACCCAATTATGCCAAGTTCTAAGAATTACAGTTTGATTATTTTCTTGCTTTAATATTCCCTTTTTATTTTCTTTTTTATTTTTTTTTCTTTCCTTTCTTTTTTTCCCCATTCTTTTTATTTTTTGATTTTTTGGCAATTTTTTGTTCCTCCTCTAATTTTTGTTCTTCTTCAATATTTTCAGCACTTCGTTTACTTCTTCTTAAAATCATCTTTTTTTTCATCATTCTATCCATTATATGTTGCCTTCTTGCCATTAAATAACGTTTATAACGGGGGTCGCTTGGATGTAATTCATCTATACTTGTTTCCCATTCACACAGGGTACCTTTATTTTAAAATATTTTTTAGTTCAGAACAATTAAACACCCTTAAAAATGTCAGAAATATTAAGAATAAACAAAGGAAATGTTTGTAGAGCGAAAGGGTAGTGGTTGTGGAACAACTCAAGTTGGTTATTTGAAAAAAGGTTATCTTAAGTTGCTTAAAAGGTAATTTTGTGTTTTTGATACCATTCGATAGAGCAGAAAATGTACTACAAAATACCAAAAAATCAGAATTTTTGAAGCAATAGAAAAAAAGTTATGGTCAAAAAACCTTCAAAAAATCGAATTTTTTTGTTTTTTGCCTATAACTTTTCTTCTACGGTTTTAAAAATTCTGATTTTCTGGTATTTTGTAGCCTATTTTCTGCTCTATCGAATGGTACCAAAAACAGCAAAAAAATCTAATTGTTCATTTCTTATAAAATATTTCCTTTCGCCCACTTTAATTAAATTACCCGTCTCAAAATCACAAGCAATAGCATCACAAATTGTTTGTTCATCAATTCTAGCAAAATCTTCTAAATTTGCCAATTCATCAAATTCTTCTTTTTCAATTAATTTTTCTTCTCCTTTCCCTTCCCCAACCCTTCCTTTATTATTTTTTTTCTTTTTATTATTATTTTTCTTCTTTTTTTCTTTTAATTTATTTTTTTGTTCAATTTTTAATTGTTCTTGAATTTCATTTTGTTCATCATTTTCTTCAATCTTTTCTGGACTAGCTTTTACTTGAACCTGTGAAACCCCTTTTAATTTAAAGTCAACAACATTGTCTGAAGTAAGTTGATTTTTCTTTGTAATTACTTAAAATAAAAGAAATAAATAAATAAACTTATTCTCTAATTTTCTCTCTTTTATTTCTCTTACCGTTAGCAACTTGCGCCTTGTCAAGTTGGTAAAACCCGTTTTGTCTCTGTTGCCCATTTTTAGGGGTATTTTGCTGTTGAATTGTTTTACTATTATTCCCTGATTTTTTTAATGATTTTCTGCTTGAATCAATTAATGATTGTTGTTGTTGATTATTAATGGAGGAAGTAGGGGGAAGGTCAAGTTGATGAGATATTGCCTTTTTAAAAAATTTTATTTTTTAAATAAAATAATAAATTTGGCATTTTAATGAAATTTAAATCTTAACAAAAATTCCCCCAAATTTTAAATTTATTAATTTTACACACTTGATTTCCATCAGACAATTTTAATGGAATAGACTGTCCATTACTTAATGCCTGTTCTTCATAATTATCGTCAGTTAGTAGTGTCCTAGGATTCCACTCTGTAGTAATTATACGTCTTCCTGTTGTTTGATTTGATTTGGAAGAGGATGAAGAAACAGAGGGTCTAATTTAAATTTAAAAAAATTTTTCAATTAGGAGTGAAAAGTTTTCTAAGGTGTAGGTGTATAATGGAAAGGGGCAACTCAGCGCTAGCAACTATAACATAAGAATGGCTGAACCATTTTAGCTAGTTTTGGTATCATTCGATAGAGCAGAAAATTTTCTATAAAATATTAGAAAATCAGAATTTTCGGAGAGTTAGAAAAAGAGTTATGGCCAAAAAAACCTTCAAAAACTCGAATTTTTTGTATTTTTTGACCATAACTTTTTTTCTATTATTCCAAAAATTCTGATTTTTTGGTATTTTGTAGTCCATTTCCTGCTCTATCGAATGGTACCAAAAATAGCAAAAAGTATCTAACGACTCCTGTTTTATAAGCGCCGGCACTCAGTTGACCCCTCATCCCTGCATTTCCAACTTACATTTCCTGCCTTTGTTTATCAACATTAATTGTTTGTTTTAAAGACAATTCAACCTTTTTTAATTGATTTGAACTTTGTTTTGTTTGATTAATATTATTAACAATTTTTATAGGTTGCACACTCAAATCAGGCGATGAATTGACCCTCAACGATTTTTTAAGTTGTTGCTGTTTTTGAATAGTTTTTTGCTGTTTCTTTTTCTTAGGTAAATTCTTTGCTATTGGAGGTATTTTAATTAAATTTTTTTTCTCCTCTTCTTTCTTTTCTGTCTCCTCTTTTAATGTACTATTTATTTGTACTTCAGTATTATCTCCAAATATTCTCTCATCTAATTTATTTAATTCTTCTGCTAATTCTGCTAATGTAGATTTTAATGAAGGCTTTTTATTCTTCTTTTTCTTCTTCTGTTTTGACTCCTCCTGAGTCTTCTTTTTCTTCTTTTTAGGGGGAAGAGTACTTGTAGAAGTGTCAGCTACTGTAGCTACAGTATCCGTAGAATTTTTGGAGCCTAATAAAGTCGTTAATTGTCCTTCCTCAATATTCCCAATTTTTAATTCTTCAATTTTCTTTTTAGCCAAATCCTCTTCATATTTTAATTCTTCTAATTCTGCTTCAATTACTTTATAACCGTCAGGTTGTGTTTCATTTTTATAGTCGTTGTTAAGTTGATTAATTATTGTATTGTTCTGATATTTGTTTTCTTCTGAAAAAGTTTATTTTTATTAAACATTTAAACAAGAAAAACACAACAAACAACAAATACAAAAACTTCCTCAAACTTAAAAACACAAAAACATTTTCAAGTTTTAAAAACTTTCAAAACACCTAAACTTTAAAATTAACTTAAAGTTTCCATTAAATTTACATAATATAAACTATTTCAATTAAAAAAAAGTTTATTTAATTTTATACCTGTTGCAACGGTCTCTTTAAGTTTATTTTTTCTCATCCCAACTTTTTCCAAGTCTAATTCTGATCCATCTAAAAATGTTGGAGTACCTGCAACCTTCATTCTGTCTAATCTTTTCTTTCCTCCTTTTTCATTTTTTTCTCTTCCTTCCTTCTTAGATTTTAACCATTTAAGTTTAGCTAAATATTGGCGTTTTAAAGCTTCATATCTTTGCCTAATTTGCTTTAATTGGGTACTTAAAGCAGTAAATTGGGCTGTTTTGAAGTCTTCAAATTCTCCTTTTTTATTATTTTCCTCTTCATTGTCATTAGGATCAAATGTTTTTGAAGCAAAAGCTATTGAATTAGTCTATAAAAAATTAAACTTTTTAATTAAAAAAATCCTTTAATTTTTTTATTAATTTCCTACCTTTTTTCCTTTAACCAATTGTCGTTGTTTTTCGGCTTCAGCAATTACTTTACTTGAATTTTTAATAGCATCATTCATTTCATTAGCAATTTTCTGCTCTACTACACTCCAATGGGCTTTTAATCGGGCAATTCGTTGTTCATCCTTATTTGTTGATTTTTTTGATTCAAATGTTGTTTTGTTTGTTTGTTTAGATTGTTTTTCTTTGTTTATTGATTTGTTTTGTGTTGATTGAGGTTTGTATTCCTAAACATTATTTTAATAAACTTGAAATCAGAAAAAACATAAAGAAATACAAACACATACAAAATCAGAAAAACATATAAAAACAGAAAAAACATGAAGAAACACCAGCGCAAACAAAAACAGGAAAAAATACAAAATCAGAAAAACATAAAGAAACAGAAGAAAATAAAGAAACACAAAAACATACAAAAACTTAAACATATACAAAAACACAAAAACATAAAGAAACACAAACGCATACAAAAATCAGAAAAACATAAAAATACAATAATTAATTAATTTTTTCTATTTAAATTCTTACTTTTCCCTTTTCTTTATTTGTTTCTTCTAATTTATCTTGAGTGTCAAGAGGTGCAATTTCAGCAGAGTGTAGTGAATCCTCTGTGCTAGAACTTAAAAGAGTTGGTGTTTTTGTTGTTTTAGAAGCAACTTTAATCTGTTCAGTGGTTCTTTTAAATTCTTTAAAAATATTTAATTGTCTAAATATTTATAATTAAACCCTTAATACCTGCATTATCTGCCATATCCTTCTCCTTTAATCTATCTTCAGAAATTTGGCTTATAGCTTCCACTGTAGTTGTATCTTCTGCTGTTGTTGTTGTATTTGCTTCAGTCACTGTAGTTTCTGTAGTTGCATCCTCTTTAGCTTTATGCTCATTTTCTTCTGTTAAGTTTTCTTCTGTACTATTTTCCAATCTAAATAAAATTTTCTTTAAGTCTGATTCCAAGTTTATTTTTAATTCTGATTCCAAGTTTATTTTTAATTCTGATTCCAAGTTTATTTTTAATTCTGATTCCAAGTTTATTTTTAATTCTGATTCCAAGTTTATTTTTAATTCTGATTCCAAGTTTATTTTTAATTCTGATTCCAAGTTTATTTTTAATTCTGATTCCAAGTTTATTTTTAAATTCTGAATGAGTTTCAAGTTTATTTTATTAATTCTGATTTTAGGTTTATTTTTTTATTTCTGATTTTAGGTTTATTTTTTTATTTCTGACAATGAGTTACAAGTTTATTTTTCCTTATTCTGATTTTAGGTTTATTTTTCAACAATAAAAATAATTATAAAATAATCACCACCTTGTAATATTATCAATAGTCACATCAGGTAATAAACTCATCTCATTTTCTACGTTCTGTTCATTATCTTCTGTTTTATTTTTTATATTTATTTGAGTAAAATTGCTTTCAATTTCTTCTTTATTTATTTCTTCATTATTTCGTTTAGGTGGATAAATATTCCATTCTTTTGGTATTATATTTATATTTGTTAATAATTTTGGACGTCTTAGTTTCTCTCCATTTGAGGGAGAACGTAACAAGGAATGTAATTCTGTTAGCATTGATTTACGACTGTTTCCTTCCTTTAAAGAAGAATACAACTTTATTTATATATTTTCAGAATATTTGTATATTTTGTATATTTAATTCTGATTTCCAAGTTTATTTTAAAGTCTGATTCCAAGTTTATTTTTCTGATTCCAAGTTTATTTAATAATATCTTGAATTCAAGTTTATTTTTTAATTATGATTTTAAAGTTTATTTTTAATTCTGATTTTAAGTTTATTTTTTAATTCTGATTTTTAAGTTTATTTTTATTCTATTTTTCTTCTCTACCTGTATATTAGTTTCATCATTCGATGCTTCAGTTTCTTGTTGCTTTCTCCTTTGTCCACGTATTTGTTTCAACAAAACAGACAATTGACGATCACTAAGCCTTTTAAGAGGTTGCCGAAGAGATTCATGCAAATCAGACTTTAAAAAAATTAAAAAATTAAAAATTAAATTAATAAACATTTCCATCACGTTCAGGGACTTCATTATTGTTGTAATCATTAGAATGTGAAACTTCCGGTTCCTCCCCACTTCCTTCAAAGTCATCTAATGAATGAAATTGTTGCCCTAGAAAATTTAAAAAAAAAAATTGAAATAAATATTTTAATTTAATTAATTAACCTTTTTTTAACTCATTTTGTTCAACTATTCCCCTCTCCTTTTGCAATAAACTAGGAAAGGTTTTTACAGCAAATGCTTTAGACTGTCCGAGCGGTGCCCATGGCTGTGCTCCCTTGTAAATCAACACAGGAGTGCTTCCTGCTGATAGCAACAGTCTTCTTCTCATGTTATTTGTATTTAGTCCGGTAGGTTTGGTTTGTTGTTGGTCATTTTCGGGAAGCGAATTAATACATTAAATTGGGGGAATTTTATTTCTTTTTTTTTAATTTTTTAATGGCTTTTTTAATCGAATTTTTTAATTATTTAATTTAATTTAATTAATAGATGAGAGCCTTAATTTTATTGACCCTCGTCTATTAATACAAAACAAATAATTTCTCAGACTCAAATGGTCAGGTGCGACAGAAAAAAACCCAAAAAAATTTAAACTATTTTTAAAATATTTTTATTTTTTTAATAAATTTAAAAATACTTAATATTTATAAAAATTAAAAATTTACAAGTAAATAGTAGCAATAAAACCAACAACAATATTGTTGTGCCTATTAAATTCATTCCTAAAAAATAAACTTTATTTAGCTTAAATTAATGTGTAATAGAAAAAGAGAAACAAATAAATTAAAAAAAGAAAGCAAAATTGTAAGTTTAATCTATTTAGAATTATCGCAAACTTAAGTTTGTAAATTAGTTGCAATAAACTTAAGAGTAAACAATATTATTAATTAAACTTAAGTTTTAAGAACTAAAAACAAGCTTTATTTTTTATTTGAAGCAAAAACTTAAAACTTAAGTTTTAAGAAGTAAAAACAAGTTTTATATTGTATGTGAAGCAGAAACTTGAAACTTAAGTTTTAATAAATTAAAATATTTATAAACTTGAAGCATAGTATTTTTAAAGTATATTTAAGCAATATTTTATATTAATTTATCTTTTTAATTTAATTGTTTGTTTCTTTTATTTTTTGCTTAAAAATAAAACATGTGTAAAAACGCTAATTTACCTAACTGGATTTTATAAAATAATTATTTTTATTATGTAATGATAAAAGGTATATACTATAATATAGGCGGATGTGTTGTTGATAATTTTGCGTGTTAAAAATAAAAGCTTCAAGAACAAAAAGAAAAATATTGTGAGGAAAAATGCTTTGCGTGCGCGCATATTTTTAGCTTAATAACACGCTGTACTACCAGTCAAATGAAAGATCTGCTTCTTCTTATTTTTAGAGGAAGAATTAGCTAAAAAAGAACCTAAGGGCAACTAACAACAATTCTTTTTTCCTCTTCTTTTTTTTTCATCCTTTCCTTCAACTTCTTTTTTACTTATTTTACACATCCCTAGATTTTCAACCACACATCTGTTTATATATAAATGTTCATATCTCTGTGTTGTTATTGTTGTTGTTGTTTATACTAAGAACAACACAACAACTACTACTTATTCTTTTCATAGGCAAAAGGGGATAAGTAGAAGAGGGCAAAAAAGCTGGTTATTTGCGTTGCAGAAAACGAGAGTTTGTCGGTGAACTTTTTTAGCATTAAAAATAAAATAAAAAATAAAAATAAGGAAAAATCTCAATGCGCGCTAGAAACACAAATATGCATAGTTTATATATTTCCATTTATTTGTATTCCTTTTTTTTACACAATCTTTTTTAGATAAGGAATAATAAATGGGTTTTTAATAGCAGTTGAAACAAAAATAAACTTGATAATCCGAATTATGAAAATAAACTTGAATCAGAAGAAATTAAAAATTATTAAAAATAAAAATAAACTTAAAAATCAGAATTAATAAAATAAACTTAAAAATCAGATTAATAAAATAAACTTGAAAATTGGAATTAATAAAATAAACTTGAATCAGAATTCTATAGAATAAACTTAAAAATCAGAATTAATAAAATAAACCTGAAAATCAAAATTTATTAAATAAAGTAGTTATTAAAATTTATTTTGTTGATCAGTTAAGTATTTAATTCATTTAATATATTTTTTATTTAAGTTGTGTTTTCTTTTTATTTATATTATTTTTCCCTCTCCATGAATTTAGCAATAAATTTTCAGCGATCACGCCAACACTTTTCTCAAAGCTTATCGTCAGCAACTGGTTGGTATATCAAGCTGAAATAAAAAATTATCAATAAAGGAAAATAAAGAAAATAAATTGCCAAATAAAATATAATAATTGTAAAAAATAATAGTTTAATTTTATTTATTAAGTTTAACAAGTAGTGGCATTTAATTGACTCTAATAATGTGAATAATTTCTGATTTTTTATTTCAACTTTAATTTTAGATTCTGATCTCAAGTTTATTTTATTATATCTTTAATTCAAGTTTATTTTTATTCTGATTTTAAAGGTTAATTTTAAATTCTGATCTCAGGTTTATTTTATTAATTCTGATTTTCAAGTTTATTTTTTAATTCTTATTCAAGTTTATTCTTTAATTCTGATTTCAAGTTTATTTTTTAATTAATTTTTAGAACTAGTATTGAATATGCGGTATTTATATTTTATTTCAGAATTTAATTTATTAGTTATATTAACTACTAAATATAAACATTTAACCACCACCCACTCAATACTATTATTTAAAAATTATTTCCTTAAAAACATTTAAAAAATGGAGGATGGAGGATGAATAATAACTAATAAATTTATATTTTAAATTAAATGGCAAATTTTACAAAAATTAAATAATGTTAACTTTAATGATGACTAAAATATTAATATTTATTTTACAGCCTTGCCTAATAGTATATAAAATAAGTTTATTTATTATATAGAGGTATTATTTAATAAATAAAAAAATAATTTAAAAAAAAAATTTTTTAATAAAATAATTAAAAAATTCAAAATTAACTAAAAAATGTTTTCCTTCTCTAATTTAATTGTTTCCTTGTTTATTCTCACTTTGTCGAATATTATTTCCAATTTTGGTAACGCTGCAGTTACTGAAATAATTGTTGAGAATAGCCCTTACGAGACTTGGTTGGAGGATGAAGTAGAATTCTTTCGTGATGATGAGAAAGCAGGAAATAATAGCACAAAGGCTGTTTGTTTTTTTAATAATTTATTTTTATTCAATTAATATTATAAATCAGAATTTTATAAAATAAACTTAAAATCAGAATTTATTAAATAAACTTGAATCAGAATTTTATAAAATAAACTTGAATCAGAATTTTATAAAATAAACTTGAAAATCAGAATTAAAAAATAAACTTGAAAATAGAATTAATAAAAGAAACTTGAATCAGAATTTATAGAATAAACTTGAATCAGAATTTTATAAAATAAACTTGAAAATCAGAATTTTCTAAAATAAACTTTAAACTAATTAATTAAAACAAAATTTTTGTTTAGCCAGAAAAATGCCTCACCCGTGCAAAATGCTATGCTGATTCTGATTGTGGTTTGAAGGGTCGATGTGTTGGAGGACTAAAAATAGCAAAGTGTGATTGCACTCCATGTCGTAACGGACTCATTTGTTATTAAATATTTTAAAATTTTCAAAATAAAAGAAAATTTTGAAGGTAAGCCGGATGATCCAAAAGCATGTGGGGGATTACAACACGCCTGTAATGGAAAATTAAAAATTTGTCAATGCTATGAGGGTTGGAAAAAGGCTGGTTATTCAACTCATCATAAGGCAAGAACTGAATTCTGTGGTGTTAAGGCATGTAGTTGGAATAATGTAAGAAAAATAATTTTTATTTGAAGTTATAAAATAAACTTTTAAATCAGAATTAAAAATAAACTTGGAATCAGAATTAAAAATAAACCATCAAAATAATAAACTTAAAATCAGAATTAAGAATAAACTTTAATTATAAAAATAAACTTGTTTTAGGATAGTTGCTTTGGCCTCCCATGCAAATCTGGAAATTGTCATTGCAGAAAAGTTTGATTTTGAAGAATGCTTAAGACTATTGGAAAGAATAAAAATATCCTAATCATTATTAATAAATTAAGTTTTAATTAATTTCTTATAAATTCTTCAATTAAAAATTTTTTTAATTTTAAACATTTTAATTTATTTGTGTAGGCGTTGGTTTAAATCTTAGTCTGTTAAAAAAGTTTTATTTTTTAAAATTAAATACAGCTGTTTCCTTTATCCCTATCGGTAGATTTATTTTCATTTTTAATCAATTTTATTTAATAAAATTAAATAAATTTAAAATTAAGAAAGTTTATTCCAAAAATATTTAAAAAGTTTATTCCATACTTAATAAAATAAATAATGAATTTTGGTACTGGTCCAAGTAAAAAATTCTGTCATATATGCCGCACTTGGATTGATGTTTTCGAAGACAAAGTACAATGCGAAAAATTTACTAGTATGTTTCTATACTTTATACATGCGTAATAACAAAATAAACTTAAAAATCAGAATTCAAAGTTAAACATTAAATCAGAATTAAAAATAAACTTTAAAATTCAGAATTTAAAAAAATAAACTTTAAAATTCAGAATTAAAAAATAAACCTGACATTCAGAATTAAAAATAAACTTTAAAATTCAGAATTTAACTTTAAAATCAGAATTAATAAAATAAACTTAAAATCAGAATTTAAAATAAAGTTTACAAACTTGAATTCAAGTTTTTTAGTGCATAAAAGTTGTTTCAAGTGTGCAATATGTGATTGTCAATTGAAACCTGGCTCATGTTCTAGAGACGATGGAGTGATGTATAGACAATTTATGTGTGATAAAAGAGCTCCTCTATGGTTTTGTTCTACTCATATGATGCTTGGATCTGGAGAGAAGTGTCAGATGTTGAGAGAGAAATTGGCAAGAATGGCTAATCAATAAATTATTTGAAGCAATTCTGATGCATAATTATATCTCCTAACCTTTAAACTAATTTTTTAAAAAATTAAAAATTTTTTTTAATCAATAAAAAAATAATTTTTGGTTAAACATCTGTTCGTCTTTAAACCCACGCTATTTTTTTGTTCGTCACTAAATTTTATTTTTGGTTTTTTAATTTATCCTTTAATCTTAGCTTTGATGATGTGAATTAATTGAACAATTGTTTAAATGGGTTAAAGACTAAACCCTAAAAATAATAGTTAAAACACAAATTAAATTCTATTTTAATTCCATTATTTTAATTTTAAATTATTTAATTAAATAATAATATTAAAAATTAAAAGTAATGAATTTTGGAACTGGTCCAACACCCAAGTTTTGTCATATATGCCGCAGTTGGATTGATGTTTTTGAAGACAAAATACAATGTGAAAAGTATACTAGTAAGTTTTAAAGTTGTTATATAAAAATGGTTAAAAACATAAAATCAGAATTAAAAATAAACTTGGAATCTGAAACAAAAATAAACCTGGAATTGAAACCAAAAATAGACTTAAAATCAGAAATAAAAATAAACCTGGAATTAAAATTAAAAATAAACTTTAAAGTTAGAATTAAAAATAAACTTGAATTATAAAAATAAACTTAAAATCAGAAACAAAAATAAACTTAAAATCAGAATTTTGGTTACAATATTATTAACTATTGTTAACTAAAAAATTTTGAGTGCACAAAAGTTGCTTCAAATGTGCTGTATGTGATTGTGACTTAACTCCAGGATGTTGTTCAAGGGATGATGGTTTAACAAATTTACAATTTATGTGTAATATACGGTCTCCAATCTGGTTTTGTTCGACTCATATGATGCTTGGTTCTGGGGAGAAATATCAGGCATTGAGACAAAAATACGGAAAAGTAAAACAATAAGTTAGAATTAATTAAATAATTAATTCTCTCATTTAAATTGAATTATAAAAATAAAATAATAATTAATTTAAATAGAGTTTAAAAAATTAAATAAAATAAAAAGATTAAATCAACAGTGTAAATTCGGACGTTTTGACGTCAAGTTTTAAGAGTGTCTGTTCTGAATATAATTAAACTTTGCCTAGTATATAAACACTTTAAAAATAAATAATTAAATTTATGGCTTTAAAAAAATCTAAAAAATATATATTAATTAATTTACAACCGTTGTAAAACCATTTGTTGTTTAAACATAAAAATAATTGATGAAGAAATAATTAATAAATAATTAAATAAATTCCTTAAGGTTCTCTGAGCAGAGTTTGTTATTTTTTTGTTTCTTTCTTCTTCTTCTTCATTATGTTGTATATCAACAACTGCTTCTATATCGGCGTTTTGCCCTTTTTCTGGAGTGCGGGTTCCATTGTTTGGGTTTAGGGCTATTACTAGACCTCCACTATCATCTGTGAATCCAACCTTTAAATTACAAAATGTCAAAAATACAAAATGGTAATAAAACTATATTTTAAAAGTTGAGACTCTAATGACCTAATTAATTAATTACAATAATTCCTTTAATTTTAAAACAAAAAATTACCTTAGCAGGGTCACTAGGAACACAATTATATGTGCCTGCAATTCTGAGGGTATATAAGCCTTCTCGACATACACAGACTGTTCCATTGCATTTTGAGTCAAGTAAACATTCTTGGTCTTTATCGCAACTCTGACCTATTTAATGAAAGTTAGGCTAAAACTCTAATGGTAGTCTGAGACTCAAATGGCCTGCTAATATTTTTTAGAGTCTTTTAACATAAAATTAGGTTGAGACTCTAATGAACCGAAACGTTCTTAGCGGACTTAAAAACCCATACTCTAATGTCCCTTTTATAATTAATCAATAAATAACCAGGAAAAGCAATTTGAGTATCACCCCCAATTGTGGCGTCTACTTTACCAAACTCCCCACCGCCATTATCATTCTCATACATATTTAGTAAATGGGGTAGTTCACTCCTTAAAAATCAAAAATAAAAATTAATAAAAAAATAAAATAAACTCAGCAAATGCTTCTTCTTCTTCTCCATCAATTTCCCAACCAATAATGCGTTGTTCATTAATATTAATATTATTTAACCATTCAATTAATGGATTATAATATTCAAGCAATGGAATGGCATCTTTTTTAAGGTAAAAGAAAAAAATTCTTTTTAATTTCTAAAAATTGTCAAAATACCAAGATTTCGTTTTCCAGTCAATTTCTCAAACGAATCTAACCAGAACACTGTGCCACCATTTTTTATTGCATCGTGAATATCCTTTAAAGGCTTATTATTTTACAGCTTTTTTGAAGCAACGAAAAAATCGATGCGTTTAAAAAGCTACAGGTTGGAATATGGACGGACTGGGTTAAAAGGTTGGGATTTTTTTATTTTTAACTCTGACTGGTTCTATACTAATTTAATTAAATAAAAGTATTTAATTAAATTAATATTTTAATTAAAATTAAATAATTTTAATTAAATGTTTAATTAATTAATACCTTCATTTCCTCCCTTTCTGGTAAACATCCTTGACTTAAATTATTTTTACACAATTTTTTTAAAACTTGAAATTGTGCGATATAGGCAATAGCATCACGAGTAGCGGGGGCATGTAGTTGAGTTATTATTGGAGAAGCTATTGGATCGCTTTCTATTGCCTTTGGGTCCGCCATTGAAGGGGCAATAATTCCTTGATATCTTTGCCTTTAAAAAATCAGAATTTTCCAAAAATCAGAATTTTCTGAAATATCAGAATTTTCTGAAAATCAGAATTTTCTAAAAATCAGAATTTTCCAAAAAATACCTCAAACTCCACCACTCTAAAGACCAATTAGAAGGTGTTATGCTTTCATTAAAAACAGCATATCTCCATTTATCTGTTTAAAGTTTTAATTAAATTATAATAAATATATAAACCAGCAACTAAAGCCATAGGTAATTTAACAAATTCTTCAATTGCTTCCTTATATAATTTATTAATTTCTGCAGATTCACTGCGTTCAATACCATCATTTAATATTTTAATAGAACGTAGATATTCCAAATTACGTGCTATAATGCTGAAAGCCCCGGCTAATGCAGAGCTTAGACTGAGACATTAAATTTAAATTAATTAATTAAAGGGGTTTATTTGCCTTGGATTAGGCGCATCCCTTAAAAGAATTGGTTGATTCCTTGAACTATATTGATAATATAGTTTAGCCATTAATCTGTGTGATTGAATAAATTCCTTTAATTTTTTTAATTTTATTTATTTTTATTTTAATTTATTTACTTGTTCACTTAACTGTCCGCACACTTTTATTCTATAGTCGTCTTGACCATTCATCTTAAAAATGCTTTAAGCTTTTAAGGATCAGAACTCTGATTTTATAATGATTAAAAATCAGAATTAAATTGAAATTCTGATGTAGTAAAAATCAGAATAAATCAGAATTTAATCAGAATATAATCAGAGTAAATCAGAATTTTAATCAGAATAAATCAGAATTTTAATCAGAATAAATCAGAATTTAATCAGAATAAATCAGAATTTTAATCAGAATAAATCAGAATTTTAATCAGAATAAATCAGAATTTAATCAGAATAAATCAGAATTTTAATAAGAAAAAATCAGAATTTAATCAGAATAAATCAGAATTTAATCAGAATAAATCAGAATTTTAATAAGAAAAAATCAGAATTTAATCAGAATAAATCAGAATTTAATCAGAATAAACCAGAATTTTAATTTACCATATCATATGCAGTAGCCGGATTACATATCATTTCTTTAGCCCAATTTCTTTTAAAAACAGAATTAGTCCAAAATGAACGAGGGAGTCGTTCAAACCCAAGGTATTTCATAAAGCGATATACCTTTAGAAAATAATAATTTTTTTTAATTAAAAAAAAATTATTTAAATAACCTTAGAATACATTAACCGAACAGTATAATTCTGTGAATGAAAAGAATTTAATAATTCATTAGAAATTCTTTCTTCATCTAAAGCCAATATTTCATCAGAAAAGGGTTTAGTTTGTTCATAATAAGCTAACCAATTATCTCCGTTTGGACTTTTTAATAAATGTATAGGTATTGGCCCATTTTTGGAGACAAAACCGGCCTTCTGATTCTTTTTTTTTAATTAAATTTTTTTAAATTAAATTAATTAAATTTAAATAAATATTTTAAGGATGTAAAAAGCTTGTTTAAAATATAAAAGAAATAATTTAATTAAAAAAATAAATAATTTAATTAAAAAAATAAATAATTTAATTAAAAAAATAAAATAAACTTACTTCCTCCCCTCCCTTCCTTGAGTGTAGAGCAGCCAACCGCGCTCGGAAATAAGCGTGTAATTGTTGGTAAAATGGCTTTATCTGATCATAAATATTGTTAAATTGTTCCTCAAGGTCTAATTGACGTTGTTGAGAAAACCCATAATTTTGGGGTAATTCGTAAACTGAGCGCCACATTTGGCCCAAATTTGGGGAGGAGTTTAGCCTTGCACCTTTAAAATACTTTTTTTTTCTTTTTATTTTTTTTTGGGTTAAAAATAAAGCTAAATATTTTTTAAAATAATTTAATTAATTAAATAAATATTTTTATATTTTAAATTAATTTTATTAATTAATTTACTATAAAAGGCGAATAAACAATTAAATTAAAAATCAGAATTAAAAAATGCTTAAAACTTGAAACTTAAAAATAAACTTATTTTTTAATACCTTTATTACTCAGTTGAACAAGTTGTGTATAACTCGTTGTTAGACTAGTCCCAACCGATAATCGCCATTTTTGCCAAAGATCAAGGCATTGCATTGCATCTGCCCCTGGGGAATTTAACATTGAGGGAATATCAGAAAAGCGCAGGAGACAAGCCGTTTTGTCGCCGCCCATAGGTGCTTTAAATTAAAAGGGGGGTTTTAATTAAAAAAAAAAGAAAATCTAAAAATTAAATTTTGGGCATTTTTAAACAAAAAAGAATTAACTTTAAATTTAAATTAAATTCCTTTTTAAAAATTAATTTTTTAAAATCCTTTGTTTACCCTTTCCAGGTTCCCCACATAGTTGGGTATGTATAAATTGTTGATTTATTGAAAGCAATATTTTGTTATATTCATTATAGTCTTCAGTATTTAATGCATTCATTCCTTGTTGTGATAGCACAGAAAATTGAATTTTCTCTAAGGATCCAAAAGGAAATATGCTTGAATTAAACTGGGCTGCTTGTAAGGCTGTTGCTTTTAAAAACACTCGGCCAACCTTTTTTATTAATTTTTTAAATTATCAGAACAAAATCAGAACGAAATCAGAACAAAAGAAGAATTAAACCAGAATAAATCAGAACAAAATCAGAATAAATCAGAACAAAATCAGAATAAATCAGAACAAGAGCGGAATTAATCAGAATAAATCAGAACAAAAATCAGAATAAAATCAGAATAAATCAGAAAATAATTTTTCACCTCTTCAGCTTCATCCAAACTTTGTTTTAAAGAAATAGACGCTGCTGTAAAATAATTCCAACCTGCCAAAGCTATTTGATGCAAAACTTTTTGTAGCTCCATTGAATAACCTTCTAACCATTTTTTTGATAATTCTGGATCATTAATGGAATTAAAAGGCTAAAAAATATTTAATTCAAATAAAGGACATTTCAGTGCCAATGCTTACTTTAAGGCCTTCTACTCTCCAATAATCACTAGAATTAATTAAAGCTTGTGCTTCCTTATTCAATTTTTCATTATTATTTGGCTTTTCATCAGATAATGTCCCTTTGTTTAAAAATTTATCAACGAGTGATTGAATAACCTTTTTAAAAATTAATTTATTTCCCTTTAAAAATAATTAATTTACGTCATTATCAACATCATCAGGCTTAGATGATTCTTGTTCTAAAGCTGCACCATAATCCTCTTCACTAACAACATCATCAATAATTATTTTTTTTTGTTTATTAGTTTCATCGTTTGCTCGAATAATTATGGAAAAATATGTTAGGAATAATAATTTTAATAATAATAGATGTATTAATGAGATATTCATTGTTTTCTTAATGAGAAAATAAACTTAGTTTGTTAACTAAAAATAAACCTGAAACCTCTTTATTAAAATAAACTTGAAACCTTTTTATTAAAATAAACCTGAAACCTCTATTAAAATAAACTTGAAACCTTTTTATTAAAATAAACCTGAAACCTCTTTATTATAATAAACTTGAAACTCTTTATTAAAATAAACTTGAAACTCTTTATTAAAATAAACTTGAAACTCTTTATTAAAATAAACCTGAAACTCTTTATTAAAATAAACTTGAAACTCTTTATTAAAATAAACCTGAAACTCTTTATTAAAATAAACTTGAAACTCTTTATTAAAATAAACTTCAAAATAAATTGAAAATAATCCCAGAAAATAACCTGATTTTATAACTTTCCGGAAAAATAACTAAAGAGCTCTCTTAAAAATAACTTGAGAGAATCTATGGAATTATTTTTTGAAACTGCCCTATATTCCTTAAATTAATAATAATATGCATGCATACTTTAAGGGTACTTATGTTTCTAAAATCGTTGCAAATTGAGCGTAAAAAGGAAAGGTGAAAGTGAATGGATCGGAAAATGTGTGAAAGAGGAGATCGATCTGCTAATAAAAAAGGTTCTTTTTTATTCAGAATAGATGGAGATTTTTTTGGATTCTTTAAAAATGTTTCAGGAAGTAAACGAATAGGTGCGCATAAACATTAGTTCAAGCTTTATAGAATAAGAAGGGATGGACATTTTCGAACAAACTTTATATCATTCGATAGAGAATTAAATTTGCTACAAAATAAGACTAAAAACTAAATAATACTTAAGAAATAAAAAATGTAATGATTTAAAAAGTGTGAAAAATGGCAATTTTTGAAGGTTTTTTGATCATATCTATTGAAAATGAATTTCTAAAATTTGGATTTTTTAAATTTCTAATAGTTTATTCAATTCTCTATCGAATGATACCAAAAGCTTTTTAAACGGTTAAGCCTTTCCTTGGGTATTGAGCTTTCTAAATCACTCCATTTTTCAGTCAATAAATTAAAATGGTTCAAAATCTTTTCTTTGAACGAAATGCTTTGAATGCATTATTATCGTGCTGCTCTATTTGCCACTCACAATAAATCGACAAATCTAAAAATATTGCTCGCGGAGATGAAGAATAATAAAAGCAAAAAATAATATAACGGAGAGGACTGGATTTTGGGGATTTAAGAAAAGAGGGTGCGCAAAACTAGGCGTTTTGGCGTTATTTAAATATTGTGGTTTCTTTCAGTTAAATAAACTTTAAAATTTGAAAAAAGATCACTTAAAAATTAAAAAATCAGAGGAGAAAATAAAAGGACAATTTTTCCAATTTTTAAATTATTTATAAATTCAAAAGTAAAAGTTTATTTATTATTGCGCACAACCAAATTCAGTAAATAATAAAAAGAAAAATAAAAAATGAAAGAAAAGGATTACTTGAATAAATTTTGGTGTAAGGGGGATGATAATCTATTAATTGAAAGAATAATTAAATATATGTGTTCTGTGATCAACTAGGGGATTTAGAAGAATTAATTAATTGGATTGGAATAATTGTTTGAAGAAATATCTATTTTACAAAAAATAAACTTGAAGCTTTTCCAGAAAATAAACTTGAAACTTTTCCGGAAAATAAACTTGAAACTTTTCCAGAAAATAAACTTGAAACTTTTCCGGAAAATAAACCTGAAACTTAACAATCCACACTTGTGGAGAGACATTTCGGCGCTGACTGCTTATTATTTATTTAATTATTTTTTTAATCCCAATTGAATACATAATTATTTTTTAAAATATTCTCTATTAGTTGGTAATGACTAATCACTAAAAAATCAATGATATAAATTATTATTAATTAATATTTTAAACTTTTATTTTCAAAATTATATTAAAAATAAATAAAATTAATGCTTTTTCTTCTAATATTTTTTCTTTTATTTAAATTAATTTTTCCTAAAGCTGTGTCAGAAACTAATGAAACTTATAAATTTATTGAAGCAAATAGTAATGAAATTTTACAAAAATATTTGCCTTTATGGGCTTCTGGAATGATTCGAATTGAAAGGGATGGAAGTAGGTTAGTAGAGGACCGCATTCATTTAAATCTATATCTTCCTATAAATTGTAATTAATTTAATTTATTTTTAGACTATTATATAGAGGATTTAATGACCTATAAAAATCCAAAATTTCATAATTTTATGTAAAGAACAAAAAAAGTTGTGGTCAAAAAACCGCAAAAATCGTCAATTTTCGTTGTTTTTTGAACATAACTTTTTTTCTTATGAAGCTAAAATTTTAATTTAAATTTCATTAGATAGCTTATTTAATTCTCTATCGAAAGATATCAAAAACTAATTTAAAAGGTTAATCCATTTGGGAGTTATATGCCTATAAACCAGACCAATTTATTCCCTTATAGCACAATTAATTATATGCGTGGAAAAAGGCAGTCGTTGAATTTATATTTGAAACTGTCCCCATTGTTAAGAAGAGAAGGAATATTTAATTTTACAGTTTCAATAAATAATTGGGAATCTTGTTCATGCGTTACTGACAGAGTTTATGAGAATTTGTTAGTAAAAAAATTTTTTTTTAAATTTTCTTTAAAGTTTAAAAATTTTCTAAAAATTTTAAAAAATTTTTTAAATTTTTTAAAAATTTTAAAATATTTCTAAAAATATTTCTACACCTTAAAATAAATTTTAAAATTTATTTTAAGACTCCCTTTTGCTTTTAATCGCTTTAATGGTAGAGGAATTAGCAAAGAAGAAGTAGTCTTACTCTCTTGGAATTTTTGGTTAAGTCAGAAAGGAGAAAAGAAATTCTTTTTTTCAGGAATGACTGGCCAACAATTTGGCAATGGTTAGCAAAAGAAAAAAATTTTTTAAAAAATTATTTTTTACCAAAAATAATTTTAGAAAATAATGCAACTTGGACAGACATTCCAGGGATGTATCGGCGCGCAACCTTTTTTACCCTTCAAAACCGAAAAATAAAAATTCTTTACGGAGAAAAAATTGCTGAATTAATCAGTTCCAGACCTACTAACGACGACAAAAAAAATTTTAAAAAATTCGAAAAAATTTTTCGAATTCGAATAATTTCACAGAAGGAACTCGTTAGATTGTTTAATTGGCTACCAGGGAAAATGCTTGATGGGGACACTCCTTATTGTGACTGGAATATAAATATTGTAATTATTTTTTATTATTTTTTTAAAGTTTAGAGGGTATTTTTAGAAAAACTTTTTCAGAAAATAAATTAATTAGTGTCTCCTTTACCTGCGCACTGAAACGTCCTTACCAAAACTTAGGGGATTAAGCTTTGTCTAAAACTTAATTAAATATTATTTCAGCCGTCAGATCTGCAATTACTTATTCCTGTGATTATTTAAAAAATGAATTTAATTAAATTAATGCAGCTATTTTTAATTAAATAAATTAATACATTAAAAAATAAATTTTAAAATGAAACTAATTTTCTCTATAAATAATAAATATTATTTGAAAATAATATCTATAAAAAGCTATATTTGTTTTAGCTATAAATCTTCTCATTAGTATTTGTATTTCAAATTTATTTAATTCCCCCCTTCATTCCCATGCCCTGAAGAAGCTGAATAAATTAAATTAAAAAATTAAAAGCATCGTTAAAGCAAAATTCACCTTGCGAAGAGGAAGGTGGGCGTTGATCCACTTCCTGCGCCTCAAACTTCCCCGGGTTCGTATTAATTAAATTATTTACATTCTGTTGTTGACCGGGATCTAGACAATTGAAAACTATTAAAATTTAAAATTCACCTCTAATTCCAAAAGAAGAATTTAAAGCCTTTCCTGTACGCGAACCACCTCAAAAGGAAGGCTTTTTCCCTGCTAAATCCTCAACTTTTCCAACAGAAGGTTGGAAAGATTGATGCATAGACACATTCTTAAACTTTGAAACTGAAGGTTTATGAGACAAATTCATTTCAGACTTTGCTTTAAAATTAATTAAATTAAAGGGTAATTTACCTAAAAATAAATTTATTTATTTAAATTAATTAATTTAATTAAAAGAATAAATTCAAATAAAAACTGAATCACCTCCCTGTTTATTTCCCCAAGGCTTCATGCAATCCGTTAAATTAAATAAAATAAAAAATAAAAATAAAAAGGTCAACTTCATCGTCAAGGAGTGTTTAAAGGACTTTTTTTTAATTTAAAAGTAAAATAAATGGCAATGATTGAGTCAATCAGGCAAAAATGTAAATTAGTTGGGGTGTGTTTTAATCCCTCAAATCAATTAAACAGTCTCTCTCTCGTGTTTGCCAATAATAAATATTAAAGCAATGCGCGCGCACACATGTCCTTATTTGTTAGACTAATATTGGGAAAATTATCTTTTGTCGGCTTTTAAAAAATATTTTTTAATTAAAGTAAAAATAAATAAATAAAGGACACATTAATTGACTGCAAGTAATGCCAAAAAAGACAAAAAAAACACCGACCAAAACGACCAAAAAAAAAAAAAAAAAAAAAAAAGTTGCAACTAATTCTACGTTTATCAAAGAGTTTTTTTTAATTTTCAAAATGACTAAAAACCGAAATGCCAAAAAATAAATAAATGACAGAATGTTTAATGACAGTAAAGAAAAAAGGAGAGACTACTAAACTTCGGTTAAATTGTTTTTTTTTACTCTTTGTTTTCTTCATAGAAGACATCAAATTGTTCTTTTCTTCTGTCCTTTTTGAATAAATGCTTCTTTCCCTTGACATCCTCATCCCTTAAATTATTAAATTTTATTCTTTTTTAAACAATAAAATTAACCATTGGTTCTCACTGAGCCCCAGAACTAGGACCTTTCGAAGGAGGCCCTTGGCTTCCACGACGTCCTCTACCTCGATTGACTCCACGGGTTCTGCTGCGGCCTCCTCTGCGCTGTTGTCCTTGTTCTGGTTGAGGCACTGAGGAGATAAATTAAATTATTTAAATAAATCTAAACCTGATTGTTCCTCTTCTTGAGAACCCATTTCAACATCATCATCATCAGGAATAATTTGAGGATGTCCGCGAGAGCCTAAATAATTAGAATAAATATAAACATAAAATAGAAATGTAATTCATTACCTTCACCAACTTGGGGTTGACCACGTTGCATTGCTTGTTGTTGCATTGCTTGTTGTTGTTGTTGCCTTAAAAACCAATTTTGTCGAGCTTGCTCCAAATTAATAGGATTTGTAACAACATTTGATTGAGCCCGTTGTAATTGTTGTTGTAAAAGCATTTGATGCAAATTGACTGGTGTAGGCATACGACATGAAAAAAAAATTATTATTAATTAATAAAAAAATATTTGTTAAATAAAAGCTAAACTTATGTAAATATATAAAAATATTAATTTAAAATGTTTTTCTATTTCTCCCCGTTTTTATTCTATGTAAAATTATTTGAGGAAAGGGAAAATTGAAGCTTTTATATAGAGTAAAGTTTGAAACTTGAAATTAAAACTTGAATTAAATTGTTTCAACTTTATATAAAGAAAAAGTTTAATTAAAATTAAATAAACTTACGAGGAATATTTTGTTGACTGTAAGGATGTTTCATAGCCATTGGATTAGGTTGAGCATAAAGCTGTGCTCCAGGGATTACATTACCAAAATTTAAAGTTCCGCTTTTTCCAAGGGATTCAAAAAGGTGTTTGGGGTTATCTTCCTTTGTCACTTTAATTAATTAATTAAATAACTCAGCATTGTCTTTATTTTATTATTATTACCTACACCCTTTCCTTTCCCTTGATTTCCTTCAGTGTCTCTAGTTGGAGGTTTGGGTACTTTAAAAACAAATCCTTGTTCTTTTCCCTTGTCTTTTTTCTTCTTCTGTTTAGAAGATGGTTTAGCCGTTTCATTATCTTCTAAACATTAGTTTAATTTAAATAATTAATAACTAGAGGCCTGCGCCGAAACGAGTCTCGACTAGATTTTACGAGATCCCGCTCTCAAATCTAGACTTTTGGAGCTTCGAGATTCGAGATTTTTTGAGATTCGAGATTTTTTGAGATTTGTCATCGGGATCTCGCCAATCTCGGTTCGAGATCTCGGAAATGCAATTTTACGTCTCTAATAAAAACCCTTAAATTAAAGCAATTTTAAGAGACTCACGCACCTTCTTCTAAAAGCTTTTCAAACTCCTTTTGTTTTATCTTTAAAAAATTTTTTGTCTCTTTAATATTTTGTTTTGAGAGTTCCCTAAGTTGATTTAAAGACTTCTCACTTTCATTACGCATTTCTTGCAGTTGTTTTTCCATTTGCGCTTCTCGTGCTTGTTTAGCTGTTTCTTCAGCAATGTTTCGTGCCTCGAACATACGTTGATTTTCTTGAATATTAAACAAAGCCTGTTGCAATTCCTCAGGATTAACAAAATTCACTACTCCTTGCCCAGCCGGGTGAGTTTCTTTTCCTTCTTCTTCCCCCTTCTTTTCACCTTTTTTGCTGTCTGTCGAAGCGATTAAAACGCAGACAAAAAATAAATAAATTGCCAAGTTTTTAAACTTCATTCTAAAATTAAATTTTAATTAATTAAATGCAAGGAAAATTTTTTTCTTTTAAATTTTGGGAATATTAAAAAAAAAGCGCTTCCTTTCAAAGAATATTATTTTCTTTGCTTAATATGAAATAATTTAATTTAAAAAATATTAAAAATAAATAAATTCAATCAACTCCGCTTCTTCTTTTAAACCCAAAAATGCGAACGTTTTTACTTGTGCAGGGCTATTGCCTTTATTGAATAAAATCAGACGCAATTCAATGGGAAGGGTCCTCACTCTGTGGGTAGTGGCATGAGGGGAGAAATTTTTGCCGAGAGGAGAAAAAAATATTTCCTTTTTTTCTCTTTTACTCTCTTCATTTTATGTGTAGTGAAAAGCATTAATTAAATAAAGAATTTCATAAGGCAAATAAATGCACTTTTTCCCTTTAACTTTTAAATTTTATTTTAAAGGAAGTTGTAGTCCACACCTTTTTTTTTTATTTTATAAAATTCAAACAATGGCAATTGCTATAATTTAAATTTTTTAAAAGTGCATATGAGGCATGTGTCAATTGATTTTCCTCTGCCTCTTCCTTTAACGCTTTGCAAATTTTAATTTTTTAAATTAAATTAAATTAATTAAATATTATTTAATTAAATAAAATTAAAAATAAATATTTATTTTTAACATTTATATTTATTTTCTTTTAATGGACACATTTATTTCCATTAAACTTTTTATTTAAAAATTTAATTTTCCAAAATTGGAAAAACTTAAAAAAATAAAAAAATTTAAATAAATTATATTAAATAAAAATTAAAAAAATAAAAAGAAAAAATAAAAGATTTTTTTTCCATGTTCAAATTTTATTTAAGAAAATTTAATTTAAAAGTTTAATAATTTTTAATTAAAAAAATTCCTGGACCTTGACCTTGGAATATTTTGGAAGTTAGTTAGGAAACATTGTCTTAAATTATTTTTAAAATTTATGTTAAGTTCTAATACTTAAAAAATATAAACTTAAAGCCCGCCCGTATCAAAAATTTTGAAAAATTTTTTTAATTATTTTAAAATTTATCTTTTAAGTTCTAATACCTAAAAAATATAAACTTAAAGCCCGCCCGTATCAAAAATTTTTTTTTTTTTTTTTAATTTATCAAAAATTCATGGACATTGACCATGGAATAATTTTGAAACCTTCAGGACAAAAATTTTTTAAATTATTTTAAAATTTATCTTTTAAGTTCTAATACCTAAAAAATATAAACTTAAAGCCCGCCCGTATCAAAAATTTTTTTTTTTTTTTTTTAATTTATCAAAAATTAATTGACATTGACCATGGAATAATTTTGAAACCTTCAGGACAAAAATTTTTTAAATTATTTTAAAATTTATCTTTTAAGTTCTAATACCTAAAAAATATAAACTTAAAGCCAGCCCGTATCAAAAATTTTTTTTTATTTTTTTAATTTATCAAAAATTCCTGGACCTTGACCATGGAATAATTTTGAAACCTTCAGGACAAAAATTTTTTAAATTATTTTAAAATTTATCTTTTAAGTTCTAATACCTAAAAAATATAAACTTAAAGCCCGCCCGTATCAAAAATTTTTTTTTTTTTTTTTAATTTATCAAAAATTCATGGACATTGACCATGGAATAATTTTGAAACCTTCAGGACAAAAATTTTTTAAATTATTTTAAAATTTATCTTTTAAGTTCTAATATCTAAAAAATATAAACTTAAAGCCAGCCCGTATCAAAAATTTTTTTTTTTTTTTAATTTATCAAAAATTCATGGACATTGACCATGGAATAATTTTGAAACCTTCAGGACAAAAATTTTTTAAATTATTTTAAAATTTATCTTTTAAGTTCTAATACCTAAAAAATATAAACTTAAAGCCCGCCCGTATCAAAAATTTTTTTTTTTTTTTTTTTAATTTATCAAAAATTCATGGACATTGACCATGGAATAATTTTGAAACCTTCAGGACAAAAATTTTTTAAATTATTTTAAAATTTATCTTTTAAGTTCTAACCTAAAAAATATAAACTTAAAGCCCGCCCGTATCAAAAATTTTTTTTTATTTTTTTAATTTATCAAAAATTCCTGGACCTTGACCATGGAATAATTTTGAAACCTTCAGGACAAAAATTTTTTAAATTATTTTAAAATTTATCTTTTAAGTTCTAATACCTAAAAAATATAAACTTAAAGCCCGCCCGTATCAAAAATTTTTTTTTATTTTTTTAATTTTCAAAAATTCCTGGACATTGACCATGGAATAATTTTGAAACCTTCAGGACAAAAATTTTTTAAATTATTTTAAAATTTATCTTTTAAGTTCTAATACCTAAAAAATATAAACTTAAAGCCCGCCCGTATCAAAAATTTTTTTTAATTTTTTTAATTTATCAAAAATTCCTGGACATTGACCATGGAATAATTTTGAAACCTTCTGGACAACAATTTTTTAAATTATTTTAAAATTTATCTTTTAAGTTCTAATACCTAAAAAATATAAACTTAAAGCCCGCCCGTATCAAAAATTTTGAAAAATTTTTTTTAAATTTTCAAAAATTCCTGGACATTGACCATGGAATAATTTTGAAACCTTCAGGACAAAAATTTTTTAAATTATTTTAAAATTTATCTTTTAAGTTCTAATACCTAAAAAATATAAACTTAAAGCCAGCCCGTATCAAAAATTTTTTTTTATTTTTTTAATTTATCAAAAATTCCTGGACCTTGACCATGGAATAATTTTGAAACCTTCAGGACAAAAATTTTTTAAATTATTTTAAAATTTATCTTTTAAGTTCTAATACCTAAAAAATATAAACTTAAAGCCCGCCCGTATCAAAAATTTTTTTTTTTTTTTTTAAATTTTCAAAAATTCCTGGACATTGACCATGGAATAATTTTGAAACCTTCAGGACAAAAATTTTTTAAATTATTTTAAAATTTATCTTTTAAGTTCTAATATCTAAAAAATATAAACTTAAAGCCAGCCCGTATCAAAAATTTTTTTTTATTTTTTTAATTTTCAAAAATTCCTGGACATTGACCATGGAATAATTTTGAAACCTTCAGGACAAAAATTTTTTAAATTATTTTAAAATTTATCTTTTAAGTTCTAATATCTAAAAAATATAAACTTAAAGCCAGCCCGTATCAAAAATTTTTTTAATTTTTTTTAATTTATCAAAAATTCCTGGACATTGACCATGGAATAATTTTGAAACCTTCTGGACAACAATTTTTTAAATTATTTTAAAATTTATCTTTTAAGTTCTAATACCTAAAAAATATAAACTTAAAGCCCGCCCGTGTATTTAGTTAATCACTCAAAAAAATTTTTTTTTCAAAGTAAAATTAAATAAACAAATGACAGATAATCTGAAAGAGCTTCTCAAGCTGAATCGAATGGTACCACTCTCGAGATGTGGAAATGTTTATAAGCAGAGATAGAGGCCCCGAAACTTAAAAACCCCAAAGGGGGGAGTAAGCGCATTTTTTAAGATAAGCTTAATTCTCCTCTTCTTTCTTTTTTAAATTACCTTCAACTTGTTTAGGAAAAACTTGTTGATTGTTTTTAGTGCTATTTCCAAGTTTTATTTTAAGTTGCGTTTTACTAGTCTCTGCAACCTTTTTCCCTTTCTCTTTTCTTTTATTGTCGTCCTTTTGATGCTCTTTGACGCATTTTGTTAAACCAATTAAAATAACGCAGACAAACAAATAAATTGTTAAATTTTTAAAATTCATTTAAAAATAAAAATAATGTCAATTTGTTTGTTATAAAAAGTTTAAACTGTTTAAGATTTACTTTTCTTTTATAAAAATAAATAAATAAATGCCGTGTATGTGAGCGTTACGTGCGCAGTTGTAAGGGTGTAGAAAGCGACTGACTTTACAGATCAATTCTCCATTGCGGCTATTGCCTTTATTGAATAAAATCAGACGCAATTCAATGGGAAGGGTCCTCACTCTGTGGGTAGTGGCATGAGGGGAGAAAATTTTGCCGAGAGGAGAAAAAAATATTTCCTTTTTTTCTCTTTTACTCTCTTCATTTTATGTGTAGTGAAAAGCATTAATTAAATAAAGAATTTCATAAGGCAAATAAATGCACTTTTTCCCTTTAACTTTTAAATTTTATTTTAAAGGAAGTTGTAGTCCACACCTTTTTTTTTATTTTATAAAATTCAAACAATGGCAATTGCTAAAATTTAAATTAAAAAAATAAATAAAGTGCATATATTTGCGTAATTACCGTTTAATTTTGATTAATTAATACCTTCAATTCCCTCTTTTTAATTGTTGTGAATCGTCTATCTCTCCTATAGAAGTAAAAGAAAAGGTTCTAATAAGAATAGAAGAGTTCTTTTAATTAGAATAAGGGAACTTTATAATAAAGCTGTTTATTTAATATTTCTATAAGTCGCCACTTAAAAGACGCAAGTGGACGGTTGAACGCGTAAATTAATTAAAAACGTTCAAATCGCATTTTTAAATAAAACTTTTTTTTAAAACTTTTTTAAGACTCAAAGGAATATTTTAAAAATTTAAAATATTTTTTGTTTTTTACTTTTGTTAAAGGCGACAATTTTCTTTCGTTTACATAAACCGAAGGTTTATAAAATAAGAGACTTGATAAAAAATTTTGAGTAAATTTCTTTATAAAAGCATTTAAATAAAGCAAGAAAAATGTCTCAAATGATAGAATAATTTTAGAAAAAGTTTAATAAAAAGGATGTTTATATGTGTATGTGTATATGTGTAATACGTTCCTTGTACATCTCTGAAGACATTCAACGTCTTTGAAAAATATAATCATTTAATACAATTGATTATAAGCTTCAGTATTGTGTAACTGTTGTTGTTTAATTTCTGTAATTAAAACAAAATAATGTTTAACAACGGCCGGTTTGTCACAACAAATTTGTCGCAAATTTAATTCGCGATGAAACGACCGAAAAGATTCAAATTAATTACCTCTATTATACGCACGAGTAATTCTTCGATTCTTGTGAACATTCTTAAGCAAAGCTTCTTCAGCCAACCCTTCAAAATCAATCTTCTTAACAAGCCCTGAAAAACATTTTTTTAAGCCTCATTTTTAGGTTAAACTCCAACCAGAAAAATTACCCTTTGAAGGGTTAAAAATATTAACCCCTGAGGGGATTAATAAATTAAAGATTTTACCTTCAATTTTAACAATAGAAAGAAAGGAAATTATTTAAATAAATAAAACTTTTTCTGACACTAAAAAGTTGTTTTTTTTGACTTAAAAAAAGGGTCCCCCCTTTCCATCAATTAAATAACAAAGAAGCTTTATTAAATTTTACTTGGATTTGTATTTATCTTAGTTTGCATCTTTCTTTTGCCTGCTGCATGATTATGTTCCATTCTGTCTTCTGGAGTTTTTGGAGTCTCCAACGTTTCCAGAGGTTTAATTTTGTAATATTCCCCTTCTTTTTTTTCATCGCTTTCTTCACAGACAGTTAGAGCAAACAAAACGCCGACAACCAACAAAGAAAATGTTGAATTTTTAAAGTTCATTCTTTTAAAAATAAAATTGAATTGTTTAATTAATTTCTCTTGCCCATAATAGCCTCCCTTTTAAACGCAACAAAGCGTGCGTCTTTGTTAATGTAAAGCATTGTTTAAAGGTAATTTTGTTGGGTGAAGCATTCAGTCTCTCTCTTGATTTAATTGTATTTCTCTTTCTCTAATGAAGCAATTGACTCGTAAAATCCGGCTAAATTCAATAAAGGCCCTCGACCATCTACAACCACTCCCCTCACTCCCTTTCCCTGCTCCCTCTCCCTGCTCCCTTTCCCTCTTTATTGCCAATTGCCAAAATTCAAATTTTAAAAAGTGCATGCATCTAACTCCATAATTTAATTGATTAACCAAACCTTTTTTAATTTATTAAATTAAATTAATTAATTAAATAAAATTAATTTTTATTTTTATTCTTTAGTTAAATATATTTCTAGTCGTTTAAGTTTATTTATTTGTTTATGGACATTTTGTCCATTGACTAAATTAACTTTTTTTTACCTTAAGAAAATTAAATTAAAAAAAAATTTTTTTACAATTTATTCTTATTTTTAAAAAATAATAATTCGTTTCACTGGGGTAAAAATAAAATAATATTTGTTTTTTGTAGGAATGGGAAAGGGGTAGAAAGAGAGTAAAAGTAAAAACATGCACAAACACAATCAAATTAATTAAAAAATTGAAAGTTTAATTTTATCAGAATCACGCGGGAAATAAAAGAATTAAAATAAAAGGAAAAATAATTTTATCTTTCTTTAAAAATTAAAAAAAAATTTTTTTTTTAATTCAAGCGCATGAACTTTGCCCTAGGCAATTTGCCAAAAACGCTTGTAAAAAGGCCAAAATGAGACCTAATTTCATGAAATTTTGCTCAGTTGTTAAAAATAGTATCAGCTAACATTCCCCAAAATTTCAGAATTTTTGGTTAACTATTTCAGAAATTATGGGACGAAATGTCTCAAGAACGAAAGAAAAATTCCGTTTTTCCTCCTATTTTCGGCCATAACTTGAGAAATAGATGACCAAAAATTATAAAACTTGAAACTAAGTTGGTTAATGCTGTTTAGAATAAATTTGAAAAAAATCAGCCCAGGAGGCTGTATTTACAATTTTATATGATTTTTTAAAGTTTGTTGGTACGCGACAAGAAAAAAGAAAAAAATTCTTTTTTTCTTTCAATTTTTCACAAATTAAAAAAAAATTTTAAATAAAAAGAAAGATAAAAACGTAAAAAATAATATATAGTTTTAAACTAATCAAATCTATTAATTTTATAATTAAGAAAAATCTAGTCTCATTTAACAAAGGTTATAACAATTGCAAAAAATATATATAAAAATAACTAGAAATTTTGTTTAAATTCTACAATATCGATGCATTTTATTTTAAAGAAAAAGTAATTAAAATGTATGAAAAATCCCGAAACTTTTTTTTATTAAAATTTTGACATTTTGTCAATTTGACATTTTGTCTTTTGGACATTTTGTCAGTTTGACATTTTGTAATTATTTTAATAAAAAAAGTTTTACTAAAACTTTAACTAGGTATATTTAATTAAAAATATAATAATATAAAACTATCAATCTACGAATCATTAAACACCGGATAAAAAATAATTTTAAACAAATATATAGTGGAATCTTAGAAAACGTTTTTTGAATAAAAGAAAAATAAAAGAATGGAAATAAAATTAAAATTAATTTTTTAGTGTTTTATTTACACATTTGTGCTTTTAACATGTCCACAAAATTTAAAAAAAATTTTAATTAAAGAAGAGAGGTCAGTTCATCACGAAGACTGGCTAAATTCAAACGTTTATAACTCCTAAACAAGCAAAGCTTTTTTAGTAGTTTTTGGTATCATTCGATAGAGAATTAAATTCTCTATCAACTGAAGTTTAAAGCTTAATTTTAAGTTAATTAATAAAAATGTTATGGTCAAAAAACTGAAAAAATTAGCCAAAAGTTAGGCTTCCGGGTACAAATTTTTAAGCCGTGCTGAACTGACCCAAAAGAAAAAGAAAATAATAAACTTAAGTCTGAAGATGCTTAAATAAATTTAATTAAATTTTAAAAAAATTTATCCAGTTTAAAGTTATTTTTAAGCATCCTTGCAATTAAATAAAATTAATTTGAAAGAAAGGAAAAATAAATTTAAAAATTAAATTTTGAGGTGAGGATGTGAAAGAGCCGAGTGTTTTGCTTTCTTTTTATTAAGATAAAGTTCACACAAGTGATTGGAAATATTTTTAAAAAATAAAATTAGGAAAGGAAACGGCAGCTTTCTGGTAAAATAAACGGGCCTTTTTTTGATTAAAAAATTATTTTAAAAAATGCCAAAAAAAATTCTTCTTTTTTCTAAAAATTAATTTAGCTATTTTTCTTTATTTTTAAGTTTATTAAACTTTAATAAACTTAAAACTTTAACTTTATTTGTTAAACTTAGGGTTGCATGTTGCAAGGGTTTAAAGAGCAAAGGGACGTTAAGTTCAATTAAAAATTCATAACTCCATGTTAAATAAAGATTTTAATAAGATAATTAATTTAATAATAGAGAAGAATGTTGGCTACAAAATGGCTTTAAAAAATAAAAAGAATAAATTAATTCCTTAAATTATTTTTAAAAATTAAAGTCTAAGCGCTTGCAGCCTGACATGGTTGCTTTAAAAATTCACTACTTTTTAATGGAGGGAGCTAAAAATTAGAAAATTTTGGAATTTAGTAGCTCAATATAAGCCCTATCTTTTGGTCCTAAAATTAAAATTTAGAATCCACAAAATGTCAATTTTATCGATTTTTAAATGTACTAAACAATAAATTTTAGACACCATTTTAAAAGTTTTTTTGAAATATTAATTTAATTATTGGCAGCATGAAATTTTAAAAATTAATTTTTTAAAGCCAAGATTCTGCTCTATAAAATTTTATAAAACCTAAATTTGTAGCTCTATCTAGCCAGGAGTTATAGACCTTCAAAAACTGCTACCCCTACTTCTCCTTTAACCTTTACCTAAACAACCATAATTTAATAACTTATTTAATTGTAAGTTAATTTAAGAAGTTTACTTAATTATTTTCTTTTGGCATTTTTTTAACAAAAACAAAAAGATTTAAATAAAACAATGGAATATATTAACCTCAAAAGGGAATATAAACGCCAAAAATAAAAAATTCTGGCATTATGTTTGTAGTGCAAAAAATAACAAAATAAACAAACATAAACAAAAAGAGGGGATAATATTTTGGGTGAAGTTCCCAATTATTAAGATTATTTAAAAATAAAATTAAATATTAATCAAATAAATTCAAAACGCAAAAAACGCAAAAAACAACGCCAAAAACGCAAAAACGCCAAAACCATTAAAAATGCCTGCCAAACAAGTTTCAATCCATTCGAACTTCTTCAACCTTTAATTCTTCTTCTTCATCATCCTCCAAATCTTCATCATCCCCTTCTTCCTCTTCTTCATCATCTTCTTCCTCAGCCGCCTCAGCGGTCGTCAACCCAGTCCGACGCATAGGACTGTGTTCATTATTATTACTACAACTACTTGTTGTTGTCCCTGTACTGCTTGAAGACGCAGCAGAGGTTCTACGTCCAAATAAAGTATTCGAACTATTTTGAATAAAAGTTAAAAACGTTAAAATGATGTCAGGTTCAATGATGTTAAAGGGCTGTTGTTGTTGTTGAAATTCAACAAAAGTTTGGACCAAGTTAGAAATGTGTGAAGCAATTTTCTAAAAATTTTATACATTTTTTTACTCAAAATCAGATGTGGAAGAAAAGGTTAAAATTTAAAAATTTCATTTTGGTTATTTTTTAATAAATAAATTCACGTTAGAAGGAACTTAAAGGGTCAAAGACTCTGCCTGTTCAGAAGAATATAACTTTGGAACAAATAAACTTATACAGAAATAATTAGTATCATTCGATAGAGAATTAAATTTGCTATAAAATGAAATGTAAAGCAAAATTTTAAGTTGATTAAACAAAAAGTTATAGGCAAAAAACAGAAAATATTCGAAAAAATCGACTTTTTTTCTTTTTTTTTCGACCCTAACATTTCTCCCATATTTAGTTAAATTTTATTATGATAGTCCTTTCAATTCTCTATCTAATGATATAAAAAGTTTTTAAATAAGTTCATTCAATGCAGAGTTATGAGCTTAGAACTAAGGCAACCTCTACTTGCCAAGGCTTTCCCCTCCCTTACCGTAATGTTCGTCACGAGCATTAATAAACGACCAAAACGTCCAATTGCCAATTGCATTTGAGGACATTGGTCTACTAAATGTAGAAATAAAGCATTCTGAACAGAATCACGCGCAACATTAAGTAGACGAATTGTCTCCCGCCCTAAGCCTGGAGTGTGAGGTTCTAACGCAATAATTGCCTTTAATGTGACATATTCTACTTCACTTAAAGAAAGCTGCTCCAGAGAGGGTTGCTATAATGTAAAAAATTTTAAATTCAAAAATATTAAAGTGCCAAAAAGCTCAAAATGCCAAAAATAAAATGCAAGGAATATGACAAAATGCCAAATTACAAATCGCCAAATTCAAACAAAAAAAAATCATTTGCATTGTGTTTAATTAAATTAAAAAAACACCAAAGTATTAAGCCATTCAGCCCGTATAGTCTCCAACCGCCAGCGCAACATAGGCGAACAGACAGAATTTCCCTTTCTCGGCAACAACAAATCTAAAGCAGTGTGTGCATCAATAAATAACCCATTAGGTAGCAAAATGTGTTCACTTCTGTGGACAAATGCACTTTGGCAAGCTACAGAGAAAACAGTAAATGGCAATAAAGTTCCACAAAGAAGGGATAACTGAAAAGGATTTTTAATTAATTAATTAAAAAGAGCGCGTCCTACCCTCTCCATCTGCGCCAAATCGGCAATAGGTTTGAGTGTATTAACATAGTCTATAGCTAACAATAATTGTCTGTGCAAAGCAAAGCGAAGTTCTGTCCATTCAGTAATTGGACGAATTCCGGAATAATTTAACTAAAATTTATTTTATAGTCTAACAAAGCTTAGGGAATGTAAAAACCCTAAAAATCGAAAAGAAGAAGAAAATTTACTTCAAAGAGAAGCTCAAGCAAGATTAAAAAATACCAAAGGGGGGAGTAAGCACATTTAATAAAAGTTGTATTTAAATAAATGCGCATAGTTTAAAGTTTGTTTTTGCTTAAATACCAAGTTTTAAAAAAATCCCTCAAAAAGTTTTATTTTTCCCTTTTTTCTTTTTCCTCTTTTTTTTTTCACGCATTAACGCAAATTTGTACTTTAAATAAAAATGTGTACTATATATTTACATTTATTTTAAATTTTTTGCCAAACGGACTTTAGTCTTTTTTTATTTTTCCGGCGACCAAAAACCTTTTCCTTTTCTTCTTCTATTTTTTCTCTTCCCCCGCAGCGCTAACACGTCCAACGACCAAAAAAAAAATTTTTTTTTTTCTTCTTTTTGACAACTATTTTTACTTTCTCGGTTGGCAGACAGCCATTAAAATTATTTTTTACTCTAACAATCTATTTTATTTGAAATAAAACGCGTGTCACGAGAAAAAAAAAATTTTTTTCTGTTCTTTGTCAACAAGTTGGGGTAATCCTAATGATCAAATTTTTTTTTACACTTTAAAAAATATTTTAAAATTAAAAAATATTTTTTTTCTGTTTATTTCGTCTGTGAAAAGACGAAAAAAGTTCTTTTTTAACAAATAAAGGAAGGGAAGGAATGACGTTAAGTTTAAAACTTGAAAACTTAAAAACTTGAATTTGCTTAATATATGTTTTTACATCAAGTTTTAAATTTAAAACTTGAAGAAAGCGAATGGGGGTTGTCTGACCGCATGGATATTTACTCTCTATTCTACAATACTACTCTAATCTAGACACTTCGCCAACCTCAGTTCGTTCAGCAACAAGTTTGGGTTGTTGTAAAGCGGCCAGCATCTGATCTATTTCACTCAGTGTTCCCGCCTTAATTGCCAAATTGAATTCTTTTCTTAATTTTTCTTCATTTTCGAGTTCTTGTTTATTCTTAGGAGAAATGTTAAGCAATGGGGATTGTCTTTGCTGATCAGAAATGCAAACAATGCGTTCAATTTCTTTAAGCGTCTGAAAATAGAAAAAATAAAGTTTGCTTAATATGAATTATTTCAATTATTAAATGTTTTAAACTTGATTGGTTAGACAAGCAAAAGATAATAGAGAGAGAGTATGAAAAAGTTTATTTTTAATTTTGTTTCAATTAAAAAGGAAAGGCTTATTTATTAAACTTAAATTTCTTTTATTTTAATATTAAAGGCTTTCCATCAAGAAAAGTGTTTAACGTTTCAGATTAATTCCCAAACCTGTATAATTAAAGCCTTTTCTTGACTCATTTGTTCAAATTCTGGAGATGAAGCACCCCCATTATTATTATTATTATTATTAGTAACACCACCACTGCTTTCAGAAATTCGTTGTAATTGTTGTTGGTCATAATCCCTTTGTGAGCGCCTAATTTCCTCTGCTAAAGAGCGCAAATCATTTATTGTATTAGCCCTTCGTCTAGTAGCTAAAGGGTCGTTTTGTTGCAAATTCTGGTGGTTGTTATTATTACAAAAGTCTTCATCAGTAATTAATTGGTTTAATTCCCCAGCTACACTTGTATTCGTTGATTGAGACTTTATTGTCATTGTACCACTTGCTCCGTCAAAAAACGTTCCGTTCGTTGAGTAAAGTGTTGAACCAATGTGTGAAGAACGGCGAGGATTTCGCTGCTTTCCTGTTTTGTCCCGGTCTGGGCGAATTGCTTCTGGTTCCATTCCGACGGTTAAGCATTTTTGGAAGCGACAGGCACGGCAAATGTTTCGACCAACTGAAAAAATAATTTTGGGGAAATTTTTAGAGGAAATTTTAAAAGTCTCTTAAAATATAATCTGCATAATATCATTTATTTTGTTTAAATTTAAATAAAATAAGGATTTTGTTTGCGCAACAGTTTAATTTATTTTTGTAAGCCAACAAGCAGCTGTTTTACTAAAATTGAAAAGAAAAGTCTGCGCCCAAATGTATCAAGTTTGAAAACTTAAAAATACTAGCGAAAACAAAAGTCTTTAAAATTTCCAAGTTTGAATAATAGCGATTATTTTATTTAAGTTTAGGCTTAAATTTAAGCAATTTTCTGGTACTTGTCGGTATTGGTATTATTCTCACAGGAATTATATTTTTGTAAGCCAGCAATTTTGCTTGGCTAAAGTAGAGGACTTTTAAGGTCTCAAAATTTGTTGTCTACCCTACTTAAAACCCCCAGTCTTCATTACCTTTATCAATCTGACATCTTTCATCGTAACGGCAGTTGTACTGCTTGTTGGCGCGGACTGTTCTACGAAAAAATCCTTTGCATCCAAAACAGGTTGAAGCACCGTAGTGACGGCCAGACGCTTCATCGCCACATACATTGCTTAAAAACCGGACATTTTGAAACTTTCCCTCTAAACTAACCAAACATTTATTTCCATAGGTTGTTGTCCATTACTTGGTGCATCTGCAGAAGAATTACTGCTTTGTTGTTGTTGTTGTCCTTGTCCTCCAGCATACATTTCAAGACAACCCTCAGACCTATTAGAAGCATTTAATTTTGCAGCTAAAGTAAATTTTCCAATTTGGAAATGTGGGGGGTCAACGTTTCCACTTATAAAAGATTTTGAATTATTTGTAGAAGGTAGAATTGCTGTAGGAGTGGTACTGCGAGATGAAGAGCATGGAGAACTAAAAGAAGAAAGGAAAAGAGTTGTGGGGTTTATTTTTTAATTTTCTATTAAAAAGAAAAAAAGTTTAAAAAAAAAAGCAATTTTGCTTAATATTAAATATTTCATTTAAACTAAAATTTATTAAATTGAAAATTAAATAAATCAAATAGTCAGATTTGGTTGGAAATTTAATATTTTTGTGAGCCAAGTTTTATTATACTTTGGCTAGAAATTAACTTTTCCCATTAAAAAGTTTGTTTTTACCTCTGTTGATTGAAAATGTCGTTTTGAAAGCTTTTTGTTCCTTCATCTATTGTTATATTTTTATATTTGTTTGATAAGCTTGCATTGCTTATTTTATTACTTAAATTGTTGTTCCTTCCCACTGTTGGTTTAAGCTGAGTATTTTCAATTTTTTTCCCTGCTTTTGCGTTGGAGGATGCTGTCTGTGGGGGTAGGGCACTGACGAAATTTTGCTGAAAATTTTTAAGAGTTTAATTATTTTTTAGACATTTTGAAAAATTTTCAATGTTGACCATTTTGTCTAAATTTGGATATTTGGGTAAAATTATTTTTTCTCTCTCACCAAAATAGTATTTGCAGCAATTACAGCATTAGATTGCGAAGACTGTAGCGCAAACAACAAAGAATTTGCAGTAGATGCCAAATCTGCCAAAGACTGGGGAGGAGGTGCCGCTGAGGGTTGTGAAGGTGGAGGGGAACCAAAAGCACTTAATAACAAACCTCCACCATTTCCTTCATTTTTAAAATTATTTGAAGAAGACAATGAAGTTGGAGGTAATGAACTTTCATTAATATGTTGTCTGTGACCAAATGTCTCACCCAAAGAAAACATTTTTTTTAATTATTTATTTTTAAGTTAAGGGAATGCGTTGCTTTTTTTAGGTAAATTTAAATTGTTAGAAAGAATTGAATTTTAGTTGAAGAAGTTTAAAGTCTGAAAAGATAAGAATAACTATTAGACAAGACTCAAACTCTAATTGATACATTTGAGACTCTAATAGACCTTGCGTTATGAGACTCTAACGGATAAAAGTTGAAGCCTCTATGGACCTTATATTTTAAGACTCAAATTTACTGGGTGTTCTGATACTCAAATGGACTTTTTGTTCTGAGACTCAAATGGGTCCAAAATTTAATGTGTGAACCTTACAAAATAACTTTAATTGTAAGATTAAATAAAATGTAAACACAAATTAAAGGTTATGTAAATATTAAAATTGTCACATGGCAGTAATTTGAATTAATTTTTTACATGTTTACATTAAATAAAGTAAAAGAAAATTTCCGGCTTTCATGCAAAAAAAATATTATTTTATTTTTTCAAATATTTTTTAGAAATCTTTGGCACTTTACTGTGTAAATATATGTGAGATTAAAAATAAAAAAATATATATTAAGTAAAATAAAAAAGAAAAAGTGCTTATTTTTCTCAAGGCTTTTATATAGTCCAACAAGCAAAGGGTAAAAAACAGAAAAGCAAAAACGTGACTTTTTGTCAACAAGTAATTTAAAAAGCGATAATAATTAAATGTAAATGTGTAAAAAGAAGGAAATGAAAACGAAAATATAAATATGGTAATTAATTAAAAATAATTTTTTTAATTTTTTTAAAAAAGGAGGAACACCTCAAGAGCATTACCTTGAGTCAGTTAAACATTTATAACTTTTGAATGGCTAAACCTTTTAAAGCGGTTTATATACCATTTAATAGAGAATTAAATTCTCTATAAAGTAAAACGTAAATCAAAATTTTAGGTGTCCAAATAAAAATGTTAAAGTTGAAAAATAGACATTTTTGATAGAAAATGTCTATTTTTGGAAGTTTTTGGACTTTTAAATTTTTGTTTATTCACCTAAATTTTTGATTAAAATTGAACTTTATAGAGCTTTTAATTCTCTATTGAAAATACCTTTCTATTTTTTAAAAAGGTTAATTTGTTCTAGAGATATTAGGCTTAGACTCAACTGACCAGATGAAAAGAAATATGCCTAAAATTTAATTTTTAATTTTTATTTAAATGTAATTGTTAGACGAGGAATCTAGGAAGTAAAATTTTACAAATAAATTTATTTGCACAAGGAAAATATTTTTCGAAGGAGACATCGACGTAAATAATAAAAATTAAAAAAAGACAGACTAAAAAATAAAATAAAATTCAAATTTAAATAGAAAATCATACAAAAAATTGAAGCCCTAGGACTTTTGAAGGTGTCTACAGGTCAATTGAGTCTATGCCTACAAAACTAAAATAGACACACATTTAGAAAAGTAGAGGGAATTAAGTTTAATTTCTCAAACTCAGTAGCTTTTCAAACTTAGCAGCATAGAGTAATGAGTTGAAAAAGCTACTTTAAGTTTTTAATAAAAATTAATTTATTCTCAGCGTTTTGAAATTTTTTATTTATTTAAAAGGTTGTCTAATAATCTTTGAATTTGCTTCTTTTTCTTTAATCTCTAGGATACCATTTAATTTGATCATTTGACTGATCATTCTCTTGAGAGGTAAAATCAGTCTAAATAAGGCAAAGAGGGGAGTAAACAAAATATTTCTTTAAAGTTGATTTTTAAAGTTTAAAGGACAGAGAAAATTAATTAAAAGATAAAGAATAAAGTAAAAAATAAAAAATAAATTATAAATAAATTTAAAAATAAAAAATTAATTAAAAAATTCAATTTAAGGTAAAAAACTTAAAATTCCGTCTAGTAGCTTTTTTAAACAATCGCTTGCGTTGATCAAGTTTTAAAAGCTAAGGTTGGAGTAATTAAAAATTAAATATCTAAAACTTCTCAAGTTTAACTTTTCTTTAAATTTTTAAAATTTAAAGAATGTTAATAAATTTTCAATTTTTATTAAAGGGAGGAAAAGAATAAAATTTTAAAAAGAGATGTTCTCTTGAACTCGCGCGCGTAATAATAGTAGTAGTAGTAGTCTCTTCACGTTTTTTACTCCATTTTCCCGAGAAGTTGTCCGAATAATATTGTCAAGAGTGTTAAATGAAATAAAAGAGAAGGAAAAAAGGTTAAAATTTAAAAAAGGCGAGAATTTATGAAGAGAAAGGAGAGAAGGAAGTGGTAAGTTTAGGCGTCCTAACGTCGGGCGCAGAGCTTTAAAATTGTTAAGAATTGAAGTAAAAATAGGAAATTTTGTAGAAATATTAAATACAGTATATACTAACAGTACTATAAATTTCAGAATTTTTGGTTTTTTGGCTCAAAGGTTATAACGCAAAAACTGAGCCATCTGCGAAAGTTCGACTTTTTCGACCATAATTATCGAAACGCCTAACCAAAATTTCTCAAATTTTTAAAGCTATTAGAGAGAACATTTATAAACATTAAAACAAGGTTTGAAAGCTCCAAGTAATTCTTTAACAATTTTATAAATAATCGCCGAACGTTACTACACGCCAAAACTTACCCTTCTATTTTCTCTTTTTTCCCCTTCATGTGTAATTTACATCGCTGGCGCTTTCTCTTTGTTCTTGCCCCAATTTTTTTTAAACTTAAAAATATTTAGTACTCTTGCCTTTGGCCTACTATTGGCCTATTTTATTTGTTAGAATTAAAAAAGTGCAATTTTATATTCATTTTACAAAATTTGCGGACGTTTCGGCACCAATTTTAGACACAACACTAAAATTTTTAAAAATATAAAAAATTGGAAATAAAAAGAAAAAAAGTGTGATATGTAATGAAATATATTAAATTATATTTTGTAAAGAACTAAAAAAATGAAAATAGAAGTAATTTTGGTTTTTGCGATTTTTTACAATTTTAAAAAGTAAAAATTTTTGAGTGCGTGAATTATAAAAAGAAAATTGTGTATAAAATAAATTTATGTGTTTATTTAACGGCAAATTTGTTAAAGTATAGAATAATTAAAGTTTATTTATTATAAAATTAATTTTGAGAGGAAGGGGTGAGGTCGACAGAGACATTGGCCAATTGTGTTCTAGCGATCATAACAAATGAATGGTTAGGTATTTCTAGGTGTTTTTGGTATCTTTTGATAGAGCAGAAAATAAGCTACAAGATAACCAAAAATCAAAATTTTTGGAAATGTAGAAAAAAAAGTTATAGCCAAAAAACTACAAACTTTAGAAGATTTCGATGATTTCTGAAGGTTTTTTGACTATAACTTTTTTTTCAGAACTCTAAAAATTCTGATTTTCTGGTATTTTGTAGCAAATTTTTTGCTCTATTAAACAAACCCAAAAATATCAAAAAAGGACCATTTTTCAAAAAGTTAAAGAGGTCGGCACTCAACCGTCCATCTTCTTAGTCACCCTTATTATCATTTAAAAAACCATTAAAATTACAACTCTTGAAAGAATAAAAATTTGAATGAGAAACAAAAATAAATATTTGATATTTATACCAAAAGTTGGTTCTTGTGACGAAGATCATGTGAGAAATGTTATTTTTAAGAAGAAAAAAAAAAGTTTTTATTTTGCAAAAAAAATTACAAGCTTTTACAAATTTTAAGAATGTGTGTCATTAAAATGGCGGTTAAATTTAAAAGGCTATTTTTAAGAGAAAAGATTAGTTGATCAATTGCTTTTAAAGTTTTTTTTATTAAAGAAGGCACCGACACTGAAAAATGAAAAAAAAGGTTGAGAATTTAAATAACAAAAAAGAAAAGGAAAGGCTTTTTTAATATACCTACATTAGGTGTATATAGAGATATGTATTTTAAGAAAATGACGCAAACATTTTTATTGTGTTTTTATGAACTTTGCGCACAAGAAATTAACACAAACAAATGCTTACGTATTTGTTTGTGAATGAGGAAATAGGAAATTGGGAAAATCAGAATATTACAAAAATAGGAATTACAAAAGTCAGAATTTAAAAAAAATCAGAATTTTATAAATCAGAATTTGCAAAAATCAGAATGTGCAAAAATCAGAATTTTATAAATCAGAATTTACAAAAATCAGAATTTACAAAAATCAGAAATATTTATAAAAAATTTACTTAATATAAATTTGTACATTTATAAACTTACATATACATTTATATATTAATTAATTAATTGAATATACAAAAATAGGTATATCACCCACACACCTCTATTTTCTTCAATTTCCACTATTTGCAGAAAAACGTAAATTCTGTTTTAGGGATAATATTTAAAAAAATAATAAAATTAAATAAAATGCAGGGAAGTGCGCAAAAAATAAAAAAATTCTTTGCTCTCATTTTCATTTAAAATTCCTCTTTGGTCAATGGGCAAAGATCGTAACGGAGAGAAAATCGAGAAAATTATTTTTTTTGTGTTTTTTTATTAAAAAATAGAGAAAAATGATTAATTAAGTAAGAGAGAAAATTAATTTTTTTATTATTATTTTTTAAATACTTTCCGGGATAAATAAATAAATTTATTTTATTTTATGACGTGAGAGAAAAATTAATTTATAATTAAATTAAAGAGGTCATTTTAAAAAGAGAATTATTTTTTTAAATAATTTTATGAATTTTATGAATTTTTTAAAAAATGCAGCAAACACCTGGGAGCATTTCTTAAGCTTCAACAAAAAATTTGAAAGCAGAAAATTAAAAAAAAATTAATTTAAAAGTGTTGTTTAAAGCTTCAAATATGCACACCCTTAGGTCTATTTAACAAAAGGTATTTTTTAATTAAATTAATTTTTTAAATTTAATTTAATTTTTTAATCAAAAAAGCATTAAAATGAATAAAGGAATTTTTAAAAAATAAAATAAAAATATTCCCCTTTGCAATAAATTAAATAATATTTTTTTGGGAAGAATTTTGCTAGTTAAACGTAAATAAATAAAAAGAAAATTTATATATTTTTAGAAAAATAAAAATTAAAAATTCAAGAGTCTTCGATCTTTGCTCCCTTATTTTACAAAAGCAATTGAGCGAAGTAAAATAAAATATAAAATGAGTAGTAGCTGGGCTCTGGCCAACGCAAGAAAATTGTGGTTGACGCCATCACACTTTTTTTTTTGGACCCGTTTTGGCGCAGGTAATGCACGGCGCAAGCTTATAATTGTGTCTAGGGAAGACCTAGAGACCTCAAATTTTTTTGAGAACTTGGTCTAGGAGTTATCTAACTCTGACAAAAATTTCAGAATTTTGGGTTAAAAATTTGGGAAGTTATGATCAAAAATGTAAAACATGGTTTTTCCAAAATATCACCTACCAAGTTGGTCAAATTTGCCTATAACTCAGGTAACTCGTGTCCAAAATTCTTGAAAATTTTATCAGCATTAGATAACCTTAAGCAGAATTTTTGAGCAAAAATTTGTAGCTCTAGCTTTTGTTTTGACCAAAATATGAAAAATCAAAGTTTACGCCCAAATGTTAATGACAACTACTTTTTTTAAAAAATAAAAAAATAAATGTAGTTTATTTATTTTCTCTCTCTCCTATTTTACACCCACGGACTACGTAATAAACAAAAATGATGTTTTAGCTATTTGTAAAAAGAAAAGGGATGTAAATAAAGGGGGATTATATTTTAATAGAAGGCCCACACAGAGTTAAATTTTTTGGGCTTTTTTGTTTTTGTTTTTTGTTGATAAAAATGAAGCTTTGAAAAGATATTAAAATAGTGGTCGAAAAGAAAATAACCAAAGATTAAAAAATAAAATAAAAAAATTTCGGGAATTTAAGGGAAAAAAGGCGATGAGTGGAGAAGGTAAAGGGAAAGGGTGACACATTAAAAAAAGGATTTTTAAGATTTTTTTAAATTAAAAAAACAAAACAAAATATAAAATAATAAAGCTAAAATTAGGCAAAATAAAATTTAATTTTTATTTAATTTTATTTTTATAAAAATAAAAAAGCTTAGTTTCAATGCGTTAAATACCTTGCGTCTCAAATTTTTTTTAATAACTTTATTTTTAATGCTTGTATAAAAATGAATTTTTGCACTCTTGTTCTTGAATGTTTTACCTATTTAATTCCAAAATTTTATATTTTTTGGTCAGCAAAAAAATTTATTATGCGCAAAAAGGTAGGGGGAGGTCACTTTCTGGAATTTAATTTATCAAAATAAATAAACTTTAACCAACTTGGGGATAAATTAATAGTTTTTAATAGTGTTCGGTTTGGTGTAGTGGGTTAACGCTTGGTCTGTTGATGCTATTACGGGTAAAGTTCGAACCCGTTTGCTTGAAATTAATTTTTACTCTCTCAATTAATAAAGTTAATATTTTTTAATTATTAAATTAATAATATTCAACACCTTTAAACATTTTTAAATATTTTAATTACCTAAAGAAATTTTTTTTACTAAAGTTTAGCCTCTCCGAATTTGAGAGCCTACATTAAAAAATGAAATTTAATCTTTTTTTTTTAAATTTTCTTTAAGAAAAGAAAAGGTTTCAAAATTATACAGAAAATATAAAAATGGCTATTGTGAAATTATAAAATAAAATAAATAAAATTTTGCATTATGCGAAATAATAATAAAAATAAATATAAATATATTGGTCTTGAGTATAAAAAAATGGTCTTTGTTCAACGGACTTTATTTTTTAAAGAAAAATCATTTTCTTCCGTAGAAGAAAAAAATGTTGAGCAATCGTAAATAGAAAAATAAAAATGAATGATTAATCAAAACCAAAAGGTAAGAACATAAATAATATTTTTTAATTAATATTCAAGAAAAGGGGATAAAGGGACAGTTCAATGTCTGCTTGTATTTTGGCCATAACTTTTTTTATTTCTTAACTGATCTGACGGTTCTTTTATTAAATGAAAGCTCTTGAAAAGTAGACCAATTTTACCACCAAGCCAATCAGAACATTCCAGAAAAAGATACAGAACGATAAAGGTGAAAAGTCGTGATGTTCGTGCGTTTTTTGGCCACAACTTTTTTTAGAATGGGTTTCTGAATGGTCCAAATATTGAAAAGAATCCTCTTTTCAAGGCCTTTCGAATGACATATAGTTTATACAAAAAAGTTTAAAATAAAAAAAGTTATGAAGGATACACTGAACCGTCCTTTACTTAGAAAATGCTTAATAAACTAGAAAATAAAGTTAAAAAATAAAGGAAAATAATTTTAAAAAATTTCCTCCAGCTTTGCTTTTTATTTTCCTTTCTTTTTTTTTATTTTTTGGATTTTGTGTGTTTATCAAAAGTATTAAAAAACATAAAAACAATTTTGTGTGTTCCTTGTTTTCCTCTTATAATTTTAGTTAAAACAATTGTTGAATGATTTGATTAATTTTAAATTTATTACACCCTAAGACTCAAAATGGCCTTTTCATTTTTTCATGGATCAGTTTCACTGCTAGACTTCAAGTTCAAAAATAGTAACAAACAGAATTGTTTAATTGAAAAATATTTTCAAAAAGTCAACTTATTAAAATGCCAAAAAATTCAAAATATTAGAAAGTGAAAGATAACATTCTTTATATGTGCCAAAATTTATTAAAAAGAATCATTTACATAATATGTGAAAAATAATATAATGTAGTGTGAAGGGAACATAGAAGTAGTGTGAAGGGAACATAATTTAAATTATACAGTAATAACTGGATTATAATGGAGAAACTGTCTTTTTAGCAAAATTAGGTAGTTAAAACAATTAAAAAAATATTTCATATTCCAGACTCAATAGCGGAAATTTAAAGGTCCATTAGAGTCTACCAGAGCTAATCCAAAGCAAACACCTGATCAGAAATAAAAAGTAAAGAAAAGTTCCTTGACAAAATTAGAACAAAATGAAAGAATTTAAGTAGGAGGGAAAATGTAGAAAAGTGGAAAAAGAAGACTGTTAGTAAAGATTTTTAGGATGTGAACTTTTGCAGAAGTTAAGTAGAACATAAGCTGTGTTACAAACAGCAAAAAAAAAAAAAAAAAAAGAAGAAAATAACAAAAAAAGAGGAACTAAAAAAATCCGGCAAGGCCGTCTGCTAAAGCTTTTCTCGTAAAAATAGAATAAAAGGGCGTTGGAGACGAAAATAATGGTTGGTGGTGGTGGTTGTAGTGGAGGTGGTCTAGACAGAAAAATAAAAATAAAAGGAATATAAAAGTAGAAAAATAAAAAAGGTTAGAGTATATAGTATATTACATTTGCGCCAAAACAGCAAAAAAAAGTTCTTTCTTACGTGTTGTTCTCGGTCGAGACAATTAAGTGGAAGAGGGTAGTGTGAAGGGAACATAGGTGTAGTGTGGAGAGAACATAACGTGGGTGGTTTGCAAAAATAATAAAATAAATTTATAAAGTGTATTATAGTGTTGAATTGTTATTTATTAATCTACAATATTAGTCTCGTTTAATTATTACAGTAATTCTAATGGCAAAGTGGATTGTGACGAAAAGTAATGTGACGAACTATAATTGTGACGAAACGAGTAAAGTTAAAATTTTTAATTAATGAAATGTAGGTAAAAAATAAAAATAAAAAAAAGCATTTAAAAAATGCATGACCTTAAACTAAACTCCAAAAATTTAATAAACCCTATTTTTTATTTTTAAATTTTTAGAAACGAATGTTTAAAAAATAGACTAAAAATGAATGAAAAAAAGGGAAGTGAAAAAGGTCTTCCTTTCTGTGTGGTTGGTTGGTTATATTCTCTCAAGATAAAATGACAAACTGAAAAAATACTTGTTGGATAATTTGTGCGCCAAAATAGTTTTGTTTTGTAAAAAAGACAAAACGCCAAAGTTTAAAATTTTTTGGCGTTGAGACTCAAAACGCAAAAATTAAAACAAAAAATAGAACGCCAAAGAACTAAAAACAAAAAACGCCAAAACTGGCGCACATAAAAAAACAATCGAGAGCATGGAAAGACAGCTCAGGTTTTGTTTTTTTATATATTTTGGCCCAGACAGCCTAGTAGAATAGAAGAAGAAAAAGGAAAAATATAGTGCAGAGCTTAATGAATACACCTACTACTCTTGTGTGAAAAAAAAAGAGTCGAGAAAAGAAAAAGAATTTTTTGGCCTCTTCTGTGGTCTTTTCTTGAGCAAAAAAATATTTTTTTTGCCTTGTGTCGCGTCTGTGTTGTTTTGTTATTATTTTGTTAAAAGGGGCGACATTGGGTCGTCGGTTGGTTGGAAAAAAAATATATTTAGTTAGTTAGTAAAATAGAAGGGAAAAGGGCAAAAAAATAAAGAGAATAAAAGTGGAAGTAAAAAATATAAAAGAAGGCATTTTTAGTATTTATTTATATACTCAAGAATAAAAATAAATATTTAAAGGAGACAAAAATACAATTAAATATATCTATGTAATTGTAAAGTGTGTGCGCAAATAATAGAAAGGCAATTCTTTACCTTTGTTATTTCAGAATAAAAAGGGAAAGAGAAAGAATAAAATAAAGTTGGTATTTTGAACAGTTGTATTTTGAAAAAGTTGGTATTTCGAAAAGTTGGTATTTTAAAAAGTTGGTATTCTGAAAATGTTGGTATTTTAAAGAGTTGTTGTTTTGAAAAAGTTGGTATTTCGAAAAATTGGTATTTTGAAAATTTAGGCATAGGACGTTTTTTCTAGAGACCGGAACGGGTCCGGGCCCCAGCCCCGTTACCCGGTTTCCCGGCCCCGTTACCCGGTTTTTCTGGATCCACCGGGTTGAAACGTGACCCGGAATTCCGGTTTTACCCGTTCTGGTCCCGGCCGGTCATATCAGATTTCTAAAACCCGGACCCGATTTTTTCAAACCTGCGGTCTCTGATTTTTTGCATGGGATCATTGTATTGAAATAAAGTATCCATTTTAAGTAAGAAAAATCGAGACTTTTACATCAAAAAGTACAAATATTTATTAATTCAAAAATAAGTTTTTATTTTATAAACTTGCAGCATTTTTTAAATTTTATTTTTTTATAAATTTCATACGTTTGCACTTTTTTTTCTTCTCTTTCCGTTTTTTTTAGTTCAAAAACAAGCCAAATAAACAGAAAAGGAAAAGTACAGAATTATTTATTAACGTTAGTTTATGGAATTTAATGTAGAGGGAAAGGAAATGCACTTTTAGGCTAAATTGGTCTCAGACTCTAATGTACCTTTTACTTAAATTAAGGGATTTAAAGAGTAAAAAGGCTCAAGAGAAAACTTTAAGACTCTAATAGGAAGGGTAGAAACAGCCCAGACTCTAATGTCAAATACTACAAAACAGTCCAGACTCTAATGTACATTTTGACAATTAAAGCCTTATTAATTCTAATTAATTAAAATCTCAATCAAAAATAAACTAAAAATCAAAGGTTGGAGTGATTAGACAACTTTCTCGTTTTTTTAGAATAGTTCCTTTTTAGTCAAAATTTATTGTCAACGGAGAAGAAATTAACGTGAAAAAAACATGGAAAGGTAACCCAAAATGTCAACAATTTAAAAAAAAAATTCAAATGCCACTAGAGTCTGGTAGAGAATGAAAAATACTACAAGAGTCTGATGACAGAAAATTCTAATTCTTCAGACTCTAATGACCCTAAATGTCAATTTTGTTGTTGATCTTTTGGATTTACACTTCGAGAGTTTTAGTAACTAAAAAAGAGCAAAATAAAACGGAAAAACAAAATTCTTGTCTGTCCAGAAAAAGAAAAAAGAATTTTTTTAGTGCCATAGATGCACTATCACACGAGACGAAAAAATTGCACTTTTCTATTTTTTGTTCCTTTTCTATTTTATTACTTTTCTCGACCGAACATCAAAAAGGTCATTAGAGTCTTGGGAAATTTTTAAAATAATTTAAAGTTGGCAACTTGTCTATTGACATTTTGTCCTGGTGACATTTTGCCAAGTGACCTTTTGTCCAATTGACATTTTGTCCTAGAACTCCTTTTTAGTTTATTATCTCCCTAAATATTTAAATAAATTTACAACACGTTTCAAAAAAAAGGGTAAATAAATAACAATAAATGTTAAATACAAAGAGTAGAGAAGTAAATTAAATATAAACACAGCTGTCTGGCAAAAACCCAAGCTTTTTATACTTTTTATAAAATAAAGAGAAAAAGGGAAGTTTTTTTAAAGAAAAAAGGAAAAGATAAAATAATTCATTTTTTTTTAATTTATTAAAAGTGCAAGAAAAAAAAATATTTTTTTTTATTTTAAAGATTAAAAATGCCTAAAATGGAAAATAAAGTGAATAAATTAATCTGAGATTATTTAATTCTTTGTCTTTGGGGAAACTATTAGACTGAAAGTATTGAAAGGTGAGAAATTAAAATTTGATAAAAGGGCAGTTAGAGTCTGAATTTAAAAATAAGGTCTTAGACTCTAATGGACCGAATGTTAGATTGTAGATCCTACTCGTGCCAATTGAGTCTATATATAAGTAAACAGAACATTTGAGTCTATGGATAAAAGGTAAAGAAGTTTGGGACTCTAATGTACCGAATGGTAAAAAACATAACCCAAGCCTTTAACTTATTTTAGAAAAAAAGACATAAAAGCAAAGTGCCCGGCTTAGGTAAATTTAAGGAGATTACTAAATTCCCTAGACTCTAATGTACCATAAGGAATCAAAAAATAGTAAAATAAATAAATAGAAAAAAAAGCTTCATTAAAATAATAACTTCCCCCTTTTTTAAAGCAAAAGAAGAAGAAAGGACAAAAATAAAAAAAATAAAGCTAAATAAGCTCTCCCGTTGGCAAATGCCACCAAAACTAGATGCTGTTAAATAAGGGATATAGAAAAATACAACAAAAAAATTTTCTTTCTCTTTTTACGTGCACTTTAAAAAATATAAAGAAAAATAAAGCAAATATAAATATTTTTAGAAAGGGGATGTTACGGCGCAGATGTTTAATGAAGGTACGGCGCATTGCTTTAAAATTGCCGGAGAAGGAGCTGAAAGGATAAAACTTTGTTGAAATGTTCAAACTGAGGTAATCTAACTTACAAAATTTTTAAAAGTTGGAAAAAAAATATTTAAGAAGTTATAGCTAAAGGTATCTTAATGCACCAAAAATGGCGACCTTAGGTTAGTTTAACTACAATAACCTTTAAAATACAAAGGATAAAATTCTCAAATTTATAACAGAGCTAGAGAATACTTAAAAGAAAATTAGAGAAAAATTTAAGATTTTTAGAATCGCTAGATTTTTTGATTTTTAACCCCGCGCCGTAAAGGTTACGCTCCGTAATGTAGCGTTAAAATGAGAGAAAGTATCAAGCTTTCTAGTTTTATTTTACTATTTTTTTCTTTCATTTTAACGGAAAAAGACTCTACTTAGTATGTACTTTTTTATTTTTAAAAGATAATGAAAAAAGGACTTGGCCGACTAGCGTGAAAAAAAAGACCAAAAAAGGAAAAATGTAATAAAAATAAAGAAAAAGTGTGTATTTTTAACATTTTTTCATGCCAATTTTTTAATAAAATAGTTAATCAAAATATTCACAGACTCTAATATACTTTTTTCAAAAACAACTTTCATATTCTTTCTCAGACTCTAATATACCTTTATTCATAAACTTTATAATTATTCCTAGACTCAAATGGTATATACAGGTTCAGACTCAAGTGGTAACCATTTATTCAAAGACTCAATTGGACTTAAAATATAAAATTTGTTTACGTACTCAAATGGTCAAAATTAATTAAATAAGAATAAATTAAATTAAAGACTCAAATTGCACGTTTCAATTTTTTATTTGCACTAGAACTTTTATAAGTCGAAAACTTAAGTATTTAAAAAAAAGGTTGAAGAAGAAAAATACATAGCACTTTTTTAGTTTATGCTTAATTGCTTTTATATGGACAGAGAGCTCTTGTCTGAAAAATAATAATAAACAACAAAAAAATATATAAGCTTAAAAATAGGCTGAAAAAATAGTAAAAATAAGCAAATACTAGGAAAATAAATGTTTTTATTTAAATATGGCATTTAAAAGAATTTTTTTTAGTCAAAGTTTCCTAGGAAATAAAGAAGTTTTAAATTGGGTAGTTTGAGTCTAGGCCGTATAACTAATTAATGGATGGACCATTTTTTTTGATTTAGGTACCATTCGATAGAGAATTAAATTCTCTACAAAATAAGTCAAAATAAAAATTTAATAACGATAAATAAAAAAGAAAGCCTTTCAAAACGCTAATGCTTGGACTTGTTTTGTTTAAACTCAATAAATTTTAAAAAATGAAATAAAAATCAGAATAAACACGATTATAAAAAAGAATGGAAAATAAATGCTGTATTGGTCAATATAACGTTTTTTGATCGAAATGATCAAACATTAAATAGATAATTTATATTTTATAGTGGTCGACGGTTTGTTGATTATTTACAAAAAATTATGTTTGTATTATAACGACTTTTCAAACAGGGTCATTAGTGTCTGGGGATTAGAACAGAAGTTATTAATTCAGAATAAAATCAGAATTAAACCAGAACAAAATCAGAATAAAATAAAAATAAAATCAGAATAAAATCAGAACAAAATCAGAATAAAATCAGAACAAAATCAGAATAAAATCAGAACAAAATCAGAACAAAATCAGAATAAAATAAAAATAAAATCAGAATAAAATCAGAACAAAATCAGAATAAAATCAGAACAAAATCAGAATAAAATCAGAACAAAATCAGAATAAAATCAGAACAAAATCAGAATAAAATAAAAATAAAATCAGAATAAAATCAGAACAAAATCAGAACAAAATCAGAACAAAATCAGAATAAAAATCAAAACAACTTCTCTCGCTGAATTAAATAAAATAGGCAAGATCAACGATCAGCTGAAATAGAAATAAATAAAAGAAAATACATAAGCATCATAGGAAAAAATAAATAAAAGAGGGAAACGACACTCGCTTTTAGCGAAGTAAATAACAATCAGAACGCGTGACTGACACACAATGGGGAGCTGCGCTACGTTCTCTGTTCTCTCTAAAAATGCTTTTAAAACAACAAAGATCGTTGTTAGAAGGCCAAGGCCAACAGGAAATAAAATTAATTTATTTAAAAAAAATCCTTTTTTTAATAAATTAAAAATAAAAATAATTTGTAATGTAAATAAATAAAAATAAATAAAAAAAGAATTCTAATCCCTATAATAAAATAGATTTTAATAATTTGGCCTAAATATATATTACTTTTATGTCCTAATTTTACTAAAATTTGTTTTGAAAGGGTTAAATGTGCAAATATAAAAAATAAAATAAAATGAAAGGATAAAGGAAAATATATGTATAGTGCGTAGGGAACGTCTCATTTGGGCGTTGTAATGCATAGGGCGCAGACTTATATTATTGTTTAATGAAGACCTAGACATATGAAATTTTGCATACACATTCTCAATAGTCCCGGTTACCTTGTATAAAAATTTGGAATTTTTTTATTGAGTTTCACAAAAGTTATGAGCAAAAAAGTCGAAAAAATGGGCCTTTTTTTGGCAAAATTCTGATGTTTTCGGCCAGAACTTCTGAAATATTTAACTAAAAATTCTGAAATTTTTATATAGGCTAAATACTACATTTATTATGCAAAATTTCAGGTTATAGGCCAATTTTGCAGTTTTAACACTTTGCGCCCAAACGACCCTGTCGGCGACCCCACGTTTGTTTTGTCTAGTAAATAAAAATGCTAAATTTTGATTAATAAAATTGGCGTGTTAAAATGTGAAAAAGAAAACAAAATTTGGTAATAATTTTAAAAAAATCAGATTAAAAAATGTAAATATTTTAAAAACAAAAATGTGTGGCAAAATAATAAAATTATTTTCTCTAACAAAAGTATTACTGAATAAATTAAAAATGGTTTAAAATTATAAAACAAATCAGAATAAAATCAGGAAAATAAAATCAGAATAATAAAATCAGAGAAAATACGAATACAAAATAAATAAAATATTTAAGTACATCTCAGATTTATTTTTTTTTATTTAATTAAAAAAATAAATTATTTATTTATTTATTTATGTGGTTATATTGTGAGTAATTATTAAAAAACAGAAAGAAATTCTTTTTTAAAAATAAAAGAAAAATAAGAAAATCGTAGCAATCATTGAATAAACCACAAATTAATGATCAATGCACAAATGTGATTTTTAATGAAAGAAAAATTCGAAAAAATTAAAGGTCAGTTCAGTGCGAAGGGTTAATTTGTCTATGCCTTGCAATAACCCCTAATTTAAATAAGTAGATATTTGGGCGCAACAACACTCTTCGGAATAAATTTCGAAAACTTAATCAAAAGAAAATTGAACACAAATAAAAATAATTGTAAAAATTGAGGGAAAAAGCACAACACATTGACTTTTGATCTCGCATATTTTTTAGCATACAAATTTCAGAAAAGAATAAAAAAGAGCAAAAATGAATCAACAACCACAAGTCAAACATTTTTGCAATCTTTGCAAAAATGTTTCCATTTTTTTCTTTTTTTTTTAATTTTTTGTTTGTTTTAGAGGAATGTACACTTTGCCCCTCAACGCAAAAAAGACAAAATGTCACTGACAAAAGAGATAAAATGAAGTTTACAATTTTGCGGCTATTCGGCCCGCGACTACTTGGGCTTTTCTTTTCAAATTAATCGCACGAGAGAGAATGCAAATATTAGAGAAAAGGCGGTTAGAGACTCTTTTTTAAAGCCTTAAAGCAAAAGCTATTTTTTTATTTTTAGCTTATTTTCCTAGTTTATTTATTTTATAAAATGGAGAATACGACAAAAATAAATACCTATGAATGTACTTGTTCTGCTGCTGCTGACCTTTTAATTTTGCGAAAAGAATTGGAATATTTTCGTTCACTGTAAATTTTTAATTTAAATTTTAAAAGGTTTGTTGTTTTTTGGGTTTAAGAATTAAGGAAACTTTTTTATCCCTTAAAAATAAAGTTGACTTTTTAGCTACGAACGTGAACGCGAACAATTCATCGAATTCCAACAATATTCCAAAGAATTGGAAAACGAGATGGAGGTAGAACTGAAGCAAAGAGATGCAAAAACTAAAGAACTTGAGGCTACTAAAAGAAGGCTGAATTCTGAGCTTTGTGAACTTAAGGTTTTTAAATTTTGTTTTGGTTAATAAAGATTGGGTTTTTTAATTAATTTTTTTGATTCTAATTCTTAGGAGTGTTGACGAGTGTTTTTTTATTATAATGCCCAATTAATCTCACATTCTAGACAAGAATTCATCAACAACATCAAGACCAGCTTAAATCAGACGAGCAAACGCAAAGCAGAATTTCGTTTGTTGAGCAACAGTGCCTCGAATTACGCCAAAAATTGAGAGCTGTGGAACAGGTGAACGACGATTTTGAACGGCGGGAAAGGTTCTTTTTTGCTTAAAACCTTCAAAATGTTTTTAAAAAAATTTAGGATTAATGCCCAACAGCTTCTTGACCTGGGCGACCGCTACGAAAAATGCTTGGAACGCTGTGCAATGTTTGAGGTTGGAATGGCTACGGAATCAACTTTACTTTTACCGGATAATTCCGAAATTGACAGTACAATGGTCCCAGCGACACCAAAAATTCAAAAGCATTTGGACAGAAACGAAAGTCAACGTCTTATAGACAATATGTTGATTAAAATTGAGGTTATTTTAATTAAATTAGAATCTAATTAGCTCCCCTTTTAAGGCAATAGAATCAACAATTCTGTCTGGAAGTAGCGCTAGTGGGTCGCCTAGTGTAAACGGAGGAAATCTTGGTCTTTATAATCAACACAATGGGATGTTAAATAATTTGGAAAAGAACAATGACTGATGGTTTATTTTAATGCATAATTCTTTTTCTTTTATTTAAAAAAATTATTTTATTATTTTGCTCATTGACAAAATGACCAAATTTTATTTAAATCAATTTCCGTTTAACCTTTTTGGCCATTTTGTCAGTTCCATTACCTCTTTTCCCTTGGTGATATATTTTAAAGTCTCTGATTGTAAAAACTATATTGGTGCTATAATTTTCCTTAGATAAATTAAAATCTCCAAAAAGAAGTCTTTTTTTTTTAATTTGGTTTTAATCATTCGGACGAAATGTCTTATTTTTTAATTAATTTTTAGTTCAATTTTTTTTGTAGAATTTTTTATTTAACTAAAAATGGTGGCGAAAGGAAGCATTTGTTATTACCATCATCCTGATTTGGGTAATTTCCACTATGGAGCCCAACATCCAATGAAACCTGCAAGGCTTGGTTTAATTTAAATTTTACTTCTTTAACTTAAGGAAAAAATTATTTTCTAGCAGCAACACACAGTTTAGTGGTCAATTATGAGTTGCATAAGTACATGACCTGTCTACTTCCACCCAGAGCTACACACCACGACTTGGCTCGATTTCACTCAACAGAGTTTGTTTTTTAATTTTTATTTTTTTTTACTCTTAATTAAAGATATGTCCAATTCCTAAAACGAATTTGCCCCTCTAATGCTCTTCAATACGAGGCTCTGTTTAATAAATTTAATATAGGGGAGGATTGGTATTAATTATTTTATAATTTAATTTCCATTTTTCTCAGCCCCGTCTTTGACGGAATTTTTGATTTTTGTGCGTTGTACACCGGCGGTACTTTAGGTTCCTTTTTTCACCTATATTTAATTTAATATTTTTTAGAAGGCGCAATAAGGCTAAATCATGGGCAATCGGACATTGCAATTAATTGGAGTGGTGGTCTGCATCACGCGAAAAAGTCAGAAGCTTCTGGGTTCTGTTATGTAAATGATATTGTTATTGGCATTATTGAGTTGCTTAAATACTTTCCTAGGTTTATTTTTTTTAATTAATTTAAGAAACAAATTTTAAGAGTAGGGGGAAGGGTAGAGGCTTGGTTAACAATTAGAGACTTTTTTGTAGTTGGCTAAGGGTTGGGTCTTTACTTCATTTAAATTTCGTATTCTAACAATTTTTTTGGAACTTTTAAATTTCTCCTCGAGCCCTCCCAACTACTTAAAATCTATTTTTTTATTTCTAAGAGTTCTCTACATTGATATTGACATCCATCATGGAGATGGAGTTCAAGAAGCCTTTAATCTAACTGATCGAGTTATGACGGTATCCTTCCATCGTTATGGAAATTATTTTTTTCCTGGTTTGTTTTAATCAATTTATTTTAACTAAAATATTGTCAGGAACAGGGGATATGTATGACATTGGAATGGGTCAAGGACGCTATTTTTCTGTTAATGTTCCCCTACGAGAGGGAATTGATGATGAAAGTTATCATGGAGGTTAGCTTTAAAAAAGCGTTTTTAATTTTTTTCTCTTTTATTTTTAAGTCTTTAAGCCTGTAATTCTGTCAGTTGTTGAAAATTATAACCCTTCAGTCATTGTTCTCCAATGTGGGGCAGATTCTCTGGGATCGGACAGGCTTGGATGTTTTAATTTGAGCTTTGATGGGCATGGGTATTATTTTTAATTTATTTTAAATTAAATTTTGGTACCCCTTCTATTAAACGCCTGCTTCCTTTCCTTCTTTTTACCTTTACCTACAAAACGTCAATCGGACAAAATGGTCAGGCAGTCATCAATGAGGGTTAGACTTCTCTTAAATATTAAAAAAGATGAGGAAAATTGAAAAGGTCTTTTGAACCGATAGGGTTAAATTAATGACTGTCTGACCATTATGTCCAAGTGACCTTTTGTAGGTAGACGATAAAAGAAGGAAAGAACCTTTATAATTTAATTAATTTAATTTTTTTAAAGCGAATGTGTCCGCTTAGTCAAAAGCCTAAATTTACCAACTTTGGTTCTCGGAGGGGGTGGATATACATTAAGAAATGTGGCTAGATGTTGGACTTATGAAACTGCAATTTTAGTTGACAGAGATGAGGAAATTAGCAACGAAATTCCGGACAATTCTGAATATTTGGAATATTTTGCACCCGAGTTTACGCTAAGAAGCGATCTGCCGAAAAGAATAGAAAATATGAACAGCAAAGAGGTAAAGGGAATTTTTAAAAATATTTTTTTATTATTTTTAAGTACCTGAACGCAATAAAGACTGAAATAGTTGAGAACATTAGATTGGTCAGAAATTCTCCATCAGTGCAAATACAACCAATACCAGAAGATGCATTAGATTTGCATGAATTGGATTCTATTAGAAGAGAAAACGAAAGCTGAATTTTTTTAATTAAAATTGACCTTTTTATTTTAACAAAAAAAAAAGATAATTTTGTAAAAATAATTATTTATTATAAATCAATTAATTTTTCTTTTAAATATATTTTATTTAATAAATTGAGGGGATTTTTTAAATAATTATTTTTCCCTATTTTTAATTTATTTTAATATAAATAAAATTAATTAAAAATAGAATAACCTAAAAAATAAACAGTAAAATTTAACTGAAAAGGACCCAATGTAAACTTAACTAAAATTAAGACAAAAATGAGAATAAATTAAAAAAAGGAAAAAAATTTAAATTAAACAAAGAAAAACCTCAAATTTTAAATCTCTTCAAATTGGGTTCTTGAGCAACAAAATCTAACGATAACACATCATTTTCATTGTCCTTATTGACATTTTTGTCTTCATCTAATTTATTGAGCATTTCAAAAAAGTCGGTTACTTTTTGACTATTTGTGCATAATTTACTGCTTTTATCTGCATTGTCATACCTTTAGAAAAATTAATTTATTTATTTAAAAGGAAATGAAACGTTTCATTAGCCAAATTAGCAATTCCAAGCACTTGCAATTTTGACCCAACCAAATCCCAAAGAAGAGTGTCTGCTGTATTCTTTGCAATTAAATATTGAACTTGAACAGAGTCACGCTGTCCTACACGATGGGCACGGTCTTCTGCTTGAATCATTAACTTAAATGCGTTTTTAAAATTTAAATTTAATTAAAAAACCGAAGGATTCCAATAAAGCTCAGCAAATATAACAACAGATGCAGCAGTTAAAGTAATTCCTGTCCCAGCAGCTGTTATGCTTAACAGAGCAGCTCTTATTCTTTTATCACTTTGAAATTGTTCACAGTATGTGGAACGATCCCTAGCGGGGGTAGAGCCGTCAATACGGATAAATTGAGCACCCTGGAAATTTTTGAGAATTTTAAAGTTGCCATTTAGGCGCAGAGGAGCGCCCAAAAATTTATCTATTTTTTAGCTAAAATTTTATCTTCTCCCTTTTCCAAAATAAAATTAAAAAAGAAAACCTTACAACTTTAGCCATTTCAATACTAATATGATCCAAAATTTCCACATGATGTGCAAAAACAAGCAACTTCTTTGGCGGCGCTCCTTCGTAGAAATAGGTGTCCACAATGTGTTCAGATACAGGCTTCTTTTTGACCCGTCCAGTGAGTACATAAAACTCCATAAAAGACTGCCTTTTAGTTTTGTTATCCTTTAAAAAGAATTTTAATTAAAAAAAGAAAGAAAATTAAAAACCGTAGAAAAACGATCGACACGCTCAAATTCCTCTTTCGCTTTAAGCAATTGCTTCAGTTTGTTATCGATAGCATCTCCAGATAAGAAAATTATTTCACGTCTCTTTTCTGGTAAATCGTCAAGTACATCTTTCTTTAAACGTCTGAAATTTAATTTATTGAAAAGTTGGCTTAAAAACCATTTTGACTGTTCAAAATCAAAAACGGACGGTTCAGTGCCGAAAAACATTCAAAAGGAAAATTTAAAATTAAAACCTTATCATTATCTTCTCCATAACAGCTTTTAATTCTTCAGGATTTGATTGTCCTTTAGCCTCAAATCCAAAACGTCCAGGCCTTCCATCACAATAGCGAAGAGCATAAGGTTTATAGGAGGGAAATATTTTTGGATCAATCATTTTAATTTGGGTGAATAATTCAGCAGGACGGGATAAGGCTGGCGTTCCACTGAGCAAAATTATGCGATTTGATCTCTTCTAAAAAAAAAAAAAAAAAAAAAAAATTTTAGGAACATTAGAGTCAGAAATTTAAAAAATTGCTCAGACTCTAGTGGTCAATTAAAAAATTTCCTTAATTAATTTAAACGAAACCGCCAAGGCGTCTGCTGCACTAGTTCTCTTAGTTTTCATTTCCTTAAGCATATGGCATTCATCAAAAATGAGAACGTAAAAATTTTCTCTTTTCAATTCATCAACGCGCATGTCCATTAAAGTGTAGCTCATTATCTAAATTTTAAAAAATAATTAAAGTTAAAAAGAAAAAATACCCACAATAACAAGATTTGTACATCTAGAACGTGGAAGGTCATCCTTTCCCTTTTCAACCAGACAAGGCCTAGCACTGGGCAAAAACCTTTTAATTTGTCTGTACCACATGTATTTAACTGAGGAGGGACAGACAATAAGCAAAGGCCATTCAATTCTAAAAATTAATTTAATAACGAAAAATAAGAGGAAAAAAGAACCTAAAGGCTGATGCAATAGCTAATGCCTGGACTGTCTTGCCCAGTCCCATCTCATCGGCAATTAAAAGACGGCCACCACGTTGAATACCGAAGCTGAAGAAAAAAAGAGTTTTTTATTTTTTAATTAATTAAATAATTTTTAGGATGACATTTGATCCCAAGAGGTCAAAAGAATTAATTAAAAAATTAAAAACCTGACACCCAAACGTTGATAAGGAAAAAGTGATTCAACTATGTTTGGCTCTGCTCTGTTAATACAAGAGGAAGAAGAGGCGGCTTCGTTGTTTTGTTGTTGTACAGCATTGCGTGGGGAAATTTTGTCGAGAAAAAGCTTTAAAATAATTCAATTAAAAAAGTGACATTTTATCCCAATAAAATTTTTTTAGGTCCAAAAAATTTTGCTTTAATGTAAAAATTAATTATTGGCTTGAATTTGTGTTTAAAAAATAACCTTTCTCACTCCTAACGGAATTTCATCAAATTTTGCTAAAATATTTTTGGAACGCAATTGGGTCAATTTAAATTTAATTAATTCATAATCTCTAAGCAGAAAATTCCAACTTTTGCTTGCAGCATCATAACCTCTAGAGCCAACTTCTCTGAGTTTTAAAGGTACTTCACTGTTGAAAGGATGAAACTCTAACTGAATTAAAAATTAATTTGAAAATTTAGTAAAGGAAGGGTCAAGTCCGAGTCTAAAAAACGGCAAAAGAAAATGAAAGGCAAACAGTTCTTTTAAATTATGCAACTAAAAAGTCCGCAAGTATTGTCCTTGAATAATAATTATTTTCCAAAGGATTATTTAAAATGAAGGGAGATAAAGGGAAAATTATTTAAATATTAAGTGAAGTTGCGGACAAAATTTGCGGACTTTTAATTAAAATTCAAATTTTTAAAAATTAACTACAAACCTTAAATCTCTCCGAACTGATCATAAAGAACTTGAAATCAATCTGAACTAAATTCTTTTTAACATAATTTGATTGCTGAACTTGTACTACATCAATTTGTTCCAAAGACTGTTGTTGTTGTTGTAATCTCTTTTCTTCAGCTGCAGCCCTTCTTCTCAGCGCTTCTTCCCTATTAGCTCTAATTCTTTCTTTTTGTTGTTCAGTTAATTCTATACTTGTTGAAACTAAGGCCATTTTTTATTCTAAAAATTTAAAGGAAAAAATTAACAGAAATTAAAGAAAGTGACTGCTGTCTCTTTTTTTAACACACTATTTATTTAGGAGAAAATTGTTGTATCTGTTCAAAACGGTTGCACTCAAACGGACGATGACACAAAAATATAATTTACTGTAATTTCAAATGAACATAAAAACGGCGTTTAATTAGAATAAAAATATTATTTGGTCAGGGTTAAGAAATTTAGAAAAATTTGAATTTTTAAAATTCGATATGAAAATCATCTAATAAATAATTAAGAAGAAAAAAGCAAAGTGAATTAATCCCAAAATAGATAAATTAAATAAATCTCATTTCTAACGACTAATAAGTCCATATTTTTCAGGTTGTAATAAATTATTCACAACATTAATTTCCAATTGATTAAGCTCATATTCAACTTGTTTTAAATCACTTTTTAAAAAAAGTATTAATTAATTAATTTTTTATTAATACTTTTCAGTCTTTCCAGGCTCAGTTTGTAGTTCAATATAATATTTAATTTTTGGCTCTGTTCCACTCGCACGTAATGTTACTTGACTTCCGGTTGCTAATGTAAAAGTAATCATATCAGAAGTGGTGCTTAATGGGAGAATTGCTTTGTGGTTAAGTTGGGAAGAGTCGAAGCCTTATAAATTTAATAGAGTTGAAAAATAAACTTTTTAAAGAAAAAACACAGAAAACACAGAAAATACAAAAACACAAAATTTACCTGTATTTAAATCCCTCACATATTTAACAGTATATTTTTCATCCGTCAAGTCGTTCCCAATATTTTTTGGATAATTTCCACCATCTCGAAGATTATTAAATAATTTTTTTATTGTAGCATTTTCAGGAACTATCCAATAAGAATTTCTGTTTAAATGAAAGCCATATTTGTAATAAATTTTATAAAGTTGTTCTTTCAAAGTTAATGAATGTTGAGAAGCTAGAAAATTGGCCATTTCTGCAAACACTGCTGCAGCACTAATTCCATCCTTTTTAAATAAAAAATAAAATTTTTTTTTAATTAAGAAAGACTTTTTTTCATTAAAAAACATTTTTTAATTAATATTTAATTAAATAAATAAAAAAATATTAAAAAACCTTGTCAAGTGTCGTTCCAGTCGCAAAACCTTAATTTGAAAGTTTTTTTAAAAATCAAGGATTTCTTTAAAAATTAATTAAAAAATTATTTTCTTTATTTAAAATTAAACCGATAGACTCTTCCCATGCAAGAATTACTAAGCCCCCTTTTGACCGAATTTTGTGTGCCAAATTGCCAATCCATTTAAACCCGGTCAGGGAAACCTCATTTTTGAAGCCTTAAAATTTTAATTAAATAAGGTTAAAAAAGAAACCTTCAATTTTAGCCATTGTAGAAACTATTTGGGAAGACACAGCACTGTTTAATACATAAAAAGTTTCTGTTGGCACGTTTAAATTTCGTAAGGGAAATTGGGTCCAAATCCACCAAGTTAGTAATGTGCCCATTTCATTGCCGTTAAATACACGCCACTCCCCACTGGAAAATTTAAAGATTGAAATAAACTAGAAATGTTTAGAAAAATCTAAAAAATCTAAAAAAGTCCAAAAAAGAGTGCAAAAAAAAAAGAAAATAATTTAAACAAACTCGGCTTGTTTCTCAGCAATTTGAAGCCTATCAGCATCAGGGTCATTTGCCAATACTAAAGTTGCACCATTCTCACCCGCCGTTTGAAAACACAATTTTAGAACAGAATGGCCTTCTTCAGGGTTGGGAAAGGAAACAGTAGGAAAATCTGGATTGGGTTCATCTTGTTCCTAAAAGATTGGAAAATTATTAAAAACCCAAAAAACAATTTAATTGAACCTTTACATAAGAAATAGCCTCTGCAGGAAATCCAAACTCTGAAAACATTCGACGAGCAAATTTTGAACCAACACCGTGAAAAGCAGAGTAAGTCATTTTAAGGCAAGGTTTTGCGTTTAATTCTCTAAAATTGAGTTAACAATGGCTTAATAAAATTTAAAAAGCTTATCTTTTATTTATATTTATTTAATTTTTTATTTAAAATATTTTTTTTGGAAAATTAAATTGATGACACCCAAGCGGTATCGAACCCCCACCCCACTCAATTGAACACCCAAGCAAATCCAGAAACTTAAATTAAAAAAAATAAACTTGTTAAAGCGGCAAACAGAAGATTCAATAAGAAAATATTTCTCCAAAACAGGATCAGCACTAGAAAGCAAAGGATTAGAAGTTAAAGAAGAAACATTCCAATATTCATCTCTAGGCTGTCCTTTAGCCAATTGACAAATTCTCTCATCATGAGGAGATAATATTTGAGCACCATTATTCCAATAAACTTTATAACCATTATATTCTTTTGGATTATGTGAAGCTGTTATCTTAAATTTAAAAAATTTTTAAAAGGATAAAAACTAGAAAAATCTGAATAAAAAGCCTTATCCTTCTTTATAAATTATCCAACTTAACCAAACATTTTAATAAAATAACCATTAAACCAGCATCACAATGAAGTTCAACTGTAGCAAAAGAAACAACAGGTGTAGGCACACATTCAGAAAACAAAGTTACTCTTATTCTGTTTTTGATAAACACAGTAGAGGCCAATTGAGCAAATCTTAAAATTTTGGTGTTTTAGAGTTTAAAATATTTTGGAGCTTAAAAAGTCTATTTTTAAAGGGAAAGGATTAATTAAAGTTAATTCCCTAGAATTATTTATTAAAAGAAAAAGAAAACCTCAGGCTATTATGACGTCCATCAAAGCCAATCACAATTAACGGTATTTTATTATCCCCTTTAGAAGCCAATTCTTCCAGTAAATGTAAGGCAAATCCATGAGAAAGTTGAATGATTGTAAGGTCATTTAATTGGCTAAATCCTGGTCCCATTTTGGTCCGCACCCCTTTTTAAACAGTTATTAAAAAAAATAATTTTAAAATTAACCTGCAGTTCCAAAAGAAAGCTCTCCTAGCATTAAATCCTTGAGAACAGGCAAATTGTTAGAATCGACAAATGATTGAATTTGTTTGCGTGTCTCTTCATTCTAGAGAATAGAATTTAAAATATTAGATATAAAATAAACCTTATCCCATTCAATCCAGTTAGTAACTTTTGTTAGTAGTTCTTCATCCATTTTAAAGATTAAAACATGAGACTTTTCGCTTTGTTTAGATTCTAATTTTCTGAAATTATTTAATTATACTCTAATTGCAGATTTTCACGTTTGAGTCTGGGACTGTTGAGTCTATGTTTCAAATAATCCTGCAGACTTACTTTTCTGTTTTCTTTATTTTAAAACATAATCTTTAAAATCTTTTTCTAATTTCAGAAGATGCAAAAAGCTGAATTGAAACGTTTTGGTGAAAAGTTGTTCATTAACTTGCATTCTAAAAAGGATGGCTATTCTTCGCTTAACGAATTAATAAGTGATTTCAGGTTTTTAAATAACTTTAAATATTTCTACTCTAGAATAAAAATTGTTTAAATGATATTTATTTTAAGAAGTGATTATGGAATAGATCCGGAAAAACAAGCCAAGGACCTTGGCTATCCTTCTTTAAAACATCTTTTGGAGTCAAAAGATATGTGGGAATATGTCAATGTTGTCAAACGAGTGGATGAAAATAAACAGGTTTTTTTGCTTATTGTTAACAGTATTAAATTAAAATATTTTTCTTAATCTTAGGGAAAGATTTTCAAGAAATGTTTCTGACCTCTTCCTCTTTAGGCCAAAAATTCAAAAAAACTTTTTTTAATTTTCTTAACTTTTAATTAATTTAATTACCTTATTTAACCCATTTAAGACACAATCAATCTATTTTGGAAGACACAAAGAAAGCCTGAATCATCTAAATATGGCCAAACGTTTGGAAGATCAAGAAATTGAAAGAAGGTTAATTTGTTTTAATTTAATTATTTAAATTAAATTTTAATTTTATGCGTCAAAAGAAGCAATTTTGGAATCAAGAGTTGAATAAACTTCCACCAGCAACTTCAACTTCCATTTCTAACCAAAATAGAGGACACTTTTATTCTGCACAAAAAGCGAGGCCCAGCAATCGGGGTTTCCTTCAATCTGTTGAAAATACGGTTTATTTTAATTAATTAATTTTTTAAATTAAAAGACGAGATAAGACTTTTATTTTACAGTCTTGGCTTCGCCCTTTTCGACAATCTTCCCCCCTTCTTCCTTTAAATAGTGCTGGCCCATCAGAACTGGTTAAGACATTGGAAGCATTAAATATTGAAGAAAAAGAAAGGCAGAAAGAAGACAATGTTAATAACAAAGAAAACGTACAAATTTCTAAACATTGCAAAAATGTTGCCGTTGAAACAAACGTTTCCTTTTTTTTTGTTTTAATTTTTAATTTAAAAATTAATTTTAGTTGACGTGTAGAACTTGTGGGCAAGCTAAAAAATTGTTGGTTGATTTACTAGGAAAAATCGATGCCCTTGAGAAGGAGAAACAGAAGGGAAACGATGCAACGGTTTTTCTATTTATTTTTTGTTTAAAACTTTAAAGAATTTACGTGAAGGACATTTTGTCCCACTCATACTTTTTTGCTCATAACTTGACAGGGCAAAGTCATATCTAGTTAGTTTTAGTATTATTCGATTAAGCTAGTCAATCTGAATCGAATAATACCAAAAATAGAAAATTTGATCCTTTCTACCTGCCGTTATTGTCAAAGTGGAGGTGGGACGAAATGTCTTTCAGTCATAATTTTTTATTTTTAAAAAATTTTTTTGAATTTTAGATTATTCAAATAGATGAGCAGCCTACTAAGTTGACAAATAAAATAATTCCAAATATATTTGACGAAAGTGAAGGCAGTGATTTAATCAAATTATCAAGCACTCGTTCAAGTGCTCGACTTTATGAAACAGAGATTGGGGTAATTACTTTAATTAACATTTTTTTTAAATTTATTTTTTATTTTAAGCGTTGTAATTCTGTCGGTTCGTTAGGTGAGAAAATTAAAAAAACGAAAAAAAAATTTTTTTAGATGTTGGAAATGCCCTTTATACATTTTTGGAAGATAATTTACATAGAATTAATATTAACGAGGTTGAAGAAAATATTAAGGAAATTGTAAGCAATTGTTTATTTAATTTAATATAACTTACTTTTTAGTCTAAAGAGTTTTTGAATTTTAATGATTCAGTGATAGAATTGAATAATGGACAAGAAAGACGCAAAGCTGCATTCCCTGGGAAAGGTACTATTTAAATCAGAATTTCTGATTTTATCAGAATTTAGAAAACCAGAATTTCTGAATTTTTAATAATAACTTGAAATCAGAATTTCTGATTTTAATTAAAACTTGAAATCAGAATTTCTGATTTTACCAGATTTTAAAAAACCAGAATTTCTGATTTTTATAAAAACTTGAAATCAGAATTTGAAACCAGAATTTTTTACATTCAATTTCAAAAATCAGAATTTAATAAAATTTAGGTTCTTCTGTTTTCATCTGGGATGAAAACTACTACAAAAAATGTCCCTTATGTCCTAGCAGGCAGACATTAAAACATTTTATGCTTAAAGAGCACGAATTAATTGAAGAAAATAAAGAAATATCAGAAGAAGAAGAAATTGAAGAAAATAATTCTCAAATTAATAATATAGTTGAAGAGAGTAATGAACAAAATGAAAGAGAAAATTATTTGGAAGAAGAGGATGAAAATAATTCTATTATTAGTTCACTTACTGGTTAGAAATTAAATTTTTTGGCCTTTTGAAATTTTTTTGTTTTTTTACATTTTGTAATATTTTAAGAATTTTAATTTTTAAGGGTCTTCAAGTTCTACTGACGGAGAAAATGAATTAAATTCAGACCCTTGCTTTTGCACTGTTTGTAACAAGCAATTCACCTCTCCTAGAGGGTTGAATATTCACAAGGGGAAGAGTAAAATGCACAGAGACCTTTGTAAATTATTTTAAATATTTATTTTAATTTATTTTAATTAAAAAAGTGAATAATTTATTTAAATGTAATTCCCCTGGTTGTAACTCAACTTTCGAGTCTGCTGAACAACTTAAAAAACACCAACTACGTTTGCACACAAAAAAGGATTTTAATTGCCATTGCGGAAAAAGTTATGTTAAAGAAGCGGGGCTAAAAAGACACAAAACTATTAGCAACCATTAAATTTATAAAAAATTGGGAAACAACATTTTTTAGTTTAGAGCCCCTGGGAGAGTATCAGGAACAAAAAAAGGATATTTATATCTAATAATTTTTTTTTTGCCGGAATAAAAAATGCCTTAATTTTAGGCCTTGAAAAAATAATAAAACTTAAGGGGCTCTATAATAGAAAAAAAGAATTTTTTATTTATATTTTATTTTATTTTGATAAATAGCCAATTTATTATAAAAATAAAAACAAAAAAAAATTTTTTTTTATTAAAAACTAAATAAAAAATTAAGGGTATAATTTATTGAATTCTTATTACACTCCAGGGCCCTTTAAATATGCTTTACTTTAATTTAATAATTTTTTAAATAAAAAATGTTTAAATAAAACTAAAACAAAATATAAATAGAAAAAAGAAAGAAAAGAAAACTTTTCGTTGAGCTCTGCTAGTGAAAAAAAAAAAGAGAAAACCACAGATTTGTAAACATTTTGAGATTTGAAACAAATCAAAAAGAGAAAAAATTGATAAAATTGAATTTTAAAAAAATAAAAAAATTAGTTGGGTTGGAAAAAATACAAAAAATCTTTTTTTAAGCTTCAATGGATAATTTAGAAAAATTTTAAAAATCGAAAAAAACCCATAAATCTAAAAATAATTAAATCAAAAATGAGAGAGAAATATATAGAAAATAAAATAGAACAGAGAAAATACACGCAAAGTATCACGATATATTAATTAAATAAAATTATATTATAGCTAATAATAAATAAATATATTATTTATATTTTAAGGCTCCAAGTTGTAATTTTATTCTGATTTTATTTTTCAACTTTTCGGTTGTAATTTCTTTGTTTTCAGAAAAAAAAGTTTATTTTAATACAAAATTGAAGCCTTAATAAACTTAAAACATTTATAATTCGTTTCTACAGAAAATAGATTTTTCAATTTAATTTGGGGAGGAAAACCTTACCAAAATTAACTCTTACGCTTTTGATGAATTAAAAACGCCAAAGAGTTTTTTTATTAAAGTCATACTGGAATGAATTAATTTAAGAGCAATAAATGTGCTGATTTGTACAATAATAACCAGAACAATTACCTCATTTGTCTGAAAAAAATAAATATATAAAGGTTTTAAATATATTCTGAAAATCAGAATAAAAACAGAATTTTTAAATTTTAGTTTAATCTAAGTTTATTTAAGTGTTTTAATTTTATTTTGATTTAAATTCATTGTTTTAGCTTTATTCTGATTTTATAAACAAGTTTCAAGAATATTCTGATTTTTGTTTATGTTCTAAAAATATTCTGATTTTTATTCAAGTTTTAATTTTATTCTGATTTTACAATAAAGTTTAAAAAATATTCTGATTTTTATTCAAGTTTTAATTTTATTCTGATTTTACAATAAAGTTTAAAAAATATTCTGATTTTTATTCAAGTTTAAAAATATTCTGATTTTTACTTATGTTTCAACAACTTACCGTCCAAAGGCCTTCGCGTCTCTCATAAACTTCTCCACTTCTTCCATTAGCAATTGTATTAATCTGTGGATGATATGAAGCAGAAATGTCATCATTATTCATACATGCTAAAAAAATTAATTTTTTCCTTCTATTTATTAAAGCAAACTTTTCCCATTATTAGAAGAATAAGATGTATGTTTTGAAGTTCCATCAGGTCTAAAAGGTTGAATTGATGTCAGAACTGTATTTAATAATTGTGAAAGTTGACGAACTTCAAGCTGAAGGTCGTTTACCTAAATAAGTCGTTTTATTAGATTTATTAAATTAAAAATTGCAAAAAACCTTTGTTTGCATTTCCTCCCTAACATTTTTTGTTTCTTGTTTTGCAACACTTTGCGCAGTGTTTTTAACAATTTTTTCAACTTGTTCATTAAATCCATTTTGTTGTTGCAACACTCCAACACGCTTAGTTAATTCAATTAAATGTTCATTACTTGTAGACATGTTTTGTTCGAGTAAAACTAATCTTTTATTTAATTTCATAAATATTGATTCTTTACTGTTTGTACTGGTTCCTGGTAGGGGGCGGCTAACTTTAAAAATTAAAAAATTAATTTTTTTATTTATTATTTTTAAAGTTTTAGGTGTTTTGAAATGTTTAGATAAACTACCTTTTTCATCCAAAACATATGTTGGAGTAACAGGTTTTTGTTGTTGTGTTTTTGTTGCAACATTTTCCTCACTCTCCCCAACAACATTTTCACCAACAACATTTTTTCCAACTTGTTTTTCGTTTAAAGGTTGTTCAGAAGAAATGTTTTTGTTGTTTTTGTTGTTGTTATTTAATTGTTTTAATTCTTCATTGTTTGTTTCACTTTTTCTGTTGCATGTTAAGGGCAGAGAAGGTAAAGGACAAAAAGAAGATGTTTGTCTGCGCAACACTTTATCAAGGAAATAATTCTGATATTTATTTGCTTTATTATTAAATTTTTTTATTATATAATTAAATAGATAATGTTGTTGTTTATGTTGTATAAAACGATTAATATTTGGGAAAAATGTCCAACAAAAAATATTTAAATAATTTGAGGTAGAAGGGGAAGGCTTTAAAAAAGACAGTTGACATGAAGAATATGTGAAACTAACAACAAAAATTATTTTTTAATTTTTTCTGATTTAAATATTTACCTCAGAACACTTTTCTTCTTTAAATTAATTCTTTTATTTTCTTCCTTTTCATTAGTTTTAGAAAATGCTTGTCCAATAACATTTTTAATGTTTGATCCTAATTGCTCTACTATCGTTTTTAGCATATTTCCTGTATCTATTAGTTGCTTATTATTTAAATTTTCTTCGTTTATTGTCGAATTTGTTAAATTTATTTTTTTCGAGTCATTTTCTTTATCAGTTTTCGATGTTTCCTGTTCTTTATTGTCTTCTATTACCTTTAAAAAATATTTTAAAACACAAAAATAGCCTTTAATTTAACTTTAAAAATCAAAAAAAAAACACGGACGTTTCATCACTATTTAATTTTTTAAATAAAATTAAAAGAAAAACCTTGCTACATTCTTCTATTGTCTCGTTTATAGTAGTACCATTATTTTTATATTCTTTATTTATTTCCTCCTTTGACATATTCTCCTCTATTTTATTAAATTGTTGTTGCTGTAATGTACTGGTACTAGCAGCCTCTGCTTCATATTCATCAACTATTGAAGTTCCATAAATTACAAATGTACTTAACGTACAAAAATGTTCATTGCCGTAATGGGTTAATAATTCTAACTGTAAAATGGAAATTCAAAAAAATAATTTAAAAAAAATTTTTTTTTGATAGGTTGAGGGGACAAAATGTCCTTACAAAAATCCGAAATTATTTAAACAATTTTTTATTTTAATTTAGTCTTGTAACCCCAAGCTTTAGCTTTATTTTAATACCATATAAGCCTATAAATGTTTAATTTAAAAAAAATTTGAATTTCTAAGGAAATTTTCTTCACATTTACATTTCGTCACTGGCGTTTTGTCCACAATTACAAAGAAAAGAAATTAAACTTAAACAAACCTTTACAAACTTTGAATACAAAGTGGTTTGTTTAACATCAAATGATTGAAGTTGACGAATATTTTGAGCTTCAAAATCACCAATTAAAACCCATTCCTGTGTTGGGTACCTTTCACTTGACCATAGACGAAAATCTTTCGGATTGGAAGAAAAAAGCTCAAAATTGGCAATTTCAAAAGAATTAAGCTATAAATATTCTTTTAGACTTTTAACATTATTTAAAGAATAAATTCAGAAATAAAAAACCAAAAAATAATAAAATGAAATTAATCAAAAAAAACCTGTATAGTCTCACACAATTCAATAATTAAAAATTTATTTTGTGCTCGTTCACAAGGATTACGCATGTAGTCATCCCTTTCTGGATCATTCAAAATAGCCCCTCTATTCTCTGCTTCCTCGTTTGAATATAAGACTTTTGCTCCACATTCTTTAGAAGCATAATTACGTTTAGTATGTGGATGATTGCTTTCTGGCGTTGTTATTGTACTAGTTGAAGGTGGAAAAGAAGAAGAATCGTCTGGTTGTTGTGGTGTGGATGTCTCAGTACTTGGCTGTTTTATGGGTGAAGGGGAAGTTGATTCAACTACATTTTCTTTTTGTGAAGGTGTTGGAAGACTAAAAAACGAGCTTTTAATTATTTAAATAAAGGGGAAATGAAAGAAACCGAAAAAATAAAATTTTAATTGAAAAATAGCTCTTTGGGACAAAATGTCATTTTAGACTTTTAAAGAATTAAGTTTCTGCTTTATTATTAAAGAAAAGAATTTTTAACAAGTTTAAAATCCACCAAAAATCCCCCAATTAAAAAACAAGTCTTATTTTAAAAAAACCTTTGAGCAATCTTTGAATCTAATTTTTCTAGCTCTTCTACTTTAACAGAATCTGTAGTAGACACTTCCACTTTCTCGTCTTAAAAAAAAAGGTTTAAAAATAATTAATAAACAAAGCTAAACCTGCTACATTTAAATTTCCCTTTTCCTCAAATTCTGAGCCAATTTTTGCATTTTTTGCTTCAATAGGATTGTCATCTTCAGTAAATGAAAAGACACGTCCTCTGCATGTATAATTCAACAATAACAAAATAAATAATAAAAGAATTGGGGATGTAGAAATTAAAGATGCATAAAATGTTGTGTATTGTCTATCATTAAAATTGAAAGAATTTATTAATGGCATTTTTCTAAAAATAAAAAAATTAGTTTAAAAAAATTCCTTTCCCTCTTTTTTTTAATTGCTTTTAATTTTTAAACTGATTAAAAGAGCAAACTCTTTTATCTCGTGATTGTAAAAAATGTCATTAAATATATGACATAATAAATAATTTAATCGAAATTTAAAATCGAAATGAATTATTAATAAAAACAAATTAAAGAATTTTTATTAAAAAAATATAAAACACAAAAAAATTTTTTGTTTGATATTTCAAGGACAAAATTTGCAATTTCCAACATCAATCCTCACGTAACTTGAAGGTCTCAAAGTGCGGCTAAAGTTCGAATAAAATAGTGTTTTTTAATTTAAAAACCTTGTCATCCCCAGCCTTCATCCAAACAACTTTAATTTTATCCCCAGTAGAAGTCTCCCTCTCCGCAAGTGAACGAAAAGCATCTTGAAGTATTTTCTTTGCCTCTTCAACAGTAAATTGTTTGCGTTTATCCGCGTCGATAGTACATTGCTCGTAGTTAACATCCAAAAAAGCTTGTATAATAGAACCACCAGAACCAGAACACTCAGTCATAGCACGGTCAAAATGACCAACAGGATCGTAATGGTAAAGAACTCCCTTGCCTTAAAAATATTTTAAACAAGTGAATAGAAAGCCTCAAATTAAAGAAAACCTTTAGCATCAATTCCTCCTAACATGCATCCAGTATAATAAGGAAAAAAACGTCGACTATACAAAACACGAGCCAGCATAGTTGCACACATATCCACAGACATTTCGTGTTGGTAATTAAATTTGTACTTTTTTTGACGGAGCTAGAAGAAATAATTAATCATTTAATTAAGAAATATCAACACTAGCGAAGAATAATTAAAAATAAACAAACATGTAGAAGCTTAGTCAAATGAAGAACATCTCCATAAAAACCGCAAGTCCCAAACAGAATATTATTGTCCCTTAACAGTTTAAATATGTAAAATTTAAAATAAAACTAACAGAACAGTAATTTTATCACAATCCCGAGTAAGTATACTGTCCCACATAAGCATACGTGAATCGCTAACAAAAACAACATAGTCCGGTCCAGAAACGGCAGCACAAGTCCTAAAAAATAAAATCGAAAAAGATCCTATTTATTCAAATAATACCCTCCCATAGCCTGATAAGGATCCCATTCTCTTTTTGCATTAGTTATTGAAAGAGAATCCATAGAATCATTGTATAAAGTAAGATCAGAAATTAATGGAGAAAAGGACATCTGATAAGTTTTGAAAATTTAAACTAAAAATTACATAAAAAATTTTGAAAAATATTTTAAAAAATTATGATGACAATTTGTTTAAATCTCTATAATTAAGTAACTTTTTTCTTTTTTCTCTAACTAATACAGATAAAGTTAAAAATGTTAATTAAAAGGAATTTTCAAAACACCAAAAAACAAAACGGAAATGTAGAAATAATCCAGAACAAATTAACAAAAACATAGGTATATAAGTATGTGTAATGGATTAACATTTAATAAAATAAAAAATAAAATATAGCATTTTTTGAATTTTATCAGTAAAAAATATAAAAGTTGGTGAATTAATCAAAGGTGCAACATTGTTTTTAAAGAAAAATATTGTCTCGATTTTTAAATAAAGATAAAATAATTTTTGTTGCATTTTAAGCTTTAAAACAAATATATATTCATTGTAAAAGGTGTCAACAATAATTGTGTGTATCTAAAAAAAATTTTTTTTTCTTATTGTTGGTCTAAAAACAAGCAGATTTTTTTATTTTTTACTACAAAAATTAACAGAAATAAATCTTTCTGCTTGTTTTTTTAAAGTGGTAATTCGGTTTCATTTTCAATTCTTTTTACGTTTAAATAAAGTACATAAATCGGTGCAACTTTAAAAAAATCCTTTTTAAAAAAACCTTCCTTTCCCCATTTTTTGTAACATTTTTCTTCTTTTAACGCTGAGCTTTTCCTCCAGAGCGATTACTAATACCTCCATTACGACCTCCACGAAGACCGCTAGACAATCCTCGGCCTCCCCCTCCAATCATTAAACGTTTGGTTGGATCAATACGACGCCAGACAAAGCGCATCATTTCGCGAAGTTTAGTGTTAGACTCCTTTAAATAGAAAAAAATCTCTGATTTCTAATTATAAAAAAACCTCTTCCTCCTGCGGTCCAGTAAAAGTGTGTGATTTCTTCAGTTCATGGCGCAGATTCATCAAAATTTTCCCGCCTTCATTTTCTCCATCCCAAAACACTGGTTTATTCGACTCATCACGGTTCTTACGCCACCCCGTACCAAAGAACTTTAAAACAATTTGTTTACAATTTTTAAATATTTTTCAAACCTTGTCCTCCGAAGCTACAGCCAAATAAGTTGTCTTTGTAAGAACGAGAAGATTACATATCCATCGAATTTGTTCTACTTTCAAGCGCTGGCCTTCCTCCCAAATGTCACGTTTGACCTTAAAAGATAGTCAAAACATTTAAAAATCAAATCTTAATTCTTATTTATCTTAAACTATTCCCTAATTATTAACAAATTTGAAAACTTCATCCCACACTTTCCCATCAAAATTTTGAATATTCTTAACAGCTTCCTCCGCCGTCTGAACGTTTGGTGCCTGAACCAATTTCTTCTTACATTCTTCGTCTCCAAATTTCTCAGCCATTTTGTACCAATAAAAACGTTCAGCAGATTTGTGCTCAATTCCATCCTTATCTCGAATAGATACTTCGAAGCGAAGACTCAATGGATCTAAAAAAACAAAAACAATGAGTATATTAAACGAAAAAAGATTGAAAATAAGCCTATAATTTGTCAAAAAAGAGAAAAAATTAAATAAATAAAAAACCATGTATTCCTCCAATCAAGTAAAAGTCACGATTGAGTTCGTCATAATCACATTCTGCTTCTGGAGCTCGCCCATCGTCAACGTCAATAACTTTGTCGTTTGTCAATTTACTAACTTTTTCATTTAAAGTTTTAATTTTTTGTTTCATACGGCCATTCTCAAGCTTTAAAAATATATTTCACATTAAAACAAATGTAAGATTAATACCTTCAACTTGCGAATTGCCTTGCGTAAACTTTCCTAAAAATAAAGAAAATAAAAAGGTAATTTTAAAAATAAGTCAACCAAAATTATAATTAAATAATTCAGAGGAAAGGTAATTAAATAAGTAATTAAATTACACAAATCTGAGTTTAAGGGGGTTCTAAAAGAATTATAAACTAAAATACAGGTCATTGAATGTCCAATAATGCAAAGAGAAGCCAACACAATTAAGTGATTACCGCGGCTGCTACACCCATACATTTAAATTAAATGAAAAAAAACCTTCTCATTTTCGAGCAAAATCACAGCATTGCGAACAAGCATAGCATCTTGTTTGATAACCGCAATCTGAAATAAATTGTTTATAAAAATTAGAAAAATAAAAAAGAACCTCATTTTGGATGTTTACACTCATAATCAAAATATTTTAGAATTTATAATAAAATAAATGTAAAGCTTGCTGAAAAATAAAAAATTAATAAAATTGATAAAAATCATATCGGACGATTTTTATTCTTCCAAAAGAAAAATCAACTAAAAAACAAGTCCAGAAATCAATTTCAATTTTCTTCATAAAAAAGAGCCATTTTTTACCCCAAAATTCATCCCTAACCTCAAAACAAGGAGGATCAATTTTAAATAAAATCCATGGGGGGTGCGGGTTCGAACCCGCTTGGGTGCAAACAATTTTAATTAGAAGAAAATAAATTTAAAAAAATAAAATCAGTTAAAACAAAATAAAATTTCAGTAAATAAACCGAATAATATAACAATTAAAATATTATTAATTTTATTAATTAAAGTCACAAGTAAGGGCAAGGCTTTTGTCGTAACAAATTGAAAACGGTTTTTTTAACAACGTGAAAAAGTAACTCTCAAATAATTTCAAAAATATAGATTGCGCAGATAAATAAAAAGGTTGAGTCATAAAAAGGGTCAAAATTCCTATTTATCAAAAATAAACCGTTCTCACTCCATCTTTTTTGCCTCGAAGGATTCGTCTTCCTCAGCATCGCTAACCTCTCGAATATCATCAACTCCACTATTAATTGATTTAATTGCAATTTTAAGTAGAAGATAAGTCCAAAAGAGATGGAGAATTAACAGAAAGCACAAAATAACTAGAAAAACGCGTGGAACAATTGGTCGTTGTAGTAAATTTGCCCAACTTAAAAAATAAATTTTAACTCAAAAAACACAAAGATGACCAAAAAATAACAAAAAATTAAACCGATAAGACTCCTGTATTAGTGGCGGTCCATCAAATATCATGCAACGAAGCATTACAGCTGGAAAGTATAAGAGACGAGTTGATATCCAGACAAACATAAAAAGAGCAAAATCAATGGTTACAGCTTTATCCCAGCCAGCATAGCGAAAGAGTTTTCCGAGCTCACTGAAATTTAAAAAATTATTTGCAAAGACAATGGGGCCCGAAACATATTCTAGTAAACCAGAAAGTGTGTTTCTAACCTGATTAAACTGTAAAAAAACAAACAGAAAAATGTCAGCGCTATCGTGAACGAGAAGAACCAGTGAACCGAATCGTACAAAATTAACCGTAAAACTCATTGCAAGCAAAATGATTGTAGCCAAATGGTGAGATGCCATTTGATATTGATCTGACCTTCGGACATCAAAAGTCAAAATGCTGAAAATAATAAATAGAAATTAAAAGTGTTAAAAAACCTGAAGATTAATGACCAATAAAATCCGGTCTGAATGACATAATACCACCAGACAGAACTAAAAAAATAAATAGGTAAAGCTTGTCGAAAAGAATACCTTGGCAAATGGTGATTCGGCCAATTCCTAAAACTCTCAGCCATAGAAGTGAATTGTGGTTGATCATGGAGAATATAAACACCAACAGTCGAAATAAATAAATAATAAGTAAAACGCCAAGCAGTTTCAGACACCCGTTTGAATTTGCTGCGACCGGCAAAACCGAAGAATAAATGAGTATGAATGCGTTGAAGAAGAGTGGCCTGAATAGAAAGGAAAAGACAGTTTTTCAGCCTATCAGGAAAAGCCCGGGATGCTCAAAAAGTGTTGGATTAAACCCAAAGCAATTACAAAGAACAAACTATCCTTAACTCATAAAATAGAAACCCGTCCAAAATAAACGAAAAAAACCTTATTAGTATCTAGCCATCCAGATAAATATCCAATAGGCACAAAGACAAAAGCTTCAAGTAATATTCTCAGCAAAGTAATTACCACCCCAATAAGCAAAGTATAGCCAAGTTCATAAAATTGAGGGTATTGAATTCCATCTTTAGAACGCAAATCAGACCAAGTAACATTTTCTGGTAGCCAAAACTGTTCAGACCAAAACACATTTTGTAGTAGGAGATTTTGCATACTATTCAATCGAAAAATTAAAAATTTTGTGTTGCAAAAAATCTAACAAAATAAAACCTCTCTGCGATTTGTCGGTCCATGCGTTTTGAAAAGTCAACTAATCGCAAACAACTTTAAAAAGTTTAAAATTTTTCTTTCTTTAATTTTTTTACTTCACAAGGTTTTTTTCTTTTAGATTAGATCAACTTTTATTATTTTATTTGCAATGGACAAGGAATCTAAGGAACTTAGTGAACAAATTTCTAAATGTTAGTTTTTAACATCCTTCTTTATATTCAATTAAATTTAGTAACAAATGAGATTGCAAAGGATTTTGAGATGAAATATCGCGATTTTATACCATCGTTTCTTGTGCTAGCTGATTGTCAGGATAAGATAAAACAATCAATCAGTTATGGGGATGAACAACTCAAGTTACTTGAAGATCAGCTTTCTAACCTTGAGAAGTCTATCGAAAGCGCAAAGGTTTAATAATTGATTTAATTGGTTTTCTTTTTAACTGTCTAATACCTGGTTCCTAAATTAACATGGGTATTCTAAATAGGTCTTAAACTGAAGTAGGGTAATATATGAGTCTGCCGCTTAAACGCTTTTTTCTATCTAGAATGACTGCCCTTCTGCAAAAGGTGAAATAATCCGTGCTTTTCTCAGTCGGCTCTCTGTTCTTAGCGAAATTGAGAAAAGTTTGACTGCTATTTCATTCCTTCCTACCGATAGTTTGGCGTTGGATCTTATATCATGTGTTCGGAAGATTTTGAGACTTGAAGAACTTGCAAAAGAATTGGAATCGGTATCTTTTGAAATAATAGCCTTTCTTCTTTCAACTAAGGACTCAGATTTTATGGTTGATTAAACTGGGTCTTCACATATTTATCCAATCTAATAACCACCTTTTGCTTATTAACTTATTTGTATTTAATTAGGAATCCGCAGACAATTTGGAAGCTGTAAATGAACGCATTTTACCACTTGTTTTTGGCGAGATTCAATCAAGGAAGGCAGACATAGTTCAACAATTGGACGACTTTTTTGCCTCTTTTCTTACGTTTAAAGACAATGAACGTGTTAGTCCGCCAACCATTGTGATGAGTATTTGTTGTCCAAAAACAAAGGCTGCAAGTGATGTAATTTAATTTTTTGTACATTTTGGAATTTCATATTTTTTAATTTGTTTCAGAATTTTTCTGCTATGATTTTATTGGATATATTCGAGGAACATCTTGATTCATTTGTTGATTCTGTATGGGAACAATTTTGCATGAAATTAATTTATACGGATGAGAAAACAGATTCAATTCTTAAGATTTCAAGCGACAAACTTTCTGAACATTCAATACATTTTGAGATGAACAAGGAAGTTTCTACTTCAAAGAAACCGAATCCTAAAGATGTCTTTGGGTTATTTTTTAAGTAAAATAAAATAAATTTACTTCTAGTGCACTCACCTCACTCTTTGAAGGTCTTTCTCAAGCTTTGGGAGGTATTCGACTCGAAGGACGCGCTTTTACCGACTTTTTCGGAGAATGTATTTCTTCCCGTTTAATTTCTGCATTGGAGAAGGGTTGTCTAAATCCAGCAATTCCATTTGAAAAAGATAAAGCAGTCGCTATTTATGCTGAACTTACTACTTACATAACTAATTTTCTTCAATTTATGAAGGTTTTATTTTAATTTTTTTAAATTTTTGGGCAAATATTTGTTTTTAGGAAAAGGCCTTTTTCACTCCGTCTGCAGACGAATTATTTGAGAATTTTTTTAACTGCTACGATAGGATTACTATAGATCGCCGATGTCATCATTATATAACTACTGCAAGGGAATTAATTAAAAAGCCTTATATTGAGTTGATTGAGGTTTTTTATTTAATTTTTCTTAAAGTTTTGAACCGTTTGAAGATTCTTTTTCCATCAATCTTAAAATATTTATTTTAAGGTCGGTTCAGCTACCGATGATTCTGAAGAAGGATATACTGAAATTGCATTAAAAATGAATGAAAGGCTTAAAATTACGCCTGAAGGTTCAGGTTGTTCTTCAAAGGGAGTTCATTGGGACAAGGGACATACAAAGATCTATCAATTTCAAAAATGCAAAATTAGGTTTGTTTGAACTATTTTTTAATTTTAATCGTTATAACGAGTAAATCTTAATTTTATATTTCCTTTCTTTTGAAGTGTGTCCACCTTTGATTTGATAAATCTTGTCCTAGAAATATTACAAACTGCTGCAGATTCATCCACAGATGTTGAAGCCTGTCGTCTACTTAATACTGCTCGAAATGTTTTGGATATGTTTGTAAATATGGCTCCAGATTATCATATGAAAGCTTTAACTTCTGTTCCACAAATTGCTGGTATTTTTAAACAAATTCTATTCTAACAATAAACATTTTTTTAGCAGTATTTTTCAACAATTGTCATTATATTTGTCATCGTTTGATGACCTTACCCGCTGATGTAATGCAAAGTGTGCTTAAAATTGAAAATGTTTTTTTTTAAATTTAATTCTTTATTAATTTAAATTAATTTAGATTTCTCAAGAAAAATTTTCATTAACCGATCTCTTTTTCGATTTGCGTTCATTAGCTTCAAAGACCTTAGAACTTCATATAATTCACTCAAGACGCCAAATTTCTTCAACAATTGGGGAAACTGACATTTTTTGCAATTTGTCTAACGACAAGGAACACAATTTTTGTTTAAAGGTTTTGGAAGGTTGTATTCTTCAAATTAAACAAATTTCTACTGTTTGGTCTCAGGTTCTTTTTCTCTTTTTTTATTTTCATTAAAAATTAGATAATGCAAAAATATGTCTTTGCTCAATCTGTTGGCGCTATTGTTTCTCATTTATTAGCAATTCTCTCCGATTTTATTTTGAGTAAAGAAGATATTGCTTCTGTTGATGCTGAGATTATAGTTAAATTGTTTGAATCTTTAATTGATGAATGCAGAAAAATATTAATGGTTTCTTTCTCTTTTTTTTACTTTAAACTGATTTTATCTTCTTTTCAGATCGGCAATAAACCAATGATTCAAAAAGTGTGTGAAGAGAGTTATTATATGCTTATTGAAATTATTTTTTGTTTAAAGAGCAATTTATCGGTTTTTTTCTTTTTAATTTTTTCTCTTTTAATTTTCTAAAGGAAATTGGTCATCGTTGGTGTGAGGGAAAAGGCCCACTTGCCAATTGGTTAAATTCACATCAAGTGAAACAGTTAATTCGAGCTTTGTTTCAGAATACAGAAAAGCGTGCTCAACTTTTGGCTCAGATTAATTAGTTGATGAAATAAATTTAATTTTATTTATTTGTTTAAAAAACTTGTGTGTATGGGTGACTTTACTTGTTTGTTTTTTACCTCAAAAATAATATTTTAAATTATTATTGTTTTTAGCTGATTTAAAGTCACAAAATTATTTTATGCACACAACTGTTCCGCAAGTAATAAATTTATATTTTGGGATGATTTTTTATTTAAAGAAAATCTCAAGTATTAAGATTTAATTAAAAAATTAATTTTTAAAAAAAAACTTGCGGACATTTTGGTTGCATAATTTAAAAAGAAAAAAAAGTCACATACATATAATTATTAATTTATTTTTTCTTTTTTTTTTATATTCTATTTAAATTGAAAACTAATTTATTTTTGTTTAATTCTGTATTTATCATTTAATTATTTATTTGTTTATTTTTAATTTAAATTAATTCTTATTTTAGACAGAAAATTAAAGCGAACAAAACTTAACCTTTTTTTGCTAAAAATGAAGCTAAATTGTGAAAATACTCTTGACATTCGAGTTTTCTTTCCAAATGGAGCTGGTTTATTTTCTTTTAAATTAAAATTATTTTTATTTTTAAATAGCTGTCCAAGCCATCGTAGAAAACAATTCTACTGCTAATGACCTTATTCTTATGATGATTAATTATTTGGAAATTGATGACTTTTCTGATGGGGAGGAGGCTTTGGCTATTTGGTTTGTTTCCCCTCTTTTAGGTTTGTTTATATTTTTAAAATTATTTTTCTGGAACTTTATTCTTTCCGGAAAATAAACCCTCTATATTTTTGTACATTTTAATACTTAAGAAATTCAACTTAAACCATCCCAAGTTCCATTTAAAATTTACCAGAAATGGTCAGCATTTTTGACTCGTTTTACCAATGCCAAACAACATGAAATTTTTCTGGACGAGCCTTTATTAGTTTTGAGAAAGAATGTTATGTTAACTTTTGATAGAGAAATTCTGGTTTTCTTTTATTTTAACAATTATATATAATATTTTTATTTTTTTAAAGTTAATTTCTAAATATAAGAAATTAGCTCAAGTTCTTTATTTTGATGATAGAGACAAATATTTAAGTGGAAAATATTATGTTGACATTGAATCTTCATTAGAATTGGTTGGAATTCAGTTGGCTACTGAATTTGGGCCTTGTAATGGAAATGATAATAGAATGATTGACTTAATCTAGTTTGTTTTCTTTTTTTTAATTTTTAGAAATTTGATATTTTTTTACCTTTCTTTATTTCTTTTTAACAACAAAAAATAAGAAAACATTTACTACTTAACTTAAAAATAAACAGTTTTGCCTAAGAGCACCGTGGCGCAGTGGAAGCGTGCTGGGCCCATAACCCAGAGGTCGATGGATCGAAACCATCCGGTGCTAGGAATATTTTTCGATTATAAGTAATCGTTTTTAATATTTAAAATGGTTTTTAAAATGTTTATAATTGTTGGGAAAATTATTTTTAGCATTATTTTTATTTAAAAAAATTTTTCAATTAATCTTAAATCTTTCAGTGATCATTTAAATGAACTGGCTCCACCCTGTCACACAAAATTAATAAAAAGTTTTCGTCTTTTTGGACTTACAATAATGGAATGCAGAAAAGGCTTAGAAAATCAAGTTCTTCATCAATATAGAATTGCATCTACGGGTTATCACAATAACCATGAAAGACAAATTCAATTTTTGAAAATCTTGGGCAGTTCTCCTGAGTATTTTTTAAATTTAGTTTATATTAAAAAAATTTTTTTTATCTTTTTGGGTTGGAAAATGTAAGGGGAAAATAATATTCTAATTAACTTTTTTTTTAAATAATTTATTTCAGTGTAATTGAGCAACAGGCAAAGAACATCGACAAGGTTAAAAAAATTAGAGAGAACCCTTCTTGTATATTTTCTTATCGGCAAAAGACATTAATTGACTCTTACAGCAATTCAAGTAGTAGTAATAGTACAAGTAGTCGAAGTAGTAACAGTAATAAAAGTATTAAAAAAAGTGAAAAATGAATTTTTATTTTCTTTGAGTTTGTGTTTTGTATTATAACAAGATAATTTTATTAATTTTAACGATTTTTTTTCTTCTTCTTCTCACCTCTCGCCATAAAAATATTTTGATAAAAAAAATTTTCTTTATTTTTGCTTTATTTTTGCTTCAATTATCTTTAATTTTTTAAATTTTTTTACATTTTAAAAATTAATTTAGATCAAGTTCTGATCCTCTACAATCAATTAAAAAATTTATTCATGAGCTGTGAAGTTATTTCAAATAAATCAGCTGACAATAATGCGGAAAATCGACGTGTTTTAATACTTGGAATTGGAAACCCTCTTTTAGGTTTTTAATTTTTTTAAAGAAAATTAAATTAATTCTGAACATTAAGATAAACAGATAGAAACTACTGACACAAAATTACACGAAAAATATAATTTAAAAACTGACTCGGCTTATTTGGTATTTCCTTCAAATGAACAGCAACTGCTTCCTTTGTATGGTTTTAATTTAATTAAAAATAAAAATTAATAAAATAAATTAAAAAAAAAAATTTTTTTAAAGATTTACCGATCTAGACAGCATGAAAGAATGTTTAAAATTAATTCCCGGGGGATCAGCACAAAATACTCTACGCGTATTTCAATGGATTTTGGCTTCAATAGGAGGACAGGTTTTCTTAAAATTAAAAAATAAATTAATTTTTAAAATTAAATTAAAAGGTTAGTGAAGCCGCTGTCTATTTTGGCGCTGTAGGTGATGACGAAAATGCCTCAACTTTAAAAAAATTGGCAACAAAGGCAGGTCTACTTGTTCGATATCAGTTAATACCTCAACAAAAAACGGGTGTTTGTGGAGCGTTAGTTTATGGAACTGACAGGTTTTTTCTTTAAAAACATTTTTAAAACTTAAAATAATTTTAGATGTCTAGTTGCACATTTGGGCGCAGCAGAAAAATTCACTACAAAACACTTGAACGATCCGGAAAATAAATTGCTTATTGAAAAGGCAGAAAATTATTATGTTGAGGTTAATTTAATTAAATAAAAATCAGAACTAAAAAATACAAAAATCAGAAGTTTCTTTAAAACTTTAGAATTAATTTTATTTTCTAGGGTTATTTCCTCACAGTCTGTCCAGAAGCAATTTTACAGATTGCAAAACACGCTTCTGAAAAAAACAAAAATTTTACAATGAGTCTTAGTGCGGCTTACATTTGTAAAGATTTTAGAACACAACTCAATTCTGTACTACCTCATGTTGATTTTCTTTTTGGTAACGAAGAAGAAGCTCTTGCTTATGCTGAGGCTAATGAGTTTAAAGAAGTTGAATTGGGGGAGATTGTAAAGAAAATTGCTGGTTATGAAAAGGTTAATTTTTGTAAATATTCTGGTAATGTTTTTTTAATATTCTGATTATGTGTTTTGTCAATGTTATAATTGTGTTTTTAGAATGTTTGTTTTGTTAATGTTCTGACGATGAAATGTTTTGTTAATGTTCTGATATTTTTTGTTTTAATTGGTGTGTTCTGGTTTTGTTTATTTTTATGTTTTTTGTTCAAATAATATTCTGGTTTTCAAAATATTTTCTTAATTAACAGATAAATAAACATCGTTCACGATCTGTTGTTATTACTCGTGGAGAGCATCCAATTTTCATTGCAACAGGCGGCGAATTATTAAAAACTTTTCCTGTGAGTAAAATTGAGAGGAATAAAATTAAAGACACAAATGGAGCTGGGGATGCTTTTTGTGGAGGTTTTTTAATTAGAAAAAGGGTAAAATTATTTATTAAATTTAATTTAAAAGGCTTTCTTGCTGCGTTAGCTAGCGGTCGTTGTTTAGAAAAATGTGTTAAAGCTGGGAATTTTGCGGCTCGCACAGTTATTCAAAATGTTGGGTGTACATTTCCCGATGTTTGTGATTATTCTGAAAAATAATTTTTTTTTCAGATTATTTTTTTTTTTCAATTTTTTTGGCTTCGGGAGACTTTTACTTTTATCCTCTAATTTTATTTATATTTTTAAACAGTATTATATTTTAAATATTTTTTTAAAACCAAAATAATTTTTTAATAAAATAACCTAAGAGCCCTTTCCTTGCCTTTTAACTTTGCTGTGATTTAAAAGATTTTTAATTTAATAATTTTATTATTTATTTTTTTCTATCACAAAATATAGTTAACTAAAATAATAATAAAATTAAGAAATAAAACAAAAAAATATTAAAAATAAAATAAATATTTTTGGAACCATTAGGGATGCATTCAATAGGTAAATTAGACTCCCATTTTATTCTTAACATTTTTGCCATTGTTTCACGGCTGCTATCGAATAAATTTTCTATTATCTAAAAATAATTTATTCTGATTTTTTTAAATGTTTTTCTGTTCGTTTGTTTTGTGTTTCTGATTTTTTAAAATGTTTTTCTGATTTATTTATTTTGTGTTTCTTTTTTCTGTTATGTTTTTCTGTTCAGTTGTTTTCTTTTTATTCTGATTTTTTAATGTTTCTCTGTTCATTTATTTTTTAATTCTGGTTTTTGTGTTTTCTTATCATTCTGATTTTTATTCACAAACTCGTTGAGAAACTCCTCCGCAATATTTTCCATATTTATCTGTTGAGCACACTGATAGATGGCTTAAATGTTCGCAAATCATAGAGACCAGTGTAATGCTCACATTATGTGTTAGGCGTTCTGTGCTATGTCGTAGTTGTCTGTTTGGTATTAAAAAAAATTTTCTGATTTTGCTCTGATTTTCTTTAAAGTTTTATTAAACTTACTGGCTTTCGAATGAACAGTCCTGACTAATTATTTCAATATTTCTCTTCCAACATCCTATTTGGGTCTCCAAAACTAAAAATATTAAAAATCAGAAAAATAACTTACTTCTTAGATTACTACAAATTCCTTCCCATGGTTTAAGTCCCATACGAAGAATTTCATTTTCATTAGAATTTGGGCATTTTTTTTAAGCATTCAAGCATTTCCATATTTTTTCTTTAATTTTAAAGTAATTAAAAAAAAATTCTTTTTTAGTACTCGCAAATTGATTTGACTTGTTTTGTAATAAATTCCCGACTTTCATCCGATCTTAACATTCCTGCTAAGGGAAATACAAAATCAGAAGACCATTCGCTATCCATCTAAAATTATGTTTTTATTTTATTCTGATTTTTCTTTACTTATGTTTTGTGTTTGTTCTAACTTTATTCTGATTTTTAATGTATTTTTCTGTTTCTTTTAATTTTATTCTGATTTTGTTTTGCATTTTTTGTTTGTTTTTATTTTATTCTGATGTGTTTTATGTTTTTGTTTGTTTAATTTTATTCTGATTTTGTTTTGCATTTTTTTGTTTTAATTTTATTCTGATTTTGTGTTTGTTTTTATTTTATTCTGCTGTGTTTTTGTTTTATTTTCTCAAGTTTTATTCTGATTTTTAATGTATTTTTAATTCCATTTAACTTTAATACCGTCAACATATGATTGTCCTTACAACGTAGAAGACAAAGAGGTATAATCGGTAATGGGCTGCTTCCAACATTTATTAAATTTACTGCGCATATGCGTTGGAATGTTGTATTAATAATTCCAAAGCATACCAATTTTTGCAGAAATGTCATAAAATGTATAAACTACGTTAAATTGAGGTAATTATTAAAATACTAAATTTATGTCAATAAATCTTATTTTTAATAAAATAAATTAAAAATATAATGCTAAATAACTGAATAAAAAAAATTATTTTTTTTTTTGGAAAAATGTGGGACAAAAATAAAATGAGAAAAAATAGGGAAAAAGATTCTTTTATTTTTTAAAAATATTTTCCGCTTTTGAGTAAAAAAAATAATAATTTTATTATTATTTATAAAATTATGTAAAAGAAGAAGAAAAGAAAATAAGAGAAAGCGAAAGATGTTTTCAGCTTTAATTTAAATCTTTTTCTAAATAAATATTTTTTATTAAATAATAATTAAATAATTTAATTTATTTAATTTTTTAAAAAAATTAAAAAAAAATTTTTAATATTAAAATAAAATTTTTAACCCATTTTCCATAAATTTTGCAATTTTAAAAACAATTTTATTTTTCCTTATCCCTTATTTTACACCTTTTTATTCTTAAAAACGGATATCCTTTTCTTTTCTATATTTTTTGGAATTTTAATACTCATTTTAAAATAAAATATAAAGGGAAAATTGAATAAAATTAATTATAAAATTAAAATAACCTTAAATTTTAGGTTGAAAATTTTTTTAAATTATTTAAATATTTTTAAAATTCTTTGTAAAATTCTTATTTAGAAAAGAAAAATAAAGGGCTCAGCCGGTGATCGAAACCGGGACCTCTCGCACCCAAAGCGAGAATCATACCACTAGACCACTGAGCCGACATAAAGCTTTTTTGATTTATTGCTTTTAATGTTTGTGATAAAAATCATAAAAATAACGTGTTTATTTCTCTTACAAACCAGTTTTTGTTTTAAATGTTTTATATTCATAAAAACAATGTTTTAAACTTTCTACTGATTTTTCTAGTAGGGGTAGGGTTAGATAAAAATTTAATTATTTTTGATTGAGTATTAAAAAATTCGCTTCTTTGAAATTTGTTTATATTTTAATCTAAAAAAATTTTTTTATTTACTTTTTTCTTTTAGATTTCCTTATTTTTACTGCCTTTAAGCTTATTTAATTTAAACTAAAGAAGTTTTGATTGAAACATTTAATTACAACATTTAGCAACGTAAAGAAAAACATAAACAAGTTTATTTATAAGTTAACTTAAAGGAAACAAGCTTGGAGGCTCAGTGGTCTAGTGGTATGATTCTCGCTTCGGGTGTGAGAGGTCCCGGGTTCAACTCCCGGCTGAGCCCATTATTTTTCTTTTAATAGAAAAATATGTATAGTTAAGAATAATATTTTTAAAATTAATTAAAAAATTTTTTTCAATCCTTTAACTGACTGCAACTAAAAAATAAAAAAAATGGCCAATAAATTATTTATTTTCTTTTGTTTGGAACGGTTTCGCATTTATACAATGAAAAAGAGAAAAAGAAAATTTTATTCAGCTACTTTTTGACCGCTTATTTTATAGGTTCATTAATTAATAATTATACAATAATTTGCTTATTTTATTTAAATTAAATTGGAGAGGCGCTAGGCTTTTTTTAATTAAATTTTAATTTAAATTATTTTTCTTTTTCAAGTCCAAAATATATTAATGAAAACAAAAAATAAACAAAAATTATTTTTGCTTCAATTTTCTCTTTATCTTTTAGTGTTTATTTTTGTGATACAAGGAATGCCTGTTGTGAGTTTTTTAGAGCTTATAGTTTGTGTTTTATGTTTATGAACATGTTTTAAACTTAAATAAACTTGAATGTTTTCAGTAAATTTACAGAAACTTTCCGGAAAACAAATAAGCATTTTAAACATTCCGGAAAGAATACAAAAGAAAGTTTTGTTTAAACAACATGTTTTGTAAATAAGTTTTAAGTTTAATAAGTTTTATTAAAATAAATGTTTTATTTAAATTTAATTTATTTTTAATATTTAAAATATAGAAGAATGTAAACCAGGCGTTATGGACTATTTCAGTACAGACCAACATTACACTGTGCATCCCTAAAAATAAATCTTTTGTAATCCCCTCCACTACAAAAGGAAAAAAGAAATGAGAATAATAATCAGTTTGAAGATATGAAAAAAATGATTTGGATGAAAAAAAAGTTGGGCTCAAGTGCCTGTTGGAAATGATAAGCCTGAAGCTCCTGGAGAAAAGAAAAGCGGAAAAGAGTTGCCAATTTGCCCAACATTAATTTCCTCTGCTCTCTTTATGCGTTGATTTTAATATTTAGAATTAAATATTAAAACTTGATAAATAAATACATTATATTCAGAAAGCATGTTTTGCTTAAAAATAAACATCTTTAGAAACAATTGTATGAATTAAAACATGTTCCGGAAAAATAAATTAAAACATTCCGGAAGAACAATAATTTAAACAATATAAAACTTAAAAATACATTAAAAATTAAAACATTCCGGAACGTATACAAAAGGGAACTTTGTTTGTTTGTCTTTGCTGCACAAACAACAAATAATAGAGTATAATGTTCTTATCAGCTGAGTCAAACTATATTATTCTATTAATTGATTATATAAATAGACAGACTTAAAAATTAATTAATTAATTAATTAAATTTATCTATAAAATGTCTCAACAGTTTCGCGCTGTGCTTTTTGATGTAGGTGGAGTTATTGTTGATTACAAGGATCGAGAAAAATATTTAAAACTTTATAAAATTGGTACTGCTAAATCTTTATAATTAAAAAAAAATTTTTTTTTAGTTGAAGAAACACCTCACCTCTTCAAATTTTTAGAAGAATTTGAACGTGGCTTAATTAAACCAACAGACATTAAACCGGAATTTTTATCGCTTCTAGGCGTTGTTTGTAATTTTAAAAAATTTTTAAATTTTAGTTAAAAATTAAATTAATTTAAAAATAAAATTTAAATTTTTCAAGGTTTGTTTTATTTATAATAAATTTTAAATTAAGGATCCTAATGTAGATTTAAAAGATTCTACTGTTGTAAAAAACATGGGAGTAAAGGTAGGTTAACATTTTTAAACAACAAACATTGAATAATAATAAATGTTTAGATCAGTATAATTTAGTTAAGTGGTTTAAAAGAAATTTACATCAAAACATTTTCCGGAAATATTTAACCATTAATACATTAAAAAACATGTTAATATTCATTTTCCGGAAAAGTTTATGTTTGTTTAAAACTTCCGGAAACAAATAACAGCTTACGAAAATAAACTTTGCAAAACATAAGAGAAACATTTGTTGTAATTAAAAATATTAAATGTTTGTAGAATCCTATTGTTGAACGCGCCATTGATTTAATTCACAAATCTGGAGATTATCAACTTGCAATTCTTACAAATAATGGATTTTGGAAAGAGGGTCAAACAACATCGTTTATTGAACCTGATCCTCGATTCCATCATGTAATTGAATCTTGCAGAATTGGACATAGAAAACCTGATATTTCATTTTATGAGGTATTAGAATATTATTTTGAAAAAATAATTTTTTAAGTATGCTCTAAATAAATTGGAATTGCCGGCAAATGAATGTATTTTTATTGATGATTTGGAAAAAAATTGCTTAGGAGCTGAAGCTGTTGGAATTAAAAGCATTTGGGTAGGTAATGTTAAATTAAACTTTTCCGGAAAGTTTTAAGAACTATAAACAAATAGAAACATTTAAACATTCCGGAAAATACAGGGAAAACATGCGAATAAACATTACACCGAAATAAAACATTCCAAACATTAAAAAATAAACAAAACATTCTGAACAAAATAAAACACATCAGAATTCAAGTTTATTTTTTAGCTAAAAGATGGTGACTCAACTGCGGCTATAACACAATTAGAAAAACTTTTGAATTTTAAATTAATCTAAAGTTTACAACTTTAATAACTTAAAACACATGTTTTAGAGTTTTTAAACATAAAATATTTAATTGATATTTTCTGACAAACAAAAACAAACAAACAATTTTTTTATATTTATTTTTCCCATGCAGTAAAAATGTTATCAATATAATAAAGTTTTAAAAATATTCTTTCATTTGGGGGAGTTCTAAAATAAATTTCCTTCTCATTTCTGATTAAAATTTGATTAATTTTATTGGGCAAACTATTAATTTGATTTTTATTTTTATTTTCTTATTTAACTTTGTTTGTTTCACTCTCTTATTAATAATTAATTTTCTAAAATCTGTCAATATTTTCTAATTAATTTTAGAAATTATGAGAAAAGTAATGCGTGCACTTTGTACAAATATACTACAAATTTATTATTTACTTTAGCACTTAAATTTATATTTTTTTAAACATTTATTGTTAAATAATCAAATAATTTATTTAACCTGATTTTTTAAGCATTTTTAAATTAATTTAAACATATTTAAACTTAAATGTTTTTAGGAAAATTAATATCTCCGGAAAAACATATAAAACATAAAAACATTTCAAAGAAAAATATATAAACATTGTAAACATTGCAAACTTTCCGGAAAAACACATAAACCATATAAACATTATAAATTTTCCGGAAACATTAAAACACTCTAACAACAACAACAAGTTTTATTTTTATAAACATTTATTTATAATACATATGTAGAATATTCTCATAGAATGTTTAAAATAATAAGCAATTTTGTAGCATCCTCATTTTTTAAATTATTAAATTAAATTAAATTATTAGATAAAAATTTAATAATGGCATTTTGTAGTACTTTAATTCTTTCAAGCTGTATTGCATTATTGGCTATTGCAATATGGTTTGCTTCTAGTGAATTTAAGCCTCAGGAATATCAGTTAAGCTTTAAAAAAAATAAAACTATTCTTTTTAGCTTTCCTCCTCCTCCCTCACTTAGTGGGCCATTGGCACTAAATAAGCCGAAAATTTTAGAAAAATTGTTGGAAGGACGGTTGGTTGGACCTGAGTCAATTGTTGTGGAGAAAAGTAAAATTTATAATATTCTGTATTTTTAAAAAATATTTAAAGATATTTTGTATACATGTACAATGGATGGGAAATGCTTAAAGATTGTTGACGGAAAAATTGTAAAAACTATTCCAATCACTAAAAATAAGGGATGTGAAGGTTTCTGATGTAATTTTAATTAAATAATAATTTTTTATTTTAGCATTAACTCGTCAAAGTATTTCTTATTGCGGCCGTCCTTTAGGAATCCGACGACGCGATGATAAACAATTTATTGTTGCTGATGCTGTGTTTGGTATTTTGGGAATAGATTTTGAGAAGGGTAAGATAATGTTTTTGTTTTATAAAACAAAAACATGAAAAACACATTAAATACAAAACATTCAAGAACTCTCAAACTTGCAGAAAGAATTAAAACTTTGTTTTAATTCCGGAAACATTACAATAGACAAATAATATTAAACTTAGTTTTAATAAACATTTTCCGGATAATACAAAAGTTTCCAACTTTATACATTATTTTTTGCAACTTTGATTTTTGTAGGAACTGTAGAAACTTTACTTTCTACAATAACGCCTATTAATGGGTTAAAAATGCGTTTTCCTGATGATTTTGATTTTATGGATAATGATACAATTGTTTTCAGTGATGCTTCTACTCGTTATGGATACTTAGATTTTATGCTTTCTTTTCTGGAACATGGGGGTGATGGAAGGTGAATTTAAAAAAAGTTAAAATTAATTGTTTCTATTTGAGAATAATTAAATATAAAATTAATTCTGGAGAAACACAAGTATTAATTGATGGATTAGATTTTCCTAATGGTGTACAAATGCATACTGACAAACAAGTAATTAAATTAAAATTTTTTAAATTAATTTTTTAAAGTCATTTTTATTTTGTGAAAGTGCTAACGCACGAATTCATCGGTAATTTTTTAAAGTTTTTTTTATTTAATTTATTTGTTCAGTTTTTATTTTGCTGGGGAGAAGAAAGGCCGTCTTGAATTGTTTATTGATAATCTCCCAGGATTTCCAGATAATATTAGAATATCAAGTTCTGGCACTTCATTTTATGTGGCATTATTTAGTCATCGAAATGCTGAAACCCCCGATTTGTTTCAGAAACTTGGTGATTGGTTAATGACAAGAAAGTTGTTAGCAATGGTAAACATTAATTTTTAGTTCCGGAAACTTTAAATGTTTAAATAAATTTTATAATATTTCCGGAAACTTTAAATGTTTAAATAAACTTTCCGGAAACTTAAAATGGTTTAATAAAACTTCCGGAAATAGTTAAACGTCTATTGATGTTTTAAAACATGTTTAAAGTTTTTAAATGTCTAATATTTCCGGAACATGTTTGTAGCTTTTGTAATTATTGTTTTACCTTTTCAGTTGTTTAAAATATTCCCTACAACTATTGTAAATTTTCTCTTCAATAGAACATACGGAGTAGCTCTAGAAGTTGATTTAGATGGAAAAATAATTCGTTCTTTTCATGACATACAAGGAGAAGTAATCAGAGATATTTCTCAGGTAATGACCAAAAATTTTCTGTCAAATAAAAAAAATATTTTAGCTAGCCGATGATGGTGGAGAATTTATTTATTTGGCAAGTTTCAACAATAAATACATTGGAAGAATGAGTAAAAATTGATTTAAAAATAACTATAATCTTTTTAATTTAAATAAAATTTGAGAAACTTTTTTAAACATTCTTCTGTTCAAACATTCATTTTAAAACATTAATGAAACTTTTTCTTCTAACAATAAACATTATTTTATTTGTTTTATTTAAATGTTTTGATCTGTTTCTAAACATTATTATTCCTAAAACTTAATGTTTATATGAATGTTTTGAATAACACGTTTTGTAATATTTCCGGAAACTTTAAATGTTTAAATAAACTTTCCGGAAATAATACAAAAAGTTTATAAATAATTAAATTTTAAATGTTTTTTAGTGTTTATTTCCGGAATATGTTTCTTTTTTCTTTCTACAAAAATGAATTAATGTTACCAATGTATTTAATTCCGAAATAAACTTTTCCGGAAAAATATTAATCGATGTTTATTAAGTTTATTTTTACAACTATTTTTAAGTTTATTTTCTCTTCTTTTTTAACCAATGTTCATCTTTAATTTACTAATAATAATAAGTTGAACTTCTTTTTTTACTAATTTGCTTCTTTAATATTTTTTGTTCTTTTATAAAAATTAAAATTGGCTTTGTTTTACATTCTTAACATTAAAAAAATTTATTTTATCAGATTACATAATTAATTATAAATATTAAAAAAAATGTTTTGATCTTTGAAAAACTTAAACAGGAAATGACGTTTTTATTTTTAGTTAAAACTTGTAACAGGAAATTCTCCTGTTTATTTTATATTTCCGGAAACATTACAAAAGTTTATATTATTAAAACATTGTTTACAACTTTAAAGTAAGAGAATGTTTAGAATGTTCAAAACATTTCTTCTAAACATTTTATTAAATAATGTTCATTAAAACTTTGTTTTGCTTCTAGGTAAAACAATCTTTTTTTAATGTTTAGAAACATAATTTTTGTAATGTTTCCGGAAAGTTTAATTTAGTTTATTTATTTTCTGTTTTGTTTCAATAAAACTTGATATTATATTTCAATTAAGTAAAATATACAGATTTCCTTTCTCTTCATTAAACTATATTTATTTTAAATTTTAAAATTTATTTAAAGGTATCCTTTTGTCTATTTATTTAAGCTTCCTCTTTTAAAATACCTTTTTTTTAATTTTTATTCTTTGTTTAAAAATGCACTTCCTTCCGTTTTTTAACTTTTTTGTGCCATTCCTTTTATGAATAAAATTTTTGTGTTTACAATGTTTATGGCTTTCATAGAACAAAAAATGTTTTATATAAAAAAATGAAAATTAATATATACTGAATGATGTTTACTAATCGAGAATGCCGTGCAATAAAAATTTAAAACAAAGGCAAATAAAAAGTAATTGCAAAATTAATGGGGAAGAAATGTTTACCCACAAAAAAAGAAGGTTTTTTAATAATAAATTTAAGACTATTTTTTGTTTTATTTCTTTTATTTTTTAAACAATTTTAAATTTTTTGTCCTTTCCAATTCAATAATTTTTAAAAAAGAAATGTCTTAATAAACTTTTTGCCTTCCTTGTAGCAATAAACTTTGTCTGGATGAATATAAAGAGAAATACAAATATTAAAGTCTTTATATTCAGCCTTATGTTGTTCCAATGTTTCTAAACATTTACAACTATTTTACCTTAAACTTTTCCGGAAAGTTTATTTAATGTTGGGAGGATAACTTTAAAACATCTTCAAACCAAGTTTATTTTTTTAATTGTTTCTAAACATTCAAAACATTTAAACAAAATATAATAAAAACTTCCATGTTTTCCGGAAAGTTTATATTTCCAGAAAGTTTATTTTGTTTTCCCGTTGTTTATTTTATAATTTCCAATAGAAAATAAGTTTTATTAATTGGTAAAATGTTGGTTTGTTACATAAAATTAAGTAAATTATTTTAATTAAAAAATGGCCATGTTTATAAAAAAAAGATGAGATTTCAACACAGAAAAATAAATTTTATGAGATTATTTCACAAAACCCACGCAACTAAGAGGCTAAAAAATATAATTTCGAGACGCCTGAATTTTAAAAATTTTCTCTATAAACCCAGCTTATTGGAATCAAATTTCTTTAAAAAAAATTCTGATTTATAGGATTTAAAAAAAAGAAAAAAGAGAGAAAATTGTTGGTTGCAAATGATGCCAATAATATTAATATTTATCTATCTCCCCTTTCAAGCCTTCATTTTTTTCGTGACTTCCGCCAATTCTTGTTTCACACAAACAGACCTCTCCTTTTTTATTTACTTTTTTTTTTTGCTTTACCTAAAAATCTAGGCTTGTGTGTGAATTTCTTCGAATGTAAAAAAAATTAAAAAATGTCCTGAGAATTAGTTAAAATAATAAAAATTAAAATAAATGTAGCACCGCCCCCGATATATAATTTCTTCTCTCACACACATGGATATGTATATAAACAACCCTAAACATTTACTTTATTAATTTAAAATTCTACGCTTCTTTTTTATTTTATTTAGTTATTAAACTTTTCCGGAAAGTTTGTTTTATTAACAAAAAATAAATCGTTAGGTTTCCGGAAAGTTTATTTAAATTTATTTAAATATTAATAAATTATACCCTATTGTACTGTTTCCGGAAGGTTTATTTAAACATTAATAAAGTATATCCTATTGTACTGTTTCCGGAAGGTTTATTTAAACATTAATAAAATATATCCTATTGTACTGTTTCCGGAAAGTTTATTTATTTTTAAGGAAAACTTGAAGAGTTTATTTATATTTACTTAATGCTTAAAAATAACTGACATTTACATTACCTTAAATAAAAATTCTTAACCCTTGAAAAGATTAAAAAAAAAAAGTTTTATTTAAAATAATAACTAATGCTTCTAAAAATGCACATAATTAATGCATACTAGGTTTTTTATTATTATTCCTTTATATGTTTGCGTGTGTGGCTTTTCATTAATTTTTGTTTGAATTGTTCATATTTTGTATTTATTGAAACCAAAATTTTTTAATTTTTATTAAATTAATATATTCTTGGAATTTAATATTTATATCATTAAAAATTAAAAATATTCATGACAAATTTTTTTCGATTAAAAAAAAATTTTTTTTTAAATATTTTAAACTATTTTAATTTAGAAAAATATATAAAATTTTTTTTGTTAATTTTTTTCTATTTTTAAATAATTCTCATAATAATTTGTAAACATATAAAAAAGGTATTTTCCCTTAAATAATTTTTTTTAATTTTTATTTTTTTTAAATTATTTAAAATTAAAAAATAAATATTTATTAAACTTATTTAGATAAAAAAAAATATTTGAAAATGAAGAAAACAATTAAAATAAACACCGCCAAAAAATACATTACATTCCCTTCATTAGTACTGACAGGAACACAAGCCTTACTTCTTCCTGTAATTCTTTCTACACTGCTTGTAACTGTAAGTTTTTACAAAAATGTCAAGTTGCAACTTTAATACAATATTTACAGTACCGTTAAGTTTATTTACTTATTGTTAGAAAAAAAAACTTTCCGGAAAGTTTTAGTGCATACATTAAATTAATCATTTTAAATAAACTTGAATTTAACTACATTAAATTAAATCAAGTTGCAACTTTAATACAATATTTACATTACTGTTAAGTTTATTTACTTAGAAAAAAACTTTCCGGAAAGTTTTAGTGCATACATTAAATTAATCATTTTAAATAAACTTGAACCTAACTACATTAAAAATAAGCATTTTAAACAAACTTGAATTTAATTAAATAAACTTAAGAGAGTATTAACTGCCCCAGCGCAAAAGACATCCCCTGCAAATCAACCAAAATCAGACGATATAATAAAACGAGCGTTTGATTCTTTTGTATGCTTTTATTAATAATTAGATTAAATAATTATTTCTATTTAAATAAAGGGTTCTCCAGGCTTTACCGGTTTTGATAAACGTTCAGAATTTGATTCATTTATGGGAAAAGGATTTACTGGAATGGACAAGAGAGCTTTTGACTCTTTTGTAAGTGTTTATTAATACATTAGATTAAACAATTATTTCAATTAAAATCAGGGTTCTCCAGGCTTTACCGGCTTTGATAAACGCTCTTTTGACTCATTCACTGGCCCAGGCTTTACTGGTTTAGATAAACGTTCGGCATTCGACTCTTTTGTGGGGAGAGGGTTTACTGGAATGGACAAACGCGCCTTCGACTCATTCACCGGAAAAGGCTTTACAGGGTTTGACAAAAGAAATTTCGATGCATTTATGGGCCCTGGATTTACTGGACTTGATAAAAGAGCAGCTTTTGATTCGTTTATTGGACGTGGATTTACAGGAATGGATTAACTTAATTCTAAATTCTAAATTAAATTTAAAAGAAAAGAGTTGGTGTGTGTGTTGATTAAATTTATATCCTCCTATTCCTCTTCTTCTTTACCCTCATTTTTATTTTTTGGTAAAAAATTAATTTCTTTATTTTTTTTTATTTAAATGAATTTAATTAAAAATTACCTTTAATTTTATTTACCCCAAAAAATATTTTTTAAAATAGTACAAAGATCTCTAGTTGCTAAAAATTCTATTTTTGGTGTCAGAATAAATTTAACATTTTTTTAATTAATATTTTATAGTTTTTATGTTTCCTTCTTCAGCCAAAAAATTAAAAAAAAAATACAGTGCATAATTAAATTTAGTTAGAGAAAGAAGAAATAGTATGCGAGTTGAAGAGAGTATTTCTTTTTAATCTGTTTTTAATGAGTAAAAAATTTTAAAAATAAAATAGTATGTCAATATTTAATCTGAATTTTTTTTAAAATAAAATTGAGATTGTTTATTAAATAATAATTAAAAAAATGTGTTGTAAAAATAAAAAATGTGCGTAATGGAAAGGTAAAACTCTTTTTGTCAAACCTGTCCGTTTATTAATTAAAAAAAAGATTTTTTTGTTTTATTTAAAATTTTTCTTATATTTTTATTTATTGTTCACAAAGTTTATTTTTTGTTTAAAACATTTTTTTGGTGTTATATTGGTAAAAGGTTTTAATGAAAGGGTATTTAGTGGTTGCGCACTCTAACCTTACCTTTTCCAAGGCTTATAACTTTTTAATTACTAAATTGTTTAAAATGTACTTTATATCATTCGATAGAGAATTAAATTTGCTACAAAATAAAATTAGAATAATAAAATTTAAAGCTAGGAGAAAAAAGTTTTAAGCAAAAAACCTTCAAAAATGGACATTTTTCTTAGTTTTTTGACCATAACTTTTTATTTTGGTATAAAAGATTTTAACCAAAATTTATTTTGTAGCAAATTTAATTCTCTATCGAATGATATGAAAAGTTTTTTGTAAAGTTGGTTTTTTCTTAAGTTATTAGTTGTTAACTAAGGCCTACTCCAGCTTCATTTGTTTATTAATTCACTTATTAATTCAGAAAAAATTTTAATAAAATTAAAAAATGTTTAATAAAATAGTCTTTCTATTTATCTTTTTAATAATTAAATTATCCTGTTCAATGCTAATGGAGCCAAAGCCGTTTACAAAGGATAAAGAGGGAAGACCCCAGTTTTTGTCCTTTAACCACCATCCTCTTTTATTGCCTAAAACAACTGAAAAACCAAAGTAAAACTTGAAAAGAACTTTAAAATTATTTAAATTTTAAAATAAAATTAAAAAAAAAAAGAAATAAAATTTTTAAATATTAAAAGATCATCAGAAGACTACTATGACGCTGTTGAGGAAGAAGACGAATTAAATCAAAAACAGAATGAAAAAACAAACGAAGATGAAACTTCTAGTGCTTTACATTTAATGACAGCATTACAAGCTAATATTAACCCTTTATTTCCGATTTTAGAGAACAGAAAAGCTGAAAAGAAGGGAAAAGTCAATGATAGTGAGTGTTGTCTAAGGCTTTTTAATTAATTAAAAATTTAGTTATATTAATGTTTTTGGTATCATTCGATAGAGAATTAAATTCTCTACAAAATAAAATTAAAATAAAAATTTTTGAAACAAGGAGAAAAAAGTTATGATAAAAAAACTGAGAAAAATAGGAATTTTTTGCTTTTTTAACCATTTAATTATTCCCTTTCAACAAAAAATTCAGATTTTTGTTGTATTTTGAAGAAAATTTAATTATCTATTGAAAAAATAAAATTTTAAAAATACTTTTTTAGAAATTCCGAAAGAAGATACTAATTCGAATCACCGTTTCATAACTGATTATGATGACGATTCATTTATTTTACCTATTGTTGTTGAGAAATAAATGTGTATTTTTAAATATTATGATAAATAGAATATTTTAAATTTATCGAAAACACAAAAATACCGAAATACAAAAATAAATAAACTTTTCGGTTAAGATACAATAATTAGATTAAATTAGTTATATCTTTCCGGAAGAAATACAATATAAAAATAAATAATTAAAACTTTCCAGAAAAGTGCTATAAATTCTATTTAGATAAAATAGAAGAGAAATCTTTTAAAATTCTGTTAAAGATTTTGTATACTCCAAGGGTTCAGAATAGGTTGGTAATATTTTTTCTTGCTTTACTTCTTTCTTTTCCTTAGTAAAAACATGCTCATAATAATCTGTTTTATTTACCAAATTATCAAATTTTATCAAACTGGTAATTTCCCTATTTTCCTTTAATTTTTCAGAATTTTTATATTTTTCTATTAAATTTATTTCAAGCAAAGTACCCCTTTTTGGCATTAATTCACGCCATTTTTCTTCAATTATAAAACAGTTAGTTCCCTTGAAAATCAACGGTTATATAATTAAAAATATTTTTAAAAATATTATAATTAAAAAAATTACCGTTTTATTTGAAGATTGAACATAAGGAATCATCATATAATCCATCCAATGAAGCATGAGCCCAATTAAAATTACCCAATTTTTAATTATATCATCAAAACTTTCTCCAAATACCATTCTTTTTAAAGTTTTCTCTTTATTGTATATTTTCCGGAAAGTTTATTTTATTTAAAAATTTGGTCTGTATTTTCCGGAAAGTTTTAATAAACTTTGTTTGTACAATACAAAAGAGAATATATTAAAGTTTATTTTAATGTATTTTATAAATTGTAATTTCAAGTTTATTTTTGATGTATTTTACAAGTAAATTAAGGCTAAAATCAGAATAAATTTTAAAGGGAAGGGAAAGAGGCAGGCAGACAAGTGATATTGCCAGCATTAATTTATTCAATAATTGTCCTTTAAAAACTAAAATAAAATCGAAAATTGATTTTTTAAATTTTATTTAAATAAAATAAAAAAAAATTTTTTTAATTTATTTTTTAATTTATTGAATTTTTTAAAAATTTATTTAAAATCTTAATTGTAAATAAAGAATTATTTTTATCAAAATTCTTTCTTTACGCCGTAAGGAATCGATTATTTTGTTTGTTTTGCCCTCATTGCACCTTGTAGTTTCTCGTATAAAACGCCTCTTGGCTTTACAATTGACCGGATAGCATACCCTTTCTATTTCAAACAAAACCAGTCAGACACAATTCATTCCTAAATAAGAAAAAAAAATATTTTTATTTTTTTAAATATTTTATAATTAAAAATAATAAAGTATTTATTTAATTAAATTAGACAAACTCTAATTAAACATTGATGAGTTTTGATTGCCATCTGCATGTTTCAGTTACTCCATATTCAAAAAAATTCATCCAAGATGGAGTTCAGGCTATAGAGAAGTAAACATATATTAAAATATTTAAACTTTCCGGAAAACATACAAAAGAAGTAAAATATTAAACTTTCCGGAAAACATACAAAAGAAAATATCTAAACTTTCCGGAAAACATACAAAAGAAATAAATATTTAAAGTTTCCGGAAAACATACAAAATAAATAAATATTTAAAGTTTCCGGAAAACATACAAAAGAAGTAAGATATTAAACTTTCGGAAAACATACAAAAGAAATAAATATTTAAAGTTTCCGGAAAACATACAAAAGAAGTAAGATATTAAACTTTCGGAAAACATACAAAAGAAATAAATATTTAAAGTTTCCGGAAAATATACAAAAGAAATAAATATTTAAACTTTCCGGGAAACATATAAAAGAAGTAAAATATTAAACTTTCCGGAAAACATACAAAAGAAGTAAAATATTAAACTTTCCGGAAAACATACAAAAGAAGTAAAATATTAAACTTTCCGGAAAATATTAATTTTCATTTACAACATAGATTTGATCCGAACAAGTTAACTCGACTCCCATGGCCTCGTACCTTTAATGGTAGAGGTCGTCGTCCAGAAGGAGGACTTGGTGGGCAAATTGTAGCAGAACAAATGCAGGTTGTCTGGCATGGGGATATACTTATCTGTCCAATTTCAGAACAAGTAAATAAATAATTTTATTATTAAAAGAAATAATCATTAAAAAGGCAAAACCAATTGCTGAACGTCCACCCAAACATGAAACAGAAATTCACTATCATGGAGCATTTTTAGCTCAAATTGATGGGCAGGTTGCTTATGTACCTGATTTGACTAATAACACACATTACTTAATTATGGTAAAATTAAAAAAAAAATATTAAAATTTTTAGACATTTTTTAGGTAGAAAGCCCAGTAGCTGAAATCCATGCCATTCGATTTAGTCCTCAACATACTGCGTTAATTGACCCTTTCATAAAACATTCCATGCCAATTCCTCTTCATGGACAACTTCAATTTATGGTTTGGCATAGAAGTGTAAGTTGTAGATAGATACAAAATTGGGTAAAGACGCGCCTGCTTTTAGGATTTATAACTCTTGAATACATAATTATTTATCCATGATTTTGATGTTGTTCGATAGAGAATTAAATTTCTATAAAATAAAATTATATTAAAAAATTTTGAAACCGGGAGAAAAAGTTATGTGCAAAAAACCTTCAAAAATAGACATTTTTCTTAGTTTTTTGACCATAACTTTTTTGTCCCTGAACCGAAAATTCTGATTTCTATTTTGTTTTGTGGAGAATTTAATTCTCTATTGAACAACATCAAAAACTTTAAGAAAATGTATATTTATTCAAGAGTTATATTGAGTGAAGTATAGTCGGTTCCTCTCCTAGCTTATAATTCTCACTTAAAAATAAACTTAAAAAATGCAAAACTTTTTAAATAAATTTTAAATAATTAAATGAAGTTTCTAGGAGGTTAATTAATCAAAAAAATTAAAAAAATTTTTTAACAGGTAAATGCAGTAGTACAACTTCCCCCAGACCCTGCGGGTATTCAACTAGTAGTGATCAACTTATGTAAAGTTAATAGAATTGAACCTATTACTATGAGAAAAGTCTGTTTACCGCCTGAATTGACAGCTAAAAAAGTAATTAAAAATATTTTTAAAAATAAACAAAATCTCCAAGCCACATAAATTACCCCAATTGCCCCATTCTTTCGGAAAAGAAGTTGTACGCCTAACAGACGTTAATGAAACAGCTTTTGCTCCATTTGGAAGATTGATACAAGATTTTACAATGCATAATGAAGAGCCTAGTGAGGCATGCTGGCCAGGTGTAGAAAGTTTATCTGGGGAAGGAATTGCTGGGACTTTGTGTCAGGAATTTATGGTTTGACAATAGGAGGACATTTCAGTGCCAGTGTTATAACTCACGCAATGATTGATTATTTTTCCTGAGTTTGATATCATCTGATAGAGAATTAAATTTGCTATAAAATTCCAAAATTTCAAAAATTTAGACTTAAAAACAAAAAAGTTATGATCAAAAAACTACCCGAGAGGACTCTTTCAAACAGAAAATAAAAAGCATTTTAATTGCTTTGTCCATTCATTTAGTTATAAGATGGCACTGAAACGTCCAAAATAATATTTCTAAAAACTTTTACTAAAATTAAGGTTAGTTGGAAAATGCAACAAATACAACCAGAACATGGTGTCAGTAGATTAGAACTTGAATTTGAGGGAATTACAGGTTCATTTGCTGGAGAGAAGGGACACCCTGGCGTTGATTATTCGTCTGACCTGGGGATCTATAGAGCAAATGTATAAGTAATTTGAATAAAAAAAATTTTTCCAAAATAAAGACAAAATGCCAAAATTTTAAAATTTTACAAAATGCCAAAAATAAAAAACGTCAAAAACACAAAATGCCAAAACTTAAAATAGTGCCAAATCCCCTTTTAAGTTACTAATGGCTCGTCCAGACGGAACCTTTTACATTCAACCATCTCATACTACTGATGCTTTTGTGATGGCCTTTGCACTACCAGACGGTCAAACAGGCGAACCAATAGATCGAACATTACAAGCGTTCACTTTTAGAGATGGTCATTTTCTTATTATTTTTGAACCTTTATTTTATCAGGTCAAGCACTACGAGTAGAGCCAGGTGTATGGCATTCCGTCCCAATTCCGGTTAGTTTTAGAATAATTGGACGGTTCAAAGCCGAAAAATTAAATATTAACATTTAATTTTCAGTTGGCCGGTTCAGGACCAGTTGTTTTTACAGAAGTTATAGCTGCAACAAATGCAAATTTAGTTATTAATGTACTTGAAGAAAGTGGTCATCCTATCCAATTTGTTCAAGCGATTTAAAAAAAGGAAAAAAGCTTAAAAACAAATTTTAGTTTTAATCGCCATAATAAATACGAGAGTGTTGTGCGCTTCTTCGCGGCTCCAAACCGCTCTTGAAATGTTATTTAAACCTAAAAATTCACAAAATCAAAGAATAGAATGTTTAATACTTAAAAAATAAAAAAATTAGATGGAGCAATATGGAATTTAAAATTAAATTTTTTAATTAAAAAAAATTCATTGATCTTGACCATAGAATATTTTTGAAGTTTTAGGAAATAATTTTTTATTTTTTCTTAAAATTTAAGGTTTAAATGTTTAATACCTAAAAAACAAAAAATTAGAGGCCTTAACATGGAAATTTGGACTTTTAATTTTTTGAATATTTCAGAAATTCCTGGAACTTGACCATGTAATATTTTGGAAGTTCTCGTTTAAATGTTGAGATTATTAATTTAAATTAAATAACATTTTATCTAATACATAAAAATATAAATTTAAAATGTTTTGGCAATGGAATTTTGTAATTAAAATTTTTTAAAACTTGTAGGAATTCCTGGACATTGACCATGGAATAATTTTGAAACCTTCAGAACAAAAATTTTTTAAATTATTTTAAAATTTAACTTTTAAGTTCTAATACCTAAAAAATATAAAATTAAAGCCCGCCCGTATCAAAAATTTTTTTTTATTTTTTTAATTTATCAAAAATTCCTGGACATTGACCATGGAATAATTTTAAAACCTTCAGGACAAAAATTTTTTAAATTATTTTAAAATTTAACTTTTAGGTACTTTTGAAGAAGGGGGGGTAATTCCTGCGGACTTTTTTTGCGGACAAATTTTATTAATATTTGATCCTTTCCTTAAGGCAATTAAAGGTAAGAATTAATAATTTTGTGTTTTTATTCATTACCTAGTTATTTAAATTCTTATTAATTAATTATTCAATAATATGATTCAAAGTCTTAAAAATTTTACCTTCTTACAATTGTACAACAAGATCAGCCTACCAAAGAAGAGTTTCAACAATGGTTGGTAGATATTAAGTTGCTTCATCAACGCAGAACATGTGATTGCGGAAGAGAAATGCGCCAGGAGAAGACGAAGAATTTCATTTAATTTCACAAATTGTCAATCATGATTCTTAATTGTGTGAATAAAGTCAATGCATCCTCTTCTTATTGTCTTAGTCACAAATCAATCATAAAATATATACAATGTATTAATAAAATTTGTCCGCAAAAAAAGTCCGCAGGAATTACCCCCTTCTTCAAAAGTACCAACTTTTAAGTTCTAATACCTAAAAAATATAAACTTAAAGCCCGCCCGTATCAAAAAATTTTTTTTTATTTTTTTTAATTTATCAAAAATTCCTGGACATTGACCATGGAATAATTTTGAAACCTTCTGGACAAAAATTTTTTAAATTATTTTAAAATTTATCTTTTAAGTTCTAATACCTAAAAAATATAAACTTAAAGCCCGCCCGTATCAAAAAATTTTTTTTTTTTTTTTTTAATTTATCAAAAATTCCTGGACATTGACCATGGAATAATTTTGAAACCTTCAGGACAAAAATTTTTTAAATTATTTTAAAATTTATCTTTTAAGTTCTAATACCTAAAAAATATAAACTTAAAGCCAGCCCGTATCAAAATTTTTTTTTTTTTTTTTTTAATTTATCAAAAATTCATGGACATTGACCATGGAATAATTTTGAAACCTTCTGGACAAAAATTTTTTAAATTATTTTAAAATTTTTCTTTTAGGTTCTAATACCTAAAAAATATAAACTTAAAGCCCGCCCGTATCAAAAATTTCGAAAAATTTTTTTTAATTTTTCAAGAATTCCTAGACCTTGACCATGGAATAATTTTGAAACCTTCAGGACAAAAATTTTTTAAATTATTTTAAAATTTATCTTTTAAGTTCTAATACCTAAAAAATATAAACTTAAAGCCAGCCCGTATCAAAAATTTTTTTTTTTTTTTTTAATTTATCAAAAATTCATGGACATTGACCATGAATAATTTTGAAACCTTCAGGACAAAAATTTTTTAAATTATTTTAAAATTTATCTTTTAAGTTCTAATACCTAAAAAATATAAACTTAAAGCCCGCCCGTATCAAAAATTTTTTTTTATTTTTTTAATTTTCAAAAATTCCTGGACATTGACCATGGAATAATTTTGAAACCTTCAGGACAAAAATTTTTTAAATTATTTTAAAATTTATCTTTTAAGTTCTAATACCTAAAAAATATAAACTTAAAGCCAGCCCGTATCAAAAATTTTTTTTTATTTTTTTTAATTTATCAAAAATTCATGGACATTGACCATGGAATAATTTTGAAACCTTCAGGACAAAAATTTTTTAAATTATTTTAAAATTTATCTTTTAAGTTCTAATACCTAAAAAATATAAACTTAAAGCCAGCCCGTATCAAAAATTTTTTTTTAATTAAAAATATTTTTAAACTCTAATTTTATGTTTTTTATATATTAGACAATCAAACTTAAATTTTAATAAAAATTAAAAGATTTTTTTTCAATAAAATTTCAAAGATATTCCATGGTCAATGTCCAGGAATATTTTAAATTAAATAAAAAATTTTTTTAATTAAAAATATTTTTAAACTCTAATTTTATGTTTTTTATATATTAGACAATCAAACTTAAATTTTAATAAAAATTAAAAGATTTTTTTTCAATAAAATTTCAAAGATATTCCATGGTCAATGTCCAGGAATATTTTAAATTAAATAAAAAATTTTTTTTTAATTAAAAATATTTTTAAACTCTAATTTTATGTTTTTTATATATTAGACAATCAAACTTAAATTTTAATAAAAATTAAAAGATTTTTTTTCAATAAAATTTCAAAGATATTCCATGGTCAATGTCCAGGAATTTTTTAAATTAAAAAAAAATTTTTTTTTAATTAAAAATATTTTTAGACTCTAATTTTAAGTTTTTTATGTATTAGACAATCAAACTTAAATTTTAAGAATAATTAAAAGATTTTTTTCAATAAAATTTCAGAGATATTCCATGGTCAATGTCCAGGAATTTTTTAAATTAAAAAAAAATTTTTTTTTAATTAAAAATATTTTTAAACTCTAATTTTATGTTTTTTATATATTAGACAATCAAACTTAAATTTTAAGAATAATTAGAAGACTTTTTTTCAATAAAATTTCAAAGATATTCCATGGTCAATGTCCAGGAATTTTTTAAATTAAAAAAAAATTTTTTTTTAATTAAAAATATTTTTAGACCCTAATTTAATGTTTTTTATGTATTAGACGATCAAACTTAAATTTTAAGAATAATTAGAAGATTTTTTTTCAATAAAATTTCAAAGATTTCCATGGTCAATGTCCAGGAATTTTTTAAATTAAAAAAAAATTTTTTTTTAATTAAAAATATTTTTAGACCCTAATTTAATGTTTTTTATGTATTAGACGATCAAACTTAAATTTTAAGAATAATTAGAAGATTTTTTTTCAATAAAATTTCAAAGATTTCCATGGTTAATGTCCAGGAATTTTTTAAATTAAAAAAAAATTTTTTTTTAATTAAAAATATTTTTAAACTCTAATTTTATGTTTTTTATATATTAGACAATCAAACTTAAATTTTAATAAAAATTAAAAGATTTTTTTTCAATAAAATTTCAAAGATATTCCATGGTTAATGTCCAGGAATTTTTTAAATTAAAAAAAAATTTTTTTTTAATTAAAAATATTTTTAGACCCTAATTTAATGTTTTTTATGTATTAGACGATCAAACTTAAATTTTAAGAATAATTAGAAGATTTTTTTTCAATAAAATTTCAAAGATTTCCATGGTCAATGTCCAGGAATTTTTTAAATTAAAAAAAAATTTTTTTTTAATTAAAAATATTTTTAGACCCTAATTTAATGTTTTTTATGTATTAGACGATCAAACTTAAATTTTAAGAATAATTAGAAGATTTTTTTTCAATAAAATTTCAAAGATTTCCATGGTTAATGTCCAGGAATTTTTTAAATTAAAAAAAAATTTTTTTTTAATTAAAAATATTTTTAAACTCTAATTTTATGTTTTTTATGTATTAGACGATCAAACTTAAATTTTAAGAATAATTAAAAGATTTTTTTTCAATAAAATTTCAGAGATATTCCATGGTCAATGTCCAGGAATTTTTTAAATTAAAAAAAAATTTTTTTTTAATTAAAAATATTTTTAAACTCTAATTTTAAGTTTTTTATGTATTAGACAATCAAACTTAAATTTTAAGAATAATTAAAAGATTTTTTTTCAATAAAATTTCAGAGATATTCCATGGTCAATGTCCAGGAATTTTTTAAATTAAAAAAAAATTTTTTTTTAATTAAAAATATTTTTAGACCCTAATTTTAAGTTTTTTATGTATTAGAAGATCAAACTTAAATTTTAAGAATAATTAGAAGACTTTTTTTCAATAAAATTTCAAAGATATTCCATGGTCAATGTCCAGGAATTTTTTAAATTAAAAAAAAATTTTTTTTTAATTAAAAATATTTTTAGACCCTAATTTAATGTTTTTTATGTATTAGACGATCAAACTTAAATTTTAAGAATAATTAGAAGATTTTTTTTCAATAAAATTTCAAAGATTTCCATGGTTAATGTCCAGGAATTTTTTAAATTAAAAAAAAATTTTTTTTTAATTAAAAATATTTTTAGACCCTAATTTTAAGTTTTTTATGTATTAGAAGATCAAACTTAAATTTTAAGAATAATTAAAAGATTTTTTTTCAATAAAATTTCAAAGATATTCCATGGTCAATGTCCAGGAATTTTTTAAATTAAAAAAAAATTTTTTTTTAATTAAAAATATTTTTAAACTCTAATTTTATGTTTTTTATGTATTAGACGATCAAACTTAAATTTTAAGAATAATTAAAAGATTTTTTTTCAATAAAATTTCAAAGATATTCCATGGTCAATGTCCAGGAATTTTTTAAATTAAAAAATAATTTTTTTTTAATTAAAAATATTTTTAGACCCTAATTTTAAGTTTTTTATGTATTAGAAGATCAAACTTAAATTTTAAGAATAATTAAAAGATTTTTTTTCAATAAAATTTCAAAGATATTCCATGGTCAATGTCCAGGAATTTTTTAAATTAAAAAATAATTTTTTTTTAATTAAAAATATTTTTAGACCCTAATTTTAAGTTTTTATGTATTAGAAGATCAAACTTAAATTTTAAGAATAATTAGAAGATTTTTTTCAATAAAATTTCAGAGATATTCCATGGTCAATGTCCAGGAATTTTTTAAATTAAAAAAAAATTTTTTTTTAATTAAAAATATTTTTAGACCCTAATTTTAAGTTTTTTATGTATTAGAAGATCAAACTTAAATTTTAAGAATAATTAGAAGATTTTTTTTCAATAAAATTTCAGAGATATTCCATGGTCAATGTCCAGGAATTTTTTAAATTAAAAAAAAATTTTTTTTTAATTAAAAATATTTTTAGACCCTAATTTTAAGTTTTTTATGTATTAGAAGATCAAACTTAAATTTTAAGAATGATTAAAAGATTTTTTTTCAATAAAATTTCAAAGATATTCCATGGTCAATGTCCAGGAATTTTTTAAATTAAAAAAAAATTTTTTTTTAATTAAAAATATTTTTAGACCCTAATTTTATGTTTTTTATGTATTAGACGATCAAACTTAAATTTTAAGAATAATTAAAAGATTTTTTTTCAATAAAATTTCAAAGATATTCCATGGTCAATGTCCAGGAATTTTTTAAATTAAAAAAAAATTTTTTTTTAATTAAAAATATTTTTAGACCCTAATTTTATGTTTTTTATGTATTAGACGATCAAACTTAAATTTTAAGAATAATTAAAGATTTTTTTTCAATAAAATTTCAAAGATATTCCATGGTCAATGTCCAGGAATTTTTTAAATTAAAAAAAAATTTTTTTTTAATTAAAAATATTTTTAGACCCTAATTTTAAGTTTTTATGTATTAGAAGATCAAACTTAAATTTTAAGAATAATTAGAAGATTTTTTTCAATAAAATTTCAGAGATATTCCATGGTCAATGTCCAGGAATTTTTTTAAATTAAAAAAATTTTTTTAATTAAAAATATTTTTAGACCCTAATTTTAAGTTTTTTATGTATTAGAAGATCAAACTTAAATTTTAAGAATAATTAGAAGATTTTTTTTCAATAAAATTTCAGAGATATTCCATGGTCAATGTCCAGGAATTTTTTAAATTAAAAAAATTTTTTTAATTAAAAATATTTTTAGACCCTAATTTTAAGTTTTTATGTATTAGAAGATCAAACTTAAATTTTAAGAATAATTAAAAGATTTTTTTCAATAAAATTTCAAAGATATTCCATGGTCAATGTCCAGGAATTTTTTAAATTAAAAAAATTTTTTTAATTAAAAATATTTTTAGACCCTAATTTTAAGTTTTTTATGTATTAGAAGATCAAACTTAAATTTTAAGAATAATTAAAAGATTTTTTTTCAATAAAATTTCAAAGATATTCCATGGTCAATGTCCAGGAATTTTTTAAATTAAAAAATAATTTTTTTTTAATTAAAAATATTTTTAGACCCTAATTTTAAGTTTTTTATGTATTAGAAGATCAAACTTAAATTTTAAGAATAATTAGAAGATTTTTTTTCAATAAAATTTCAGAGATATTCCATGGTCAATGTCCAGGAATTTTTTAAATTAAAAAATAATTTTTTTTTAATTAAAAATATTTTTAGACCCTAATTTTAAGTTTTTTATGTATTAGAAGATCAAACTTAAATTTTAAGAATAATTAGAAGATTTTTTTTCAATAAAATTTCAGAGATATTCCATGGTCAATGTCCAGGAATTTTTAAATTAAAAAAATTTTTTTAATTAAAAATATTTTTAGACCCTAATTTTAAGTTTTTTATGTATTAGAAGATCAAACTTAAATTTTAAGAATAATTAAAAGATTTTTTTTCAATAAAATTTCAAAGATATTCCATGGTCAATGTCCAGGAATTTTTTAAATTAAAAAAAAATTTTTTTTTAATTAAAAATATTTTTAGACCCTAATTTTATGTTTTTTATGTATTAGACGATCAAACTTAAATTTTAAGAATAATTAAAGATTTTTTTTCAATAAAATTTCAGAGATATTCCATGGTCAATGTCCAGGAATTTTTTAAATTAAAAAAAAATTTTTTTTTAATTAAAAATATTTTTAGACCCTAATTTTAAGTTTTTTATGTATTAGAAGATCAAACTTAAATTTTAAGAATAATTAGAAGATTTTTTTTCAATAAAATTTCAGAGATATTCCATGGTCAATGTCCAGGAATTTTTTAAATTAAAAAAAAATTTTTTTTTAATTAAAAATATTTTTAGACCCTAATTTTAAGTTTTTTATGTATTAGAAGATCAAACTTAAATTTTAAGAATAATTAGAAGATTTTTTTTCAATAAAATTTCAGAGATATTCCATGGTCAATGTCCAGGAATTTTTTAAATTAAAAAAAAATTTTTTTTTAATTAAAAATATTTTTAGACCCTAATTTTAAGTTTTTATGTATTAGAAGATCAAACTTAAATTTTAAGAATAATTAGAAGATTTTTTTTCAATAAAATTTCAAAGATATTCCATGGTCAATGTCCAGGAATTTTTTAAATTAAAAAAAAATTTTTTTTTAATTAAAAATATTTTTAGACCCTAATTTTAAGTTTTTTATGTATTAGAAGATCAAACTTAAATTTTAAGAATAATTAAAAGATTTTTTTTCAATAAAATTTCAAAGATATTCCATGGTCAATGTCCAGGAATTTTTTAAATTAAAAAAAAATTTTTTTTTAATTAAAAATATTTTTAGACCCTAATTTTAAGTTTTTATGTATTAGAAGATCAAACTTAAATTTTAAGAATAATTAAAAGATTTTTTTCAATAAAATTTCAAAGATATTCCATGGTCAATGTCCAGGAATTTTTAAATTAAAAAAAAATTTTTTTTTAATTAAAAATATTTTTAGACCCTAATTTTAAGTTTTTTATATATTAGAAGATCAAACTTAAATTTTAAGAATAATTAAAAGATTTTTTTTCAATAAAATTTCAAAGATATTCCATGGTCAATGTCCAGGAATTTTTTAAATTAAAAAAAAATTTTTTTTTAATTAAAAATATTTTTAGACCCTAATTTTAAGTTTTTTATGTATTAGACAATCAAACTTAAATTTTAAGAATAATTAAAAGATTTTTTTTCAATAAAATTTCAAAGATATTCCATGGTCAATGTCCAGGAATTTTTTAAATTAAAAAAAAATTTTTTTTTAATTAAAAATATTTTTAGACCCTAATTTTAAGTTTTTATATATTAGAAGATCAAACTTAAATTTTAAGAATAATTAAAAGATTTTTTTTCAATAAAATTTCAAAGATATTCCATGGTCAATGTCCAGGAATTTTTTAAATTAAAAAAAAATTTTTTTTTAATTAAAAATATTTTTAGACCCTAATTTTAAGTTTTTATGTATTAGAAGATCAAACTTAAATTTTAAGAATAATTAAAAGATTTTTTTCAATAAAATTTCAAAGATATTCCATGGTCAATGTCCAGGAATTTTTAAATTAAAAAAAAATTTTTTTTTAATTAAAAATATTTTTAGACCCTAATTTTAAGTTTTTTATGTATTAGACAATCAAACTTAAATTTTAAGAATAATTAAAAGATTTTTTTTCAATAAAATTTCAAAGATATTCCATGGTCAATGTCCAGGAATTTTTTAAATTAAAAAAAAATTTTTTTTTAATTAAAAATATTTTTAGACCCTAATTTTAAGTTTTTATGTATTAGACAATCAAACTTAAATTTTAAGAATAATTAAAAGATTTTTTTCAATAAAATTTCAGAGATATTCCATGGTCAATGTCCAGGAATTTTTAAATTAAAAAAATTTTTTTTTAATTAAAAATATTTTTAGACCCTAATTTTAAGTTTTTTATGTATTAGAAGATCAAACTTAAATTTTAAGAATAATTAAAAGATTTTTTTTCAATAAAATTTCAAAGATATTCCATGGTCAATGTCCAGGAATTTTTTAAATTAAAAAAATTTTTTTAATTAAAAATATTTTTAGACCCTAATTTTAAGTTTTTATATATTAGAAGATCAAACTTAAATTTTAAGAATAATTAAAAGATTTTTTTTCAATAAAATTTCAAAGATATTCCATGGTCAATGTCCAGGAATTTTTTAAATTAAAAAAAAATTTTTTTTTAATTAAAAATATTTTTAGACCCTAATTTTAAGTTTTTTATGTATTAGACAATCAAACTTAAATTTTAAGAATAATTAAAAGATTTTTTTTCAATAAAATTTCAAAGATATTCCATGGTCAATGTCCAGGAATTTTTTAAATTAAAAAAAAATTTTTTTTTAATTAAAAATATTTTTAGACCCTAATTTTAAGTTTTTTATGTATTAGAAGATCAAACTTAAATTTTAAGAATAATTAAAAGATTTTTTTTCAATAAAATTTCAAAGATATTCCATGGTCAATGTCCAGGAATTTTTTAAATTAAAAAAAAATTTTTTTTTAATTAAAAATATTTTTAGACCCTAATTTTAAGTTTTTATGTATTAGAAGATCAAACTTAAATTTTAAGAATAATTAAAAGATTTTTTTCAATAAAATTTCAAAGATATTCCATGGTCAATGTCCAGGAATTTTTTAAATTAAAAAAAAATTTTTTTTTAATTAAAAATATTTTTAGACCCTAATTTTAAGTTTTTTATGTATTAGACAATCAAACTTAAATTTTAAGAATAATTAAAAGATTTTTTTTCAATAAAATTTCAGAGATATTCCATGGTCAATGTCCAGGAATTTTTTAAATTAAAAAAAAATTTTTTTTTAATTAAAAATATTTTTAGACCCTAATTTTAAGTTTTTATGTATTAGAAGATCAAACTTAAATTTTAAGAATAATTAAAAGATTTTTTTCAATAAAATTTCAAAGATATTCCATGGTCAATGTCCAGGAATTTTTTAAATTAAAAAAATTTTTTTAATTAAAAATATTTTTAGACCCTAATTTTAAGTTTTTATGTATTAGAAGATCAAACTTAAATTTTAAGAATAATTAAAAGATTTTTTTTCAATAAAATTTCAAAGATATTCCATGGTCAATGTCCAGGAATTTTTTAAATTAAAAAAAAATTTTTTTTTAATTAAAAATATTTTTAAACTCTAATTTTATGTTTTTTATGTATTAGACGATCAAACTTAAATTTTAAGAATAATTAAAAGATTTTTTTTCAATAAAATTTCAAAGATATTCCATGGTCAATGTCCAGGAATTTTTTAAATTAAAAAAAAATTTTTTTTTAATTAAAAATATTTTTAAACTCTAATTTTATGTTTTTTATGTATTAGACGATCAAACTTAAATTTTAAGAATAATTAAAAGATTTTTTTTCAATAAAATTTCAAAGATATTCCATGGTCAATGTCCAGGAATTTTTTAAATTAAAAAAAAATTTTTTTTTAATTAAAAATATTTTTAGACCCTAATTTTAAGTTTTTATGTATTAGAAGATCAAACTTAAATTTTAAGAATAATTAAAAGATTTTTTTTCAATAAAATTTCAAAGATATTCCATGGTCAATGTCCAGGAATTTTTTAAATTAAAAAAAAATTTTTTTTTAATTAAAAATATTTTTAGACCCTAATTTTATGTTTTTATGTATTAGACGATCAAACTTAAATTTTAAGAATAATTAGAAGATTTTTTTCAATAAAATTTCAAAGATATTCCATGGTCAATGTCCAGGAATTTTTTAAATTAAAAAAATTTTTTTAATTAAAAATATTTTTAGACCCTAATTTTAAGTTTTTATGTATTAGAAGATCAAACTTAAATTTTAAGAATAATTAAAAGATTTTTTTTCAATAAAATTTCAAAGATATTCCATGGTCAATGTCCAGGAATTTTTTAAATTAAAAAAAAATTTTTTTTTAATTAAAAATATTTTTAGACCCTAATTTTAAGTTTTTTATGTATTAGAAGATCAAACTTAAATTTTAAGAATAATTAAAAGATTTTTTTTCAATAAAATTTCAAAGATATTCCATGGTCAATGTCCAGGAATTTTTTAAATTAAAAAAATTTTTTTAATTAAAAATATTTTAGACCCTAATTTTATGTTTTTATGTATTAGACGATCAAACTTAAATTTTAAGAATAATTAAAAGATTTTTTTTCAATAAAATTTCAAAGATATTCCATGGTCAATGTCCAGGAATTTTTTAAATTAAAAAAAAATTTTTTTTTAATTAAAAATATTTTTAGACCCTAATTTTATGTTTTTATGTATTAGACGATCAAACTTAAATTTTAAGAATAATTAAAAGATTTTTTTTCAATAAAATTTCAGAGATATTCCATGGTCAATGTCCAGGAATTTTTTAAATTAAAAAAAAATTTTTTTTTAATTAAAAATATTTTTAGACCCTAATTTTATGTTTTTTATGTATTAGACGATCAAACTTAAATTTTAAGAATAATTAAAAGATTTTTTTTCAATAAAATTTCAGAGATATTCCATGGTCAATGTCCAGGAATTTTTTAAATTAAAAAAATTTTTTTAATTAAAAATATTTTTAGACCCTAATTTTATGTTTTTATGTATTAGACGATCAAACTTAAATTTTAAGAATAATTAAAGATTTTTTTTCAATAAAATTTCAGAGATATTCCATGGTCAATGTCCAGGAATTTTTTAAATTAAAAAAAAATTTTTTTTTAATTAAAAATATTTTTAGACCCTAATTTTATGTTTTTTATGTATTAGAAGATCAAACTTAAATTTTAAGAATAATTAAAAGATTTTTTTTCAATAAAATTTCAAAGATATTCCATGGTCAATGTCCAGGAATTTTTTAAATTAAAAAAATTTTTTTAATTAAAAATATTTTTAGACCCTAATTTTAAGTTTTTTATGTATTAGAAGATCAAACTTAAATTTTAAGAATAATTAAAAGATTTTTTTTCAATAAAATTTCAAAGATATTCCATGGTCAATGTCCAGGAATTTTTTAAATTAAAAAAAAATTTTTTTTTAATTAAAAATATTTTTAGACCCTAATTTTAAGTTTTTATGTATTAGAAGATCAAACTTAAATTTTAAGAATAATTAAAAGATTTTTTTCAATAAAATTTCAGAGATATTCCATGGTCAATGTCCAGGAATTTTTTAAATTAAAAAAAAATTTTTTTTTAATTAAAAATATTTTTAAACTCTAATTTTATGTTTTTTATGTATTAGACGATCAAACTTAAATTTTAAGAATAATTAAAAGATTTTTTTTCAATAAAATTTCAAAGATATTCCATGGTCAATGTCCAGGAATTTTTTAAATTAAAAAAAAATTTTTTTTTAATTAAAAATATTTTTAGACCCTAATTTTAAGTTTTTTATGTATTAGAAGATCAAACTTAAATTTTAAGAATAATTAAAAGATTTTTTTTCAATAAAATTTCAAAGATATTCCATGGTCAATGTCCAGGAATTTTTTAAATTAAAAAAAAATTTTTTTTTAATTAAAAATATTTTTAGACCCTAATTTTATGTTTTTATGTATTAGACGATCAAACTTAAATTTTAAGAATAATTAAAAGATTTTTTTTCAATAAAATTTCAAAGATATTCCATGGTCAATGTCCAGGAATTTTTTAAATTAAAAAAAAATTTTTTTTTAATTAAAAATATTTTTAGACCCTAATTTTAAGTTTTTATGTATTAGAAGATCAAACTTAAATTTTAAGAATAATTAAAAGATTTTTTTCAATAAAATTTCAGAGATATTCCATGGTCAATGTCCAGGAATTTTTAAATTAAAAAAATTTTTTTAATTAAAAATATTTTTAGACCCTAATTTTATGTTTTTTATGTATTAGAAGATCAAACTTAAATTTTAAGAATAATTAAAAGATTTTTTTTCAATAAAATTTCAAAGATATTCCATGGTCAATGTCCAGGAATTTTTTAAATTAAAAAAAAATTTTTTTTTAATTAAAAATATTTTTAGACCCTAATTTTAAGTTTTTTATGTATTAGACAATCAAACTTAAATTTTAAGAATAATTAAAGATTTTTTTTCAATAAAATTTCAGAGATATTCCATGGTCAATGTCCAGGAATTTTTTAAATTAAAAAAAAATTTTTTTTTAATTAAAAATATTTTTAGACCCTAATTTTATGTTTTTTATGTATTAGAAGATCAAACTTAAATTTTAAGAATAATTAAAAGATTTTTTTTCAATAAAATTTCAAAGATATTCCATGGTCAATGTCCAGGAATTTTTTAAATTAAAAAAATTTTTTTAATTAAAAATATTTTTAGACCCTAATTTTAAGTTTTTTATGTATTAGAAGATCAAACTTAAATTTTAAGAATAATTAAAAGATTTTTTTTCAATAAAATTTCAAAGATATTCCATGGTCAATGTCCAGGAATTTTTTAAATTAAAAAAAAATTTTTTTTTAATTAAAAATATTTTTAGACCCTAATTTTAAGTTTTTTATGTATTAGAAGATCAAACTTAAATTTTAAGAATAATTAAAAGATTTTTTTTCAATAAAATTTCAGAGATATTCCATGGTCAATGTCCAGGAATTTTTTAAATTAAAAAAAAATTTTTTTTTAATTAAAAATATTTTTAAACTCTAATTTTATGTTTTTTATGTATTAGACGATCAAACTTAAATTTTAAGAATAATTAAAAGATTTTTTTTCAATAAAATTTCAAAGATATTCCATGGTCAATGTCCAGGAATTTTTTAAATTAAAAAAAAATTTTTTTTTAATTAAAAATATTTTTAGACCCTAATTTTAAGTTTTTTATGTATTAGAAGATCAAACTTAAATTTTAAGAATAATTAAAAGATTTTTTTTCAATAAAATTTCAAAGATATTCCATGGTCAATGTCCAGGAATTTTTTAAATTAAAAAAAAATTTTTTTTTAATTAAAAATATTTTTAGACCCTAATTTTATGTTTTTTATGTATTAGACGATCAAACTTAAATTTTAAGAATAATTAAAAGATTTTTTTTCAATAAAATTTCAAAGATATTCCATGGTCAATGTCCAGGAATTTTTTAAATTAAAAAAAAATTTTTTTTTAATTAAAAATATTTTTAGACCCTAATTTTAAGTTTTTTATGTATTAGAAGATCAAACTTAAATTTTAAGAATAATTAAAAGATTTTTTTTCAATAAAATTTCAGAGATATTCCATGGTCAATGTCCAGGAATTTTTTAAATTAAAAAAAAATTTTTTTTTAATTAAAAATATTTTTAGACCCTAATTTTATGTTTTTTATGTATTAGAAGATCAAACTTAAATTTTAAGAATAATTAAAAGATTTTTTTTCAATAAAATTTCAAAGATATTCCATGGTCAATGTCCAGGAATTTTTTAAATTAAAAAAAAATTTTTTTTTAATTAAAAATATTTTTAGACCCTAATTTTAAGTTTTTTATGTATTAGAAGATCAAACTTAAATTTTAAGAATAATTAAAAGATTTTTTTTCAATAAAATTTCAAAGATATTCCATGGTCAATGTCCAGGAATTTTTTAAATTAAAAAAAAATTTTTTTTTAATTAAAAATATTTTTAGACCCTAATTTTAAGTTTTTATGTATTAGAAGATCAAACTTAAATTTTAAGAATAATTAAAAGATTTTTTTTCAATAAAATTTCAAAGATATTCCATGGTCAATGTCCAGGAATTTTTTAAATTAAAAAAAAATTTTTTTTTAATTAAAAATATTTTTAGACCCTAATTTTAAGTTTTTTATGTATTAGAAGATCAAACTTAAATTTTAAGAATAATTAAAAGATTTTTTTTCAATAAAATTTCAGAGATATTCCATGGTCAATGTCCAGGAATTTTTTAAATTAAAAAAAAATTTTTTTTTAATTAAAAATATTTTTAGACCCTAATTTTAAGTTTTTTATGTATTAGAAGATCAAACTTAAATTTTAAGAATAATTAAAAGATTTTTTTTCAATAAAATTTCAAAGATATTCCATGGTCAATGTCCAGGAATTTTTTAAATTAAAAAAAAATTTTTTTTTAATTAAAAATATTTTTAGACCCTAATTTTAAGTTTTTTATGTATTAGAAGATCAAACTTAAATTTTAAGAATAATTAAAAGATTTTTTTTCAATAAAATTTCAAAGATATTCCATGGTCAATGTCCAGGAATTTTTTAAATTAAAAAAAAATTTTTTTTTAATTAAAAATATTTTTAGACCCTAATTTTAAGTTTTTATGTATTAGAAGATCAAACTTAAATTTTAAGAATAATTAAAAGATTTTTTTTCAATAAAATTTCAGAGATATTCCATGGTCAATGTCCAGGAATTTTTTAAATTAAAAAAAAATTTTTTTTTAATTAAAAATATTTTTAAACTCTAATTTTATGTTTTTTATGTATTAGACGATCAAACTTAAATTTTAAGAATAATTAAAAGATTTTTTTTCAATAAAATTTCAAAGATATTCCATGGTCAATGTCCAGGAATTTTTTAAATTAAAAAAAAATTTTTTTTTAATTAAAAATATTTTTAGACCCTAATTTTAAGTTTTTATGTATTAGAAGATCAAACTTAAATTTTAAGAATAATTAAAAGATTTTTTTCAATAAAATTTCAAAGATATTCCATGGTCAATGTCCAGGAATTTTTTAAATTAAAAAAATTTTTTTAATTAAAAATATTTTTAGACCCTAATTTTATGTTTTTATGTATTAGACGATCAAACTTAAATTTTAAGAATAATTAAAAGATTTTTTTCAATAAAATTTCAAAGATATTCCATGGTCAATGTCCAGGAATTTTTTAAATTAAAAAAATTTTTTTAATTAAAAATATTTTTAGACCCTAATTTTAAGTTTTTATGTATTAGAAGATCAAACTTAAATTTTAAGAATAATTAAAAGATTTTTTTTCAATAAAATTTCAAAGATATTCCATGGTCAATGTCCAGGAATTTTTTAAATTAAAAAAAAATTTTTTTTTAATTAAAAATATTTTTAAACTCTAATTTTATGTTTTTTATGTATTAGACGATCAAACTTAAATTTTAAGAATAATTAAAAGATTTTTTTTCAATAAAATTTCAAAGATATTCCATGGTCAATGTCCAGGAATTTTTTAAATTAAAAAAATTTTTTTAATTAAAAATATTTTTAGACCCTAATTTTAAGTTTTTATGTATTAGAAGATCAAACTTAAATTTTAAGAATAATTAAAAGATTTTTTTCAATAAAATTTCAAAGATATTCCATGGTCAATGTCCAGGAATTTTTTAAATTAAAAAAATTTTTTTAATTAAAAATATTTTTAGACCCTAATTTTAAGTTTTTATGTATTAGAAGATCAAACTTAAATTTTAAGAATAATTAAAAGATTTTTTTTCAATAAAATTTCAAAGATATTCCATGGTCAATGTCCAGGAATTTTTTAAATTAAAAAAAAATTTTTTTTTAATTAAAAATATTTTTAGACCCTAATTTTAAGTTTTTTATGTATTAGAAGATCAAACTTAAATTTTAAGAATAATTAAAAGATTTTTTTTCAATAAAATTTCAAAGATATTCCATGGTCAATGTCCAGGAATTTTTTAAATTAAAAAAATTTTTTTAATTAAAAATATTTTTAGACCCTAATTTTAAGTTTTTATGTATTAGAAGATCAAACTTAAATTTTAAGAATAATTAAAAGATTTTTTTCAATAAAATTTCAAAGATATTCCATGGTCAATGTCCAGGAATTTTTTAAATTAAAAAAAAATTTTTTTTTAATTAAAAATATTTTTAGACCCTAATTTTATGTTTTTTATGTATTAGACGATCAAACTTAAATTTTAAGAATAATTAAAAGATTTTTTTTCAATAAAATTTCAAAGATATTCCATGGTCAATGTCCAGGAATTTTTTAAATTAAAAAAAAATTTTTTTTTAATTAAAAATATTTTTAGACCCTAATTTTATGTTTTTTATGTATTAGACGATCAAACTTAAATTTTAAGAATAATTAAAAGATTTTTTTTCAATAAAATTTCAGAGATATTCCATGGTCAATGTCCAGGAATTTTTTAAATTAAAAAAAAATTTTTTTTTAATTAAAAATATTTTTAGACCCTAATTTTAAGTTTTTTATGTATTAGAAGATCAAACTTAAATTTTAAGAATAATTAAAAGATTTTTTTTCAATAAAATTTCAAAGATATTCCATGGTCAATGTCCAGGAATTTTTTAAATTAAAAAAAAATTTTTTTTTAATTAAAAATATTTTTAGACCCTAATTTTAAGTTTTTTATGTATTAGAAGATCAAACTTAAATTTTAAGAATAATTAAAAGATTTTTTTTCAATAAAATTTCAAAGATATTCCATGGTCAATGTCCAGGAATTTTTTAAATTAAAAAAAAATTTTTTTTTAATTAAAAATATTTTTAAACTCTAATTTTATGTTTTTTATGTATTAGACGATCAAACTTAAATTTTAAGAATAATTAAAAGATTTTTTTTCAATAAAATTTCAAAGATATTCCATGGTCAATGTCCAGGAATTTTTTAAATTAAAAAAATTTTTTTAATTAAAAATATTTTTAAACTCTAATTTTATGTTTTTATGTATTAGACGATCAAACTTAAATTTTAAGAATAATTAAAAGATTTTTTTTCAATAAAATTTCAAAGATATTCCATGGTCAATGTCCAGGAATTTTTTAAATTAAAAAAAAATTTTTTTTTAATTAAAAATATTTTTAAACTCTAATTTTATGTTTTTTATGTATTAGACGATCAAACTTAAATTTTAAGAATAATTAAAAGATTTTTTTTCAATAAAATTTCAAAGATATTCCATGGTCAATGTCCAGGAATTTTTTAAATTAAAAAAATTTTTTTAATTAAAAATATTTTTAGACCCTAATTTTAAGTTTTTATGTATTAGAAGATCAAACTTAAATTTTAAGAATAATTAAAAGATTTTTTTCAATAAAATTTCAGAGATATTCCATGGTCAATGTCCAGGAATTTTTTAAATTAAAAAAATTTTTTTAATTAAAAATATTTTTAGACCCTAATTTTAAGTTTTTATGTATTAGAAGATCAAACTTAAATTTTAAGAATAATTAAAAGATTTTTTTCAATAAAATTTCAAAGATATTCCATGGTCAATGTCCAGGAATTTTTTAAATTAAAAAAATTTTTTTAATTAAAAATATTTTTAGACCCTAATTTTAAGTTTTTATGTATTAGAAGATCAAACTTAAATTTTAAGAATAATTAGAAGACTTTTTTTCAATAAAATTTCAAAGATATTCCATGGTCAATGTCCAGGAATTTTTTAAATTAAAAAAAAATTTTTTTTTAATTAAAAATATTTTTAGACCCTAATTTTAAGTTTTTATGTATTAGAAGATCAAACTTAAATTTTAAGAATAATTAGAAGACTTTTTTTCAATAAAATTTCAAAGATATTCCATGGTCAATGTCCAGGAATTTTTTAAATTAAAAAAAAATTTTTTTTTAATTAAAAATATTTTTAGACCCTAATTTTAAGTTTTTTATGTATTAGAAGATCAAACTTAAATTTTAAGAATAATTAGAAGACTTTTTTTCAATAAAATTTCAAAGATATTCCATGGTCAATGTCCAGGAATTTTTTAAATTAAAAAAAAATTTTTTTTTAATTAAAAATATTTTTAGACCCTAATTTTAAGTTTTTTATGTATTAGACGATCAAACTTAAATTTTAAAAATAATTAGAAGACTTTTTTTCAATAAAATTTCAAAGATATTCCATGGTCAATGTCCAGAAATTTTTTAAATTAAAAAAAAATTTTTTTTTAATTAAAAATATTTTTAGACCCTAATTTTAAGTTTTTTATGTATTAGAAGATCAAACTTAAATTTTAAGAATAATTAAAAGATTTTTTTTCAATAAAATTTCAGAGATATTCCATGGTCAATGTCCAGGAATTTTTTAAATTAAAAAAAAATTTTTTTTTAATTAAAAATATTTTTAGACCCTAATTTTAAGTTTTTTATGTATTAGAAGATCAAACTTAAATTTTAAGAATAATTAAAAGATTTTTTTTCAATAAAATTTCAAAGATATTCCATGGTCAATGTCCAGGAATTTTTTAAATTAAAAAAAAATTTTTTTTTAATTAAAAATATTTTTAGACCCTAATTTTAAGTTTTTTATGTATTAGAAGATCAAACTTAAATTTTAAGAATAATTAGAAGATTTTTTTTCAATAAAATTTCAAAGATATTCCATGGTCAATGTCCAGGAATTTTTTAAATTAAAAAAAAATTTTTTTTTAATTAAAAATATTTTTAGACCCTAATTTTAAGTTTTTTATATCCTGGACATTGACCATGGAATAATTTTGAAACCTTCAGGACAAAAATTTTTTAAATTATTTTAAAATTTATCTTTTAAGTTCTAATACCTAAAAAATATAAACTTAAAGCCAGCCCGTATCAAAAATTTTTTTTTTTTTTTTTAATTTATCAAAAATTCATGGACATTGACCATGGAATAATTTTGAAACCTTCAGGACAAAAATTTTTTAAATTATTTTAAAATTTATCTTTTAAGTTCTAATACCTAAAAAATATAAACTTAAAGCCAGCCCGTATCAAAAATTTTTTTTTATTTTTTTAATTTTCAAAAATTCCTGGACATTGACCATGGAATAATTTTGAAACCTTCAGGACAAAAATTTTTTAAATTATTTTAAAATTTATCTTTTAAGTTCTAATACCTAAAAAATATAAACTTAAAGCCAGCCCGTATCAAAAATTTTTTTTTTTTTTTTTAATTTATCAAAAATTCATGGACATTGACCATGGAATAATTTTGAAATCTTCTGGACAAAAATTTTTTAAATTATTTTAAAATTTATCTTTTAGGTTCTAATACCTAAAAAATATAAACTTAAAGCCAGCCCGTATCAAAAATTTTTTTTTTTTTTTTTTTAATTTATCAAAAATTCCTGGACCTTGACCATGGAAAAACTTTTGAGTTCGCTTAATTTTTGAGAAATTTCTTCTTAAAATCAAAGAATAGGATGTCTATTTTTAATAAAAATATTTTTTTTACTTGGGAAACAGCATAATGGATGCTATTTACCTGTTTACCCTGCCCCCTAGCAGGGTAGAAATATTACCCTCACCTATGGGTTATATTACCCGGGTTATTAATTTATTCTACCGGCATCTAAAATGACCCCGAGTTTCGGGTTAACCAACCCGGTTATTTAACCCGAAACCCGGGGTTGTAATTTATTCTGTGAGTTTGGGTCATCTCACCCCAAGGTACGGGTTAAATAACCTTTACCTCGAATAAATTCTACGGGCCCAGTTGGGAAACTTGGATTTTAACTTGTGTCATTCGTCTTGGGCAGTCATTTCGGCCACAAATTGGAGGAATTTGTCGAAGAACGCGATTGCGCATATAAGCAATAGTATGCTCGGTGGAAGAAAATTGTTCAGTAAATTGAAATATATCCATGAATAATTTAAATAAAAGTTAGAATAAATGAAAAGCAAAAAAAAATAAAAAATAAAAAAAATTTTTGAAAAAATCTTAGATAAAAAATCATAGATTAGATGATGTCTTATGATAAATCTGACATCAGATTCGAGCTCACCGTATGCGAAAACCTATTATTAGTTGAAAAAAATGAAAAATATAGGCCCTTGAAGCTTTTTTTTTAGGGACCAATAAACTGCACATTTACCTAAATACAGTTAAAAATAAGCAACAAAAAATGTTTTACAATTTTTACCTATCTTCTTCATTCCCATCTTTTTCTTCTTCTTGTATATTTTTACTTCCCTTTTCCTTTAAATTCTTCAAAAAACATTCATTTAACAAAACCCCAATTTTTTCACAACTTGCATTTGGAAAATGTTTTTTTGGCAAATTGACAGTTTTTTTCAATCCAAAGACGTGATCTTGAAATTTTAAAAAGTCTGATAAAACGAACAATACGTTGACAAATAATTACTGAATTGTCTTCGTTTGCTTGTGTTGAAGTAATTTTATTTTCTGTTGTCTGTTAAAAATATTAAATATATATTTTAATTTTTAAAAGGTTTTTTAACCCTTTCAATTTCATGTGACTTTTGTTTCTCAATTTTTTTCCTTTCCAGCAATGCCCTATGAAAACGTTCTGCATGAGCTAACTGCAAAAGGCGCTGCTCTATTTCTTTTCTACGTTCAGCTACTTTAAATTTTTAAATCTCCTTAAATTAATGTATAAATCAACTCTGTGGGTCAGGCTCATTTAATCCAAGTTGCTCGTACCTTACTGCTTCCATCATTTCCAACTTTACTTGTTCTTCACGAAGACGACGAGCCTTTATTTAATTTAATTGAATTAAATACAAAAATAAACTTGAAATACAAAAATTATTTTCTAACTTGATTAAGTCTGTCGGTTAAACTTGTTGCATAAGGGACTGTATCAAGTTTATTTTTTCCTTCATTGAGTGTTGTATTCTGTTGTATTGTATTTTTGTATTTTTCAGGTATAATTATATTCATTGTAGAAGTTTGTATTTCAACTTTTTCTGTATTTTTAATTTTTGTATTTTTGTAGGGCATAAAAATATTAGTTGTAGGTTCTGAAGTAAACAATAAATCAACATCTCCACCCATTCTAGACTGATTTAAAGGTGCTTCAAGCAGAATAATTCTTTTAATTTGTGAATCCTCTTTTTCACTCATTTGTTTAATTTTTTCTTCTCTTTCCTTTGATTTTTGTACACCTTTGGAATCAACAGAAAATTCAGTATTGGAAATTGGGAATAAAAGACGATAATTATTATCATTTAATTTAAATTCTTTTTTATTATTATTAATTAATTTAGGTAATTTAGTATAATTTTGGGAAGCATCTATTAAGCTTGAATAAGTAGTAGAAACAACCCTCGTACCTTAAAATAGATTGGAACTAAAATTTAAAAATAATAATAATAAATTTTAACTCGTTAATAATGCCTTTGTTTTGTTATAAACCAATTTTAAGTCATCTTCAAAATTTTTAGTTGTCTCGGTAATAACAGGCTCAGTCACAAAAGCAAAGGAATCTTCAGCTTTTTCCTATTTAAATTTTTTTTAACTTAAAAATTTAAAAAAAATATTTTTTACATTAAAATTCAAAGTCGACGTATTTTCCTTTTCATTAATTAAAGTTGTATTGTATACAGTTATTCTAGGTTCTTCTGTAAAATAAATATTTACAATAGTAAAATAAATAAACTTTTTCTTTACAAAAGTCTCACCTATTTTACTACTATTATTTTGCAACCCAAAAATTAATTGCTGTCTTTGTTGAAATTCTCTAAACCGGAACAATTGCTCCTTCAAACGATTTAACAAATTTGCTAGCCTTGCCTTAAAGGTTGGACTTAATGCTTCTGTGTTATTTGTTTTTTCATTGAGTGGTGATAATGATGAAGAATTAGAGGAATTATTAGTGTCGTTAATCTCTTTCATTGATTTTGTATTGGGGGAATTTAAGGGTTTTGAAGATGTTGGAGACAATGTTAATGATAAATTTGATAATGTTGTAGAAGAATAGGGTTTAGTAGACAAATTATTTGATGAAGAATAAGTAAAAGATGTAGCTAAGGAAGACGAAGGGGTTGAAGTGTAGGAAGTAGAATTTGAGGAAGATGAAGAAATGGGTGAAGAAGGGGTGGAATAAAGAAGCGAAGAAGTTGAAGAGACGAAGGAAGAAACTGAGGAAGTGGGTGGTTGAGTGGAGGAGGTGGAACTGTTGGATGAGGATGAGATCGAAGATAGGTAACTTGTTGCAGGATATGTGACAAAAAGAGACGAAAAAGAAGGGAAAGGAGTTGAAGTAGAAGTAGTAGAATAAGTCAAATCTTCATTAGAAATAGTAGTCTGAATCCCATCTTTGTTTGTATCATTTCTCAATGAATCACCCCAATTGTGGTCAATAATGCTTGATACATGTTGGTCCACCTAATTAATTTTTAATTTAATTTAATTAAATACACATTTACCTGATAAAGCAATTCCTCTGTCTTTTCATCAATTTTATCCACTCCCCTGCTAACCCCATACCTTCCTTCTGTTTCTGCTTCAATTTGCCTCAACTGCATTAATTGTTCCTTAAGTCTATTAAGCAAATTAGCAGCCTTAGCCTTAAATTCAGGAGGAAATGTATTACTAAATACATTGTTATTATTTTCAGTGTTTAATGTTGTTGTTATTGTACTATTGTATTCTTTTTCATTTACAGTTGAAGCTAATTTATTTTCTGACAGTAATAATAAACTTGAATTATTTAATAATTCAGGCGTGTTACTGTTTGCTTCAAGTTTATAATTTACTTTTGTAGATGTTTCAAGTTTTAATTTATTTGTTTCTGTACTTTTTTCAATTGCTACAGTTCTTGTTTTTGTTCCTTCTTTTCCTGCTTCAACTAATTCTGAAACATTCTTTAATATTAATGAAGCATTATTTAATGTTTCATTGGTTGCTTCAGTTTGTTCATTACTCGTTGCTTCAATGGAACTCAAACTTTCAGTTGAATTTGTTTCAGTAGTTTCTTTGCGTTGTTCAATTGTTTCAACATTTGCTTCAGTTGTTTCAATGTCTAATTTATCTGCTTCTGTAATTGTTTCAGTTTCCTCTTTGCTTGATTCAGGTGTTTCAGTGTTTGAAAAATTTGCTTGAAGAGTTGCTTCATTTGTAGAACTACTCGAAACAGTTGATATAGTACTTTTTTCTATTGCTGCAAAAGTTTTTTCAACTGCTTCAATAATTGTTTTAGGTGTTACTGAGCTTAGTCGAATTGCTTCAGTAAATGCTTCACTTGCTTCTGTTCTTGCTTCAGTTGTTTCAGCAGGTCCACTATTTGTTACAGACTTTTCAGCATTTGTTGGGGTTATTCCAAAGTCTGTAGAGGTTCTAACAGATGAAGAATTAACATCAACATTTTGCCTTTCTTCAAGTTCCAAATTATTACAAGCACAAGAACATTTACAATAATTTCCACGTATTTCCTTGTTAATTGAAAACACTAAAATATAGGGAATATTAAATAAATATTAAAACTTATAAAATAAACAAACTTTTGCCTGAATCTGGCCCAATTAATTCACTAAAGTTTCCTCTTGGAATCATTGTCGCTAATTGAGCATTTGCTTCAGGAGAATTAGGTAAAGAACAAAGGCAAAAACAAGCACAGTCAAAGTCCTTTATTCGCTTTTGTACAGCAAATTCTGTAATAAATTTATACAAAAATAAACTTTAATTTCCTGTACAAAAATGTTACTTCCGGAAAAATACATTATCATTAAAGTTTATTTATTTTCCGGAATAAATACCATACAGTAATAAATTTATACAAAAATAAACTTTAATTTCCCGTACAAAAATGTTACTTCCGGAAAAATACATTATCATTAAAAAGTTTATTTATTTTCCAGAATAAATACCGTGCAGTTTAAATTAATAAACTTGCCTTTAATTCCATTACTATGCAATATTTTTCGAGTAATCAAAGCCTGGGAATTATCATTAACAGAATTTAAGGAAGGCAAAAATAAAATGCATAAAATAAAGCTTTTATTGTAAATAATTAAAAAATAAGAACGGGATTGACTAATCGGCCTTTTCTTTTTATTTAATTTTAAAACCATTTTTAAAAGTTTAATTTAGTCAAATAAAATTGAATGAAGTTTAAAAACAACCACTCCTTTTTTGTTTTTGAAAAATAACAATTAATGACCTCCCTTTCCCGCAATTTTTTAATGACCAAAAAGATCTCTACTACCCTACTCTACTTTCATAGAAAAATCCTTTTTATTTTTTTTACTTTGTACAAATATTGCGTAACTATTTTTAAGCAAAATTTCCTTATTAGCAAAAAAAAAAATAACTTTGTCTTTAGAAAAAAAAGGAAAATTAATGTGCCGACTGTCCTTGAGACCAAATGATTGAAAGGCGAATGGATGTGTAATTTTGTTAATTATTTTTAGGGCAGCCAAATTGGGTCAAAATTAGTAATTGAAGGTGAAAAAACATATTAAAATATTTAATTATTTTCTATCATTGGATATGTTTCATCAAAAATTAAACAAAAGTTGAGATCAAGGCGAGAGAAAAAAAGAGAAAATTATTTTAATGTCAGAAGGTTTAAAAAAAGGAATTATTATTCTTAACCGAGGCACTTTTGTAGATTTACAAACTTTAAGTTTTAAAGTTTTAAGGGACTGTATTTTTGTAGTTTTTTAAGTTTTAAAGTTTTAAGGGATTGCACTGTATTTTTGTTGTTTATTTTTGTATTTATGTAATGCTTGTTGTTGTTGTATTTTTTCCCTCTCACCGGACAGGCTTTTTTTTTTAATTCTTAACATCCTTCCTCCCATGAGGAAAGAAAATCGAGTGCAGCTCTGTAACAGAATTCATATTGTTCCCTAGTCTCTACCAAATTTGGCCTTTGCATTCTTAACAGTTTAACGGTTGTAAAAAGGTCAACAACATGTTCAATTTTGGCTCTATATATTTAAATTTAATTTGTTTGTGTTAATCTAATAAAATTAAAATAAATTTGAACCTGCAAATTGTTAATGAGACAGCAATGAAAGTGCCCGTACGACCTGCCCCATCAATGCAATGAACACAAATTGGACCAACAGAGCCAAACTGTTGTTTTGTTTGATGTAATTGACGCACAAAATCGACAAATCTTTCAGAATTTTGTGGTATATCTCCGACCCTTCTCCCGTGGGAATTAACGGCCCAGTCAATAAACTGGAACTGGCGGATAGTTCGAGAATGTTTAGCATCGTCAGTCACTTTAAATTCACGTAACCAGTAATGTCCCATGTCAAATTCGGAGACAAAATCAACGTTTAATCCGTTGTAATTTTCTGGGTATCCTGGGCTTGGCCAATACTCAAAGAAACGTTCGCCTGATTCATTAGGTTGTCTTACTAGCATTGCTACTATTGCTAAAATTTTAAATTAATTTAAATTAGTTAGAAATTCCTACAGCATTCATGAATCCAAAGCATGCGCCAAAAATCGGCAACTGTATTAGCCATAGGTAGTTGGGTAGCAATGTATGAACGTCTAGAGCTATAAAAATATTTTTATTTTATTAAGCTCAAGTTTTGTATTTTTAAGTTTATTTTTGTATTTTTAAGTTTATTTTTGTATTTTTAAGTTTGTTAAAATATTTTTCTTTTCTCCTCTAATACTTACCTTCTTTAAATAAATTTTCTTACCTATATCCATCAATCCAAGAAGCATTAATGTAATCGCCTTCACTCTCATCACCATCAGCATTATGAAACTGCCGAGGTAACTCAACAAGATTAAAATCCCAGGGAACAACAGTCATTTTGACATTTTTATTAATATTATAAGTTGCATTAGCAAAATTGGCATGAAAACATTTAGGCACTCTCAAAGACATTAAAGTCTAAAAATATTTAAATTAAACAATGTAAGGATATTTAATCAAAATACATTAAATTCAATATCAATTCCTGTATATTCACTATGTAGTTGGGGTCTTGAAAGAGTCTGAACATGTTGAAGGCTGAAAAAGAAGCTTTTAAAAATTAAAAAATATTTTTACAGCTTTGAATTTGGAATTTCTGTAGATCCGGATTGTGCTGCATCTAGCAGAGCATCATGAATAAAAATGTACTGATCATCAGTTTGTACCATATACTGTCTTTGAGATCTTATTGCTCTAACACACCCATAAACGTCCAAGGAATTCTCGTAGCGTAAACGTTCAAGTTGAATATCAATTACAATAAATGCGCCTGTTCGGCCTATACCAGCACTGAAATAGGAATTAATTTAAATTTAATTGTGAGTACATTAAATAATTTAAAGATAAAAAGAGACAAACCTGCAATGTGTTATAATAGGTCCAGCCTGGACAGGATTGAGGGCCTTTACCCGTTTAAGAAACATTAGAAAAGGCGTAGGATGTATAGGAACTCCATGATCAGGCCATGCCGTAAATTGGCAATGTTGGACATCCCTTCCAGGCTCATTTCTATGCCTTGTGTTTTCTATTCTTAATGTTCTAAGACAGTAATGGGCTAATTCTGTTGTTTCCATCAAAGTAAGTTTATAATTGCCATAAAGGGAAGATCCTCGACTTGGCCAGTATTGGTCACATTTTGATCTAGATCTCTCCTCTAGCCTAGTAAGGACAACAATTGTATGTGACCGTTCCTCCCAAACCATTCTCCAAAAATCTGCAAATGTTTCGGGTAAAGGGCCTTGAGTGGCGATGTAAGCCTTTGGCCTGTCATAACTTGAAGGGAATTTACATCTAATTTTAAAGTCAAAATTACCCATCAATATAGTTGGCGTTAATGTAATCATTTCCAGGCAATTGTTCTTCACAAGCATCTAAATCATCATCAGAGGGTAATACCACCCTTGAATGATCATAGGCAACAACATTAGCATAACTTTAAAAGAAATTAATAAATCTTTTAATTCCCAAAATTACCGATTTTTGTGTTTGTTTACTTCTATTGTTGAATTTTCCCATGTAAATTGTTGTCCAGTATCAATACTTTCAAATTCCTGTATAAATCCTCTATTATTATTCATTTTCTGCCTTTCAATATGTGTTGCAAATTCTACTAGTGGAATAGGCATTATTGCATTTATATTGCAACTTCTTTGTTGAGAAAGAGATAAATGAGTATTTCCATTTGTTAAACCCCCATAGATATTTGTAGAATCTCTGATACTGTTGGGGGAGAGACCTATGAATTATAAACTTAAGTTTAATTTATTTTACACACTTAAGCTTAATATTATTATTATTTCACAAACTTAAGTTTAATATTATTTTATTTACAAACTTAAGTTTAATATTATTATTATTTTACAAACTTAAGCTTAATATTATTATTATTTACAAACTTAAGTTTAATATTATTATTATTTACAACCCTAAGTTTAATATTATTTTATTCACAAACTTAAGCTTAATATTATTATTAGTTTACAAACTTAAGTTTAATTTGCAAAGTTTTAAGAGTAATATAATCCAAGTTTATTAAACACATGTAATGCTTCTACCTGCAGAAGAAATTAAAGTAGCCGGTTGCCTTTGACAAGCACTCGGATAAATCATCCCTCCGTCTGGAGATAAATCATCGCAACCAATTTCAACATTATTAGCAATAGCAGAATAATCATAAGAGTTATTTAATACAGGACGTCCATCCTATTTAATAAATTAATTTAATTTTAAAAATTAAATTAATTGCCTGATCCATTCCTAAAAGTAATTTATTTGTTTCTGTAGATAAAACTCCGTTAGTTCCATGCCCATTAGCTTTAATGGTTAAATCGTGTGAGTTGAGCGGCATTTTATGAATAGAATTTGTTGAAGATCTTATAGCAGTGTTTGTAGTTCGTTTACATCTAAGCCACCATAGCAAGAGCATTCCAACTAGAACAGCTATTACAAAGAATATTATACCAGCCTTAAATTAATTTAAATAAATTTAACAAAAATAGATTTACAAATACCGCTAAAAGTGGGAACATTATTCCTCCCCCACGAATTGACCCTCCTCCCGTGAATAATGAAGGAACACGTGTTGCAAAAGGATCACTTAATGCTGAATCTGTGTAAATCTTAGACTGTGGTTCTTGTAAAGGTGGGCGGTGATCATCTAAATGCTTCCAACTTTCATCTCGTGCAAATGCACGACTCATTAGATGATAAAATTGAATTTGAGGATCAAGTGGAAAATTGATGAAACCTTCATATTCCTATGAAATTTATTAGAAAATTATACCATTCCGGAAAACATTTATTAAAATAACAAACTTTCCGGAAAACACAGAATTTAATAAAATTTCCGGAAAATAATAAACTTTCCGGAAAATAATAAACCTTACGAAACAAAATTTTCAGGAAAAATGATAATTTCCGGAAAACAATCAAAGTTTCTGAGAATAATAAACTTTCCGGAAAAATAAGTTAAAATAATTACAAACCAATCCATCTCCAAGTGTAAATGTTAATTCATCACGATATAAACGTTGCATTTCATTTGAGGAAATTTGTGCTGCAATGTAAACCCCATCAAGCGCCTTTTGTTCACTATTATGTTGATGCCGTCTCTTTCTATGAGGATGTTGCTGTTTAAAATAAAATGAAGGGGTTTCCATTCTTCTATGCCTTTGTTGTTGTTGTTGTTGGGGTGAATTTCTTGATGCTAAAAATAAAATTTAAGAAAATTGTTTCAAAAATTACTTGAACTAATAGTTAATTGTTGAAGCTGTAAAGTTCTGGCTGTTCTGAAATTTAAAAAAATATTCCAAGCAAAAATTTTTCTTTAAACCTAAAATCTCTTGTTGCCGTCTGCAATTGTCCTTTATCCGCACTAGTTACTGTTTCCTTGGATCGGTTATTATTTGCAGGTATAACAATTAACCAATAATGGTTTATAATTCCATACTCTTCACTAAAAAATAATTTTTATTTTCCCTCAAATTGGATGAAAAACCTCGCAGGACTTAGCCTGAATTGAGCAGTATTTGGTCCGTCTGACTGAATAAATTCTGGTGCTTCCACAAACGGTGGACCCCGAGGGTCTGTTTGTACTTGCAACTCTCTCGGCCAATAATGGCGTCCATCCTCTAGCGAAAAAACACCCACTAAAAATTTAAAGTTTTAAATTTATTTTCTCCTTTACATTGTAATGTATAATTCATATAAGGCCTTAAGTTTGCCAAAAATAAGTGTCTTTCAGATCCATTCACTCTCTTTTCAAACTGAGGCGAAACCATTGATTTTTTGTTCTAATAAATAAAAATTAATGGATTTATAAGGATGGATAATTATTGGCTTTAATAAAGCCTTTCTATTCAATATATTTTGAACCTACAAGGTCTTGGTCCAAATAACTCTTTTGCCCCATTTGTTTGAGGTAAAATCCAATTTTCTGTGTTGAAATAAGGGTATCAAAGTCCCAACTGATTTGGACAGATATGCTAGTTTTGTAATCCAACCGAAGATTTTGGACTACATTTGTAGGGCGTAGAGGGCCAATAAGAGTGACGGAGGGATCTGAACAAGGTCCGAGACGCTGGAAAAGATAATAAAAATTTTAAAAATAGCCTAAAACTAACTCTTTGCTTCATAGCTAACACACAAAAAGAGTAAGACTTTTGAGTTATCAATCTTTAAATTAAATGCTTTAAGTTCAATGTTTAATTTAAAACCTTCCAATCTCTAAATGCCTTGCTTTAGGATCCATAACTGGCTGACTACGCCACTTATCCATCCCAGCACTTTCACGTGCAACCATTGGTTCAGATACATATTTGACAAGAAACCCGTCGGGTTGTCCTGCTTCACTACTATCCAATGTATCATCAAAATCCCATTGCACAACAACTGATGTTTCTGAGATTGTTTGGATTCGAACATTTTTTGGTGGTTGTATGGCAGCTGAGAAGGAGAAAATAAAAATTGTAGTAAATTTAAATTAAATTAAAACAAAAAAATATTAATATTATTTAAGACCTGTCTTTAAAGCTAAACGCCATTCATTTTCGCTAATATCCATTTTAAGTAGCGATTCAATTACCGCGGTTAATACACTTTTTTGTGAGGTAAAATTATCGAGAGGAATCATTAAGAGTGGATTTATTATTGTATTAAAGTTGATGAAAATAAAGATAAATAAAGAAGAAGGATTAAGAAACTTTTCCGTTTGTTCCGGAAAGTTTTATATACTTTTAAGTATTTTTAGATTTTTATATATTTCCGGAAAGTTTACAATTAAAAAAATTTTTTTTATTATTGTATTTATTCCGGAAACTTTTTCAGATATAAATAATTTTAGAAAATAATTAAATAGAACAGAGGCAAGTTTAAAGAAGCATTGAAGCAAAAATAAAGTAAAATATAAATAAATATTATTTACTATATTAAAATGTCCATAACAAAAGAACTTAAGGTAAGAATAGGAATAGGTGTGGAATGTAAAATGAGTGAAAGCTTTAAAATCTTATTTTTAATATTTTAGTAGAGAATGCTTAAAATTCGTTGTTTTGTTTGTTGCTACACATTTTTGCCCTTTACTCCCAAAAATGAAAATATAATTTAAAAAAAAATTTTTTTACAAAAATAATTTCCAGGGGAGATAAGTAGGCAAAAAATAATTTTTTTAAAAGTTATTTTTTAGGTCATAAAAAATGGCTTTTAAAAGCTTTTTTTTTATTAAGTTTTTAATTGGTCAAGAGAAGAAAACGTTGCAACAGAAAACCAGCATTTTTACGAAACCATTAAACATTTTTAAATAATAACCAAAATTTTTAAAAAGGGCACATTTAAACGAGGAAAAAAATTTTTTTAATTAAAAAAATTTAATTTAATTTTTTAAACCTTTATTCCAAAGTCTATGCTCTAAATTGAAGAACTGGTCGAGAGAATTTAAATTATTATCGCTGTTGCTACGTGTTTTTAAAGTTTGATGCATTTTAATTAAATTTCTTGATGTTCTAACAAGGCTAATTTTTTGATTATTTTCAATTAATTTAAAAAATAAAATTTAAATTATTTTTTTTTAAAAACAAAGTTTTAGCTTAAGAAAAAGGAAGATCTTTGCAACAAATAAAGAAACAAAAAATATATCAATTTTAGTTAAATTTTTTTGAGTTAGATAAATGTTTTTATTCTGCTTTTGTTAAACAAGAAAAATTTTCAAGTATTACAAATCCAACCCCGAGGGATGGTTTTTCTTTTTACTTTTATTTATTAGCATTTTCGTGCTTAAAGCGCGATAAGAAGAAGAAAAAAAAGAAGAAAAAATGGAAGAGCTAAAAATTCATTTTGTGTCAAGCTAAAGAAATTTTAAGCAAAAACTAAAATGCCAGAAGCAATGACCCTCTTTTGGCATTTAATGTAGAGGATGAGGTTTTTAAAGATGTAAATTGACAGAGGAAATGAAAAAACGAACAAAAATATTTTAATGGTAGAATTAAAATGAAGAAATATTCTTTCCTTTGGCTTTGATTGAAAAAAAAATAAAGTTTAAAAATGCGAGAATGTAAAAAAAACATAAATTCGACTTTTAAATTTAAGCAATTTTTCACATGTAAAATATAAAATTATTAAAAATATTCCCACATTATTTTCCAGTTGATGAGCAGAAAAAAAGGAAAAGCATAACAATAATACTTAATAGTAAGTGTTTATATACATATTATTTTGCTTTAATGTTTTCCATTAAATTCATATTTGAAGCAAAATATTGGGGCACTTATTGATATTAGAATAGAAGGAAAAATAATTTTTAGAATGAAATAATAAATGAAATGTATTTTCCGGAAAGATAAAAATTAATTCAGAAAACACAATAAGTTCCGGAAATATCAGAATTACTATTTCCGGAAAGTTGGAAATATAAACTTAGTGTCTGTTCCGGAAATATCAGAATTATTATTTCCGGAAAGTTGGAAATATAAACTTAATGTTAGTTCCGGAAATATCAGAATTATTATTTCCGGAAAGTTGGAAATATAAACTTAATGTTAGTTCCGGAAATATCAGAATTATTATTTCCGGAAAGTTGGAAATATAAACTTAGTGTTAGTTACAAATATCAGAAGAACTTAAAGTTTGCAGAATTATTAGTTTTAGAAGTAGCAAACATGCTCGCGAGAAAGTTTTTCAACATTATCTAACCTTCTGTATATGAGCACAAATCAATGTAAAAATGTTCAAAACGATTCCAAGCCTGTTTTACACCATCAGTATTTGCTACATGATATTTCCATCCTGCAGCAAGCCTATTTATTAAATCTTCTAGTCTACCAAGCAATACATAACGACATAATTCAGGTGATAATGGTTCTTGTTTGTAGCTTTGATTTTCATTATCCTCGTCTTCTTTTTCTTTTGATATGCTATTTGAGGAAAAATTATAAAAATTAGGAGGTGAAGGAGTTGTTGAATTAACAGAAATGTGAAAAGAATAGGAGGAAGAAGAGGGGGAAGTATCACTCGAGGACATTAGTTGTCGATTTGAAGAGGTAGAATTGATAAAGCAGATATTTATTAATATTTTCAAAAAATCATATCTTTAATATTATTTAAATAAAACTAATTTTTGTTTCAAAAAGTAAAGAAAAATAAAAAGAATTTTAAAAAATAAACATCAATTTAGTAAATTGCTCAAGTTCTAACATGGCTTTATTATTGTTTTGTTTAATGCAGGTGAAGCATAGCAAAAACAAGGGGATAATAAAAAGAGGCTTTTAGTAGGAAGAGATAAAAAATAATATTTAAGCCTGCTTTCTTTTTACAGAAGAAAACACGTTTATTCAGTCAAGTTTGTGTTTTTTTTATTTTTACCTGCCAAGTTTATTTTTTAAAGTTTTTTCTTTTCTATTTAAAACTTTCTTTTTTAGTTTCTTTTAAAAAAGAATGCTGAATAATTATATAATAATAAATCCGCCTGCTTTATATAATAGTTGGGTAGTAAAAAAGTTTCAAGTTTATTATTGTGTAATAAACGTGACTAAAAATAAACACATATGTATTTCTTCATATAAAAATAAAAATTTTAATTCTCGTGTCAGAAAGATTTAAAAATACAAATTTTGCAATTTTTCCCAAAAGTGCACAAAAAACAGTTTAAAGCAAATGTAGCCATTGAAAGCGTTTTTATTGGCATTAAGGGAAAAAAATAAATCTGAGAGCATATACGGGAATTTAATCTTTCTATAAAGCTCCACGGGGCGCATTTTTTTATTTATTCAATGTTAACAAATATATAAAAAATGGAATAGAAATAGTTTTGGGGGAAGCGCAGTATTACCTCTCTCAATGGTTGCTTGGCATTTTTTAAGAGGAAAAGGAAATGAGAGAAGGCAATCATGCATCTGGAGGTTTAGGGGGTATAATATAAACTTTTATATATGTATATATGCATATATTTATTGGAAGCTTTTGCCTTTATTTTTTAAACTACTTTTTTTTGTAGGAAGATTATTGAAGCAATAAATTATAATTTTAGAAAAATTATTAAGTCCGAAAATTGCTAAAATTATTAAAACGCATTAAAATGGATATCAGGCAATTTAACTACTTAAAAATAAAAAAATAAAATTAAAAATTAACTCACATCCGTGTGCATCTATCCTAAGCTCTGCAACATGATTACTGGTCCCTTTACTCGTAGAAGCAGCAACTCGAAACTTATAACTCTGAGAGGGGTCAATGTCAAAGATTGCAGTCTGCGAGGATACCTTTAAGCATTTTTAAGAAATTTTAATTTTTTGAATCAAAGTTTACTAAATTTACTAACATTACGTCGAAGTGAACTTGCAGTTGCTGTATTAAGCTGTATCAATTCAACCTCATAATGTGTTATATTTCCATTTCTATTAGGCCAATAGGGAGGGTCCCAAAGCAAAGAAAGCTTAAAAAAGAGTTCATTTTAATTAATTTAAATTAACTTTATCCCTAAATATGGTATAACGAATATTTAAAGGTTCTCCGTCAGGTATCCCCGTAGGAGTGATTAACTGTTCTGTGGCATTTTCACTAGCTCCGACTTCGTTTAAAGCAGCAATATTAATTTGATATTCCTGTCCATTATCTATTTAATTAAAAAATTAATTTTAAATTAAATTTAAGTTTACATAAATTATTAAGAACAAAAGACAAGTCATTAGGAGGTACTTGAGCTTTATGAAAAGTTTCCGAGTGTGTAGACTTCCACCAAATAATATAATTTTTTAAGGGTAAATTGTATGTATGTCTAAATAATATTTTGAATTAAATTAAAGCTTTATTAAAACTAAAAATAAAGAAAAATCAAAAGACCTTGGAGGAAGCCATTCCACTCTTGCTTTTAATGGTTTAAGTTCAGAAACAAGCGAAATTGATTGTGGACGAGGCGGGGAAGGTGCTAAACATTTAATTTAATTTTTAAAAAAATTAGAAAAAACGTTTTCCTCCCGTTAATATTCTACTCTGCTTTGTCAACTGTGAAAGCTCTCCATCCCCCTTCATGTTAAATGCAGCTACACGAATGGCATATTCTGTATTAGGTTCCAAATCGTTCAAGTAAGCGTAAAGCTTCTAAATATGAAGATTTTAATTAATTAATTTTTTTGAAACTAACATTACGATCAACAATAGCTATTGCTCTACGAAGATTATTAACAAATGCTTCATTAATAATTTGAAACTAAAAATTAATTTGAATGTTATAAAATAATTAGTACTTAAAAGATTCAACCTTATAAACATTATATCCAAAAACTTCAGATGATTGTTCGTCGTCTGGAGGTTGCCAAGTTACTTTAACTGTTGAGCTGTTCATTTGGGTTACTTGTACATTGCGTGGGGGAGGGGGGACTATATTTGATTAATTTTTAATTATTAAATCCTTTTCTAAAATTTTATCAAACCATGGTCTGAATAAGCATTAACTATTCTTCCATTGCCAAACAAAAAGGAAAAAATTATTAAAAGATGAGGGACGCAAAATAATTTATAAATTTGAAGCCTTTTTAGTCCAATAATAAACTTTAATTTTGTAGAAGAAAAATATTTATTAAAAAATGTATAAATATTATTATTGTAATTGAGAGAAGTAGGATAAGCTGATTTAATTGAAGATTTTTCTTCTTTACTTGTACTAGGTGTATTAATAAAATTAGTCGTCTTCATTAAAAATAAATTATTTTAGCTGCTAATATTAAAATTATCTATGTGAATTTAATAAATTAAAAATCATCAACAATTTTAATCATTCCGGAAAATACAGGAATAAGTATTACAATAGAACTTAGGTTTGTGCTTATATTAATTTTGTTTCTGGAAATTTTTGAAATAATAGTTATTTTCCGGAAACTTAAGTTTATTAAATATTTAATTGAAGCCTTAAAAACCTGTAAAAGACATGTTTCCGGAAACTAAGTTTATTTAATGTTAGTTTCCGGAAACTAACAATAAGTTTATTTAATATGTTTCCGGAAAATAAAAAATAAGTAAGTATACATATTTCCGGAAACTAGTTAATTTCATAATTTCCATCAAACTAAAACTTAAAATAATGAAAATATATGTATTTATTAATTCTATAAACGCCTGCAAAGTTTATTTATTTATAAATGTTAGGGGGGTAACATATTAGCTTGAAGTCTGCAAATGCATTTCTTCAAGGCTCTATCTTTCTCATTTTTAATTTTTCCCAGCATTCCAATTTGGAGTGTGGCCGCTTTTTCAATTTTTATTTCTATATACAATTTATCCCTCGAGGCCTGTTGACAAATTTGAGAGATTAGGCTGGACAAAGGGTGGAAGAATAAAGACAATACAAGGATAGATTAGTTCAATGGGATAGATGGTGGTGGCATTTAATTTATAAACATTAGAAAATTTCTTGGTATAATTGAACTTAATAATTTCGGGGTTTTTTAATTAAATTAATTTACAAATATTGCTGTATTGATACCTAAGATTTAGTTCAATTTCAATGCAATATTTTGCAAATAAATTAAAAATAAAAATATAAGTGTTTTCTTTTCCCTCTTAGTTATAGCCTTTTGTTAGTAAAAAATAAGTGTATTGCTTGGAGCATTGCCCAAAATTTCTGCTTTATCCATGTGCCCATTTAACCCCCAAAAAGTGGTTAAAAAGTGAGTGAAGAAAGAGATAAAGTGGAATTTAATTTTTTATTTTTAGTCAATTTTAAGTGAAAACAAAAAGGGGTTTTAAGCGTAATTAATTGCTTAAAAGTATTAAAAATAAAAACAGGTAAAGGATACTCCGGATTCTGGGGTTCTTGGGATAAATATGGATTTAAAAAATTGTATATTTGCGTGGTCAATTTGTAAATATTTTTTTTTGTACATTAAAAGGGTGGAGAATTGCAAAGCACTATGCTATTACGTTAGTATACTATTGAAAGATGAATGTGCAGCACATAAAAATCGATGAAGACTATGATGGGGGAAATGTAGAATGTATAAAAGGAAGAATTGAAACTGCTGAATGGTTGGACGACCGCAGGGGAGAAGGGGGGCAATGGACGAAGGCCGAAGAAAAAAAAGAAGAATTTTGGGGATTAGTCAATCGCCCTAGCACATATAGAGTATGAATAAAATAGCGAGGGAAAAAAATTTTCTGTTCAAAATTTTATTTTTTTTTTTAGCTTAAATATTTTAAATTCAGAAATGAGTGTAAATACTCATTGGCTCTGGAACCCAGAAGATTTAGAAAATACGCCCTCTGTTCGAGCTGGTACACCCATGATAGAAGAAAACAGATTAAGGAGGGAAGGTGTTCGGATGATTAAAGAAATGGGAAAGTCTATAAATTTGTCAGTTTTTTAATTTTTATTTTTATTTAAAATTTTAGAAAAACAAATCCAACCTTAGCTACTGCTAGTGTTTTCTTTCATCGATTTTATATGTTCAACACCTTTGCTGATTATCCGTCCCATGTATTATTATTTCTAAAATAGTAATATATAAAATTCCGGAAAATAAACCAGAAAAATTAAATTTCCGGATAACTTGTATTTTGATGTATTTTTACTTATAAATTCATTTCCGGAAATATTAATTTTACTAAAAATACAAATATACCATCCGGAAAGTTGTATTTTTTTCCCCTTTAAAATTTTTATTTACTTGTATTTTTAATAGATGATGGCGTTGGCTTGTCTATTTCTTGCAGGAAAGGTAGAAGAAACACCTAAGAAATGTCGAGATTTGGTTCAAACAGCTAAAGATAAATATCCTAAACATTTTGCTGGGAAAAATCCAATGGTTTATTTTAAACTCATTTTATAATTTTATTATTTTTAAAAAGGATGAATTAATTCTACTTGAACGTATTTTACTTCAAACAATTCGTTTTGATGTTCATGTTGAGCACCCAGTTAGTCTTTTTTATTTTTTAAATTTAACGTTTCAAGTACAATTTTTTGATACAATACGCAAAAGGATTCAAACTTGATAAAGATTATATGAGCAAAATTGTGGTTATTATTTTTATAAAATTTTAACTCAATTTTAAAGACTAATGCCTGGACTTTTATTAACGATTCCCTTGCTACTAATCTTTGCTTATTATGGGAACCTGAAGTTATTGCTGTAGCACTCCTTTACATGTCATTTAAAATGGCCAGAATGGGAGAAGGTCCAGAAGGTGAAGCAAAAATGGGGGCAGATACTCAATGGTGGGATATTGTGAGTTTTAATTAAATTCTTTAAATAATTTAATTAATTATAAGCATGTACAAAATTTAACAGTGCCAATGATGGAGGATATTTGCCATAAGGTATTAAATAAAAAATTTTTCGGTATTTTTAATAAATTAATTTGTGTGTAGGTTTTGGATTGCCTAAGCACAGATGAAGTGAATAATTCAACATAATTAAATTGCATTAATTTATCTTTATTTTCAATATTTTTTTTTGTTTATTTCTATTCCATTCTAACTTTTTAAAATTTTTAAATAAATATGAAGAATTGGATCTTTATTTTAAAAAAAGGAGTCAATTTTATCAGCAGAATAAACCCAAATAATATTTACTTTTATTATTGCTCGAGTAGCAGCATTTTTTCAATTCATATACGGGGAGACAAACATAAATATTTCTCATTTTTATATTCCTTATCTTTAATTTAATTTATTTTTCTCATTTTTCGTTCATGTTTTGGTCCATACAGTTCATGAGCATTATAACTGCCAAAATTGTCTATCAATTTTAAATCATCGACCTTGACCCTTGATAATAAATTAAACAATTTTTCAAGCTTAAAAATTTCCTTCAAAAAAAAGGATAACTTAAATCAAGTTTAAATAAAGTGACTGACTACCTACCTAAATATCTTCAATAAAATTGCAACTTTTAAATAACCTTTTTTAACAACTTTAAATATAACTTTAATGTTTTCTTTCTTACGTTTTATTTTCTCGTTTCGACCTTTAACATTTATTTTTGCACTAATCGGACGTATTTTTAAATTTCTGTTTTCGCCATTAATCAGAACAAATAAAACCGGTAAGTTGCACAATTTTTAAGTTTATTAAGTTTACAATTCTCAATTCAATTTAAAAATAAACTTGACAAACTTTAAGTTTATTATTGACTATTTACAATTCAAGTTTACAAATAAATAAACTTGAAAGCTCTGTCTTAAAATTTCAAGTTTAATTTTTAATAAATATACTTACATATACATATATTAGAAGCTGAAGAATTTTATCTTTCTGGGAAATAATTTTAATTCCATCTTGCATCTATACTTTTAAAATAAATATATTTTTTCATATCAATAAATTTATGTAAATTGTGTAGAGTTTTTGTTCATTATCATTTTATTTTTTATTATAATTAGTTTAAAAAAATTGGTTTTTATTTATATTCAAAATTTCTATGTCTGTGCAGCTTTCGAGTAAATAAAATTTAATTATCTTCCCGCCCTTATTGAAATTAATATTTTTAGCAGAAAGTACCCGTAGTGGCTCAACCTGTTCAATTTCAACAACAAACTCCTCCTACAAGTCTCGCCAACCTCGAAATTCTATAGTGGAACAGGAAACAATTTATGACGAATACAACATTGTTTGTGAACAATTTCTCTCAGTAAATGTGGGTAATCAACAACAGCAAAATTCTTATAATTATTCGAATGATGCAATTTCAAATGCTACACGCGCTTGGATTGATGGAAAAGAATGGTTTCTTTAAGTCGAAAAAAAATACATAGAATAAATAATTAAATAAATAAATAAACTTTTTCTTAAAACTTTATGCATTCCGGAAAAATACATTAATTTCCGGAAATTAATATTAATATATTTAAAAATAGGGAATTCTCTGTTTCAACAAAAAATGCTCAGCATACACTCAGATTAACATTATTAGAGTTAGATTGGCATTGTTCATCTGTAGATGCAGAGATTTGCTTTTGGCAGTGGTATAGAGGGAAACAAATACAAATTTTACATGTAAAATAATTTTAAAAAAAATATTTTTACTTTCTTGTGTTATTAAGAGAGGTGCAAAATGCTTTCAACAATCAGACAGTTATGTACAGTTTCAGCCAAATATTAACATTAATGCAAATAATTGCATCCTTAGTTATCCTTCAGATGGACATTATTATTTGCTGATACGTTTGCTCGAACCGCGTCAGACTTTGGAAAAGTTTAATTATTTTTTACGTAATCTATACTCTCTTTTTAAATTAATTTAAGCTTTGGAAATGTCCATTTTGAAGATTCTGAATGTATAAATCTAACTGTCGAATCTGAGTCTTTTAATATTTCAAAGCATTACTTGATGTCGGTTTCACCTGTTTTTCAAAAAATGTTGCTTAGTAATGAGGAAGAGCAAAATGAAGAAAAAACTCAACAAAAAGAGGTTTTGATTGAAGAAACAAGCATTGAAGTAATGAAGCATTTTCTAGAAGCCATTTCGCCAAGACAAATAAACCCGAATCGTAAGCAATTAATTTATTGTATTTTTCTACTTTTCTAGCAAACAACGTCTATCAATTACTTAAGTTAGCAAACCGTTTTCAAGTTGATTTTCTACGTAAAAAATGTGAGACTCATTTAATTCATTGCATTGAAATGCCTTTAATGGAGAGATTAATTTATGCTGATGCTTATCATTTGGATAAACTTAAAGTTTAAAAAATTTATTAAAATTTTAATTAATTTTTTCTTTAAAGAATTATATTCTTAAAAGTTTGAGCGGGGCTGGTTTACGAGAATTTTATGATGAAAATCAAGCTGCAATGCATTTGCTAGGAATGGATTTGTTAATACAACTAACAAAACGGATCTGTTCAAGGTCTGCAATTAGGAAAAAGGGTGATTATTTTAAAATAGTAATTATCCGGAAATTTTTACGGAAAACATGATGTAATTTATATTCTGATTCTGAAAAATGTTTCCACTCATCTTTTCCGGAAAACATGCTGCCAACATTCATTATTGGCGAGATGTGTATTTTCCAGATAAATTTCTATTTTCCGGAAAAGTATACTAATTTCTGATATTATTGTAGTATAATATATTTCCGTATATTCTAGTGTAAAAAGGATTGAACGCATTTCTCTATGTCTAAACTGTCAAAAGAACATTGTTAGAGAATAATCGACGATAATCTCAAAGACACAAATTTGTGACAGTCTAATATTTATGTATTAATATTTTCTCATATATTTTATTTAATATAAAACACTTTTTTTTATTTTTACAAACTTGAGGAATTCTTAAAAATTATGAGGTGATTCAAGGAATGAAACTAAAATTATATTTCTTAGCATGGACTGCTTAATGTTATTTTAAAATTATTTTAAGCATTTATATTTAAATGATATTTAACAAAATTGTTTTAAAATGTTGCTAATGGGTTGATCAGGTTGAATAATAAATTTTATTATTATAAAAGGCAGTTAACATTTTAAAACTTTAAATAAACTTTCTACCTATAAAAGTAACCAAAAGGTTTATTTTTGACAAAGTTTATTTTCCTTCTATATATTAAAAAATGTTTAAAAATATTTTAATTATTCCTATCCTATCGGTACTTTTTATTTTACCTTTTTTGTTTGAGGCAATTATATTTAATAAAAATTCTGACACACCAAGATTTATTGAAAACGCTTTTTTGCGTGATGATGAAAATAAAACGGTGTAAATTTAATTTAAAAAAATTAAAAATTAATTTTAAATAGTGCGCCCCAGCGACAAATGTTTATGAAGACTCGAACTGTGGAAGCGGAAAATGTATAACCGGTAGAATTTGTCATTGTAGTTGCGTAGAAAAAATGCCCTGTTCTACTCCGGGAGTTTCTCAGTTGCTTACTGCACTCAATGGGGGTGCGGGAAAAAATTGTGGTGGTCTTAAAAATGCTTGTAATGAAAAAGGTCTTTGTGACTGTAACCAAGCTTATAAAGATGTTGGATTTAAAAATACATTTGATGCAATTCCAAAAGTTTGTAGTTTTACGAATAAATGCACAAGTGAAAATGTAAATTTAATTTTCTTTTAAATATTTTTTTAATAAATATTTTTAGGATGAAAAATGCTTTGGAATGCCATGTTTGCCTGGTTTTTGTGATTGCTCGGCGAAGCCGAAATAAAAAAGAAGAGAAATTTATTACAAGATAAATCGTCATTTTATAAATTTTTTCGGTGATAAAAAATTATATTTTTCTTTGTGCTAATTTAATTGTAAATAAAATAATTTTTTTTAATAAATAAGGTGAATATTTTTTTTTAATTAAGAAAAAGGGGGAAATTAGGTTAGTTCAATGATGGATTTTGGAGTTAAAATTCTTTGAAATTTTCAAAAATTCTTAACCTTGGCCATGGAATATCCTTAAAATTAGCATTTGGAATTTTGAAATTTTTTCTTAAATTGAAGAACCGGATGCCCATTGCCCATAAACAGAAAATTAGCGAAATTCAATGATGGATTTTTGAGTTAAAATTCTTTGAAATTTTCAAAAATTCTTAACCTTGGCCATGGAATATCCTTAAAATTAGCATTTGGAATTTTGAAATTTTTTCTTAAATTGAAGAACCGGATGCCCATTGCCCATAAACAGAAAATTAGCGAAATTCAATGATGGATTTTTGAGTTAAAATTCTTTGAAATTTTCAAAATTTCTTAACCTTGGCCATGGAATATCCTTAAAATTAGCATTTGGAATTTTGAAATTTTTTCTTAAATTGAAGAACCGGATGCCCATTGCCCATAAACAAAAAATTAGAGAAATTCAATGATGGATTTTGGAGTTAAAATTCTTTGAAATTTTCAAAATTTCTTAACCTTGGCCATGGAATATCCTTAAAATTAGCGTTTGGAATTTTGAAATTTTTTCTTAAATTGAAGAACCGGATGCCCATTGCCCATAAACAAAAAATTAGAGAAATTCAATGATGGATTTTGGAGTTAAAATTCTTTGAAATTTTCAAAATTTCTTAACCTTGGCCATGGAATAGCCTTAAAATTAGCATTTGGAATTTTGAAATTTTTTCTTAAATTGAAGAACCGGATGCCCATTGCCCATAAACAAAAAATTAGAGAAATTCAATGATGGATTTTGGAGTTAAAATTCTTTGAAATTTTCAAAATTTCTTAACCTTGGCCATGGAATAGCCTTAAAATTAGCATTTGGAATTTTGAAATTTTTTCTTAAATTGAAGAACCGGATGCCCATTGCCCATAAATAAAAAATTAGAGAAATTCAATGATGGATTTTGGAGTTAAAATTCTTTGAAATTTTCAAAATTTCTTAACCTTGGCCATGGAATATCCTTAAAATTAGCGTTTGGAATTTTGAAATTTTTTCTTAAATTGAAGAACCGGATGCCCATTGCCCATAAACAAAAAATTAGAGAAATTCAATGATGGATTTTGGAGTTAAAATTCTTTGAAATTTTCAAAATTTCTTAACCTTGGCCATGGAATATCCTTAAAATTAGCGTTTGGAATTTTGAAATTTTTTCTTAAATTGAAGAACCGGATGCCCATTGCCCATAAACAAAAAATTAGAGAAATTCAATGATGGATTTTGGAGTTAAAATTCTTTGAAATTTTCAAAATTTCTTAACCTTGGCCATGGAATAGCCTTAAAATTAGCATTTGGAATTTTGAAATTTTTTCTTAAATTGAAGAACCGGATGCCCATTGCCCATAAACAAAAAATTAGAGAAATTCAATGATGGATTTTGGAGTTAAAATTCTTTGAAATTTTCAAAATTTCTTAACCTTGGCCATGGAATAGCCTTAAAATTAGCATTTGGAATTTTGAAATTTTTTTCTTAAATTGAAGAACCGGATGCCCATTGCCCATAAATAAAAAATTAGAGAAATTCAATGATGGATTTTGGAGTTAAAATTCTTTGAAATTTTCAAAATTTCTTAACCTTGGCCATGGAATATCCTTAAAATTAGCGTTTGGAATTTTGAAATTTTTTCTTAAATTGAAGAACCGGATGCCCATTGCCCATAAACAAAAAATTAGAGAAATTCAATGATGGATTTTGGAGTTAAAATTCTTTGAAATTTTCAAAATTTCTTAACCTTGGCCATGGAATATCCTTAAAATTAGCGTTTGGAATTTTGAAATTTTTTCTTAAATTGAAGAACCGGATGCCCATTGCCCATAAACAAAAAATTAGAGAAATTCAATGATGGATTTTGGAGTTAAAATTCTTTGAAATTTTCAAAATTTCTTAACCTTGGCCATGGAATAGCCTTAAAATTAGCATTTGGAATTTTGAAATTTTTTCTTAAATTGAAGAACCGGATGCCCATTGCCCATAAACAAAAAATTAGAGAAATTCAATGATGGATTTTGGAGTTAAAATTCTTTGAAATTTTCAAAATTTCTTAACCTTGGCCATGGAATAGCCTTAAAATTAGCGTTTGGAATTTTGAAATTTTTTCTTAAATTGAAGAACCGAATGCCCATTGCCCATAAACAGAAAATTAGCGAAATTCAATGATAGATTATTGAGTTAAAATTCTTTGAAATTTTCACAAATTCTTAACATAGGCTTTGGGAAGGAACCGATTTGACATTTAAAAAGAATTGTTCTAAATGCTATTTCTACATTTTTAGATTTAAAAAATGGTTAAAATATGAAATATTAACTGATTCTGAGTAATAAAAAAGCAAACGATGATTAAGTTTAAACATTTTAAACATTTATTATGGCAAAGTTGTTTTAAATAAAGAGTGACAACCATTTTATTATTTTTTAAATTCAACTTCTTTTATTAAAAAAAAATTTAATTTTTAAATTTTATTTATTTAATTATAATTATTTAAAAAATAAAAATGTTATTAACAAAATATTCAATTCTGTTAATTATATCCTTTATGGCCTATCTCTTTTTACCTATAATTTTTGGGGAACATAATAATCATATTGGGTCCCCAGAAATGGCAGAAGACTACCATTTATTTAGCGGTGATTTTTGGCGTGCTGATGGTAATGACACGGTAAATAAGGAAGATTAAAGAAATTCAATTTCTTAAAGCAGAAGAATGCTACTTGTGTAGCTACAAATCCCTGTTTGAATGATAAAGATTGTGGGTTTAATGGGGTATGCAAAACTGGTCGAATTTGTGAGTGCACTTGTGCGGAAAATTCGCAATGTATTTTTTAATTATTTAAAAATAATATTAAAATGTGTTACAATTTTAGGTAGTTTCCCTGCTATTTCCCTCTTAGTCGAAACATTAAATGGCAATCCTCAAAATAAATGCGGAGGCCTTCAAAATGCTTGTAACGAAACAACAAATAAATGTGAATGCGAAAATGCTTATAAAAAAGCAGGGTTCGCGAACACAACAGATGCTATTCAACAAATATGTGCGCCAGCTAAGAATTGTGCAAGTGTAAGTTTTAATAATTATTTAAACTTTTATTTAATATTTCTGTTTTCCGGAAAAGTTTATTTATTCTGAAAGCTTTTATAATTTATTTAAGTTTCCGGAAAATGCTTCAAGTTTATTAAATTGTTTTATTTTTATAGGATAGTGATTGCTTTGGAATGACTTGTTTACGGGGGTTTTGCGAATGTCACTAACAAAATTAAGACATTAATAAAATTGAATTAATATTTTTGAATATTAATTGATTAAAATTAATATTATTTTTTATACTTTTTAAATTTTACTAAAATATAATAATAATAATAAATTATTTTTCCTTATTTTTTTTTATACTAGGTTGGTGGACACCGAAGCTCCCCATTTCCTTATTTCATTTTTTCTCTCATATTTTTTTTATAAATTTAAAGGAAATGCCGGATAGGAAAGGCAAACAATAAAAAAAGGGTGTCATTCACTTTGTGCCTATATTTTTATTTTTTAAGTATTTATTTTCTAACAACCATTTTAAATACAATTCCCTTAGGTTTTAGTTGAAAATTATGATTTAAATTACGGGTGTTAGATAAAGAAAAATATTAGACATTTTTTGATAGCTTAGATATTAAAAATATTAAAAATAATTTTTTCTTATAAAAATAAAAGTTTTAATTCATTTTTCGGTCATTTAACTAAACTTAAGTAATTAAAGAAATGAACAAGTTTTAATTCAACTATTTAAACTTAGTTCCTACTTCCTTTTTTTGGTATATTGGCAACTCTTTTTTCTATTTTTTTTTGAAATATTGGCTTTAAAAAACTCAAATAAAATAGCAAAAGTATTGAAGGGGGGATTAACTTAAATATTTTTATAAAATAATTTATAAGTCAGTGACCCGTTCTTTTTTTCCCTTTCTTTCATTTTCTTCTATTGAAAAAAAATTCGCTCACGTTCTTATATTTTTTACCAACAAAAAATTTTAAAATTCTTAAAAATTAGCCTTTAAAAAATCTAAAATTAAAATTAAGAATATAAAAAATAAATTTTCCATTAGAATTAGTTGAATACCCTGAGGCATAAAATTCTTATTTGCATATATTTGGGGTGTTTAGCTTTCTAAAAATATTTTTAGTCCCAATTATTCAAATGCTAAGATGCTAAAACAACTAAAAAATGTTAAAATAATTAAACTAAATATTTATATTTCCTTCAAGTGATAAAGAATGTTCTCGCATCGACACAGCGTTTTTCGTAGGTTTTATTAATTTATTCTGATTTTAAATAAACTTTTTTTATTCTGATTAAATAAACTTTTTTGTTTTAAGTTGTATTTTTACCTTAATCCCATTGAAGGAAAACTATTATGTATACCCTTAGATCTTAAAGGAACTTATTCTTTGTTTATGTTTCCTATAAAAAAATAAAATTTTTCCGTCATAAAATCCCTTTTAAAAAAAGTTAATATTTAGGCATTTTTTGTTAAAATATATAAAACAGCTGCTTCTGGTTAATATTTCTAGTTAAGTAATTTAAGATTATTTATTATTGGACTCGAACTTTGTAAAAACAAAATAAAAAACACAAACAAACTTTTATTTAATAAAATATGAGTTGATCAAAACTTGAGTGTTTTTTATTGTGTTTTTCTAAATGCTGGCTACTTTTACGCTTGAAAACACAAACTTTTTTTTATTTCTTTTTATTTCTTTTCTTTTCAAGTTTTAAAATTTGTTTAAATTTAAAAGGCTGTTCTCTCACTTATATAATTTTATTTTCTACTTCTATTTTTTAAATTTATTTTTTTTATTGTTCAATAAATATTTTTCTCATTTTTAATATTATTTCCGGCATTTTTCTTTTTTGCTAAATTTATTTTTCTACTTAAAAAAAATCATTTTTGAACACCTTATGGACACAAAAGTTGATGTTGCTTTATTAGCCATAATTCTTAAATAAATTATTTTTCAAAAATTAGCCTTATAACATTACATAGAGAAATAAATTAGCTTTAAAAAAATATATAATTATTAATTCTAATAGAAAGGACAAAAATAGTATGGTAAAAAACTCTTCTGATAGGCATAAACTCAGAACTTTTTTTCAGTTACTTTCCCCTTCAAAATAGGAATAATATAAAAATTAAAATTATTTTGGTTAATTTAAATAGCCAAGCTTTTTGCAAAAAATAAAGAAAAAATTTTTTCCATAAGTTAAAGATAAATAGAGACGTCACACTCATCTCTCAAGTATGTTCTCTGGGAAAGTTAGCTTATAAACTATAAAGCTAAAAATGCCTTTTTTAACTGTGCTTCTTCTACTTTGTTTTTGTTTAATTTTATTTTTATTTTTTTTTAATATTTAAATTATTTTATTTTTTAGCTACATTCTTTTACTATAATTTAAATTGTTGTTCCTCATTTTAACCCTATTTTTCACCCCTTTTTAATGGTATAACTCTTCCGGATACAGACTTGAACGAAAAAAATTGCTAAAAATGCAAATTTTATTTTTTAAAATCTATAAATGGGTTGCTTGGCCTTTTATTTATTTTTCTAAAATGTTGTTAATTTTACTGTTTTTTTAAATCTTTACTTAAATAAAAAAATAATTATATTAATTAAATTTTAAATAATTCAGTTCCATCTGTAACTTCAATGGATGAGAGAGTAGTTATTAATGTTGGAGGAATTAGACATGAAACTTATCAGGCAACTTTAAAAAAGATTCCAGCAACTCGTCTTTCAAGGCTAAGCCCAGCACAGTCAAATTATGATCCACTTTTAAATGAATACTTTTTTGATAGACATCCTGCTGTGTTTGAACAGGTATCAAATAAATTCTGATTCTGAAAAAATACAAAACAAAAATACAATAATTTTCAAGTTTTAATAGAAAATACAAGCTTGAGTAAGCATAGAATAATGATTCTAATACAATAATTTTCAAGTTTTGAAAGAAAATACAAAAATTATTTATCCGTTTCAGATTTTAAATTATTATCGTACTGGCAAGCTGCATTACCCTACATCAGTTTGTGGCCCTTTGTTTGAGGAAGAACTTGAGTATTGGGGACTTGACGCTAATCAAGTGGAGCCTTGTTGTTGGATGACATACAATCAAGTAAAACATTTTTCTAATTTAAAAATTAAAAAAAATAATATTTAATATTCCAGCATAGGGATACACAAGAAACACTTGCAGTTTTAGACAAGTTGGACATGGATTGTTTAAAAGACGAAGATCCTCAGACCAGAGAACAACAAAGAATGAAAAAGTTTGGTTGGGAAGAAGCTTATTGGGAAGGTAGATTAGATTGGTGGATGAGAATAAAACCAAAAATTTGGGCACTTTTTGATGAGCCTTATTCTTCTGCAGCTGCAAAAGTCTTTTCCTTTTTGTTATAAAATTAAATAAAACTGTTATTTTTAGGTAGTTGCTTCAATTAGCGTTTGCTTTATTTGCATTTCCATTTTCTCCTTTTGTCTCAAAACTCATCCTAGTTTTCGAGTCCCTCTTCTGTCAAGTTCTGATGATGAAAATAATATTACAACAAATACAATGGGTGAAAACAAAAACCTCAACACTGATAATTATTCTCCTCATACTCTTTCTTCTTCCACTACTTCAGCTGATCATAAGATAGGCACAGAACCTCATAAATATTTTTCTCAGGTAACTAGAAGAAAAAATAAACTTAAAATCATAATGTTTAAATTAAACTTAAAATCAGAATTTTTTTTTAAATTAAACTTGAAATCAGAATTTTTTAAAATTAAACTTAAAATCAGAATTTTTTTTAAATTAAACTTGAAATCAGAATTTTATCAATTATTTTCATGAAGATTGAATTTATTTGCAATATTTGGTTCACTTTTGAAATCCTCAGCCGCTTTCTTTGCTGTCCCAATCGCATTCACTTCATCAAATCTCCTCTAAATATAATTGATTTAATCGCAACCCTTAGGTTTTTAAATAAAATACTTAATTTATTTAAAATATTTATTTCAAGTTTCTACACCGATGCAGTATTGGTACGATTATTGGATGATAAAGCACCAAAAGATTTGGTTGAATTTCTCTCAATGATACGTATTTTGAGGCTTTTTAAGCTTACTCAGCATCACCGAGGTCTTCAAATATTAATACATACATTCCGTGCTTCAGCTAAAGAATTAATGCTTCTGGTTTATTTCTTTTTAGTTAGAATTAATTTTAAGTTATTTTTTAAAGGTATTCTTCTTGATATTGGGTGTTGTTATTTTTGCTACACTAATTTATTATGCTGAAAAGACTGAAATTAATCCTAATAATCAATTTACGGTAATTTAATTGATTAAAAATAAACGTGAAGCAGAATTTAAAAATAAACTTGAAGCAGAATTTAAAAATAAGCTTGACTATACAGTTTATTTAAGATTTTATTTATTTAGTCTATACCTGTTGGCCTTTGGTTTTCATTAATTACAATGACTACTGTAGGTTATGGTGATATGACACCTCAGGTTTATAAAATTTAATTGAATTTTTTCTAAATATAAAATAGACATATCTTGGCCGTCTAGTTGGATCACTATGTGCAGTTATGGGTGTACTAAGCATTGCTTTACCTGTACCTGTTATTGTTTCAAATTTTGCCATGTTTTATTCACATTCCCAAGCTCGAGAAAAACTGCCTAGAAAACGAAGACGTGTTCTTCCTGTCGAACAAGTAATTTATTTTCTGATTATTTTATTTATTGAAAAAAGGTTCGTCTGCAATTTCGAAGACATGCGCAAAGTTCATTTATTGAACCTAGTTTGTTAAGCAGAACAGCTTCACAAAGAAGAAATGCTATTGCTAATGCTATTATTAATAATTCTGGTATGAAACACTTTAATTTAAAACCAGAAATTAAACTCTAAAAAATAAACTTTAAATCAGAATTCTTCTAACAATTAAAAAAAAGCCCATAAATTAAACTTGAAATCAGAATATAATTTAAATATTTAGAACGCAGTACTGAAATGGTGCTTGACGCTCGTCTTAGTCTTTTACAGAATGCAGTTCCCCTTTCTGATCGTCATCAGCCACCACCAGCAAAGTTATCTAATAGCTCTCCTCTTGGACTATTGCTAAACAACATCCGTGCAAGTGCTTCTAATTGCGGATCTCCTTCTTCACGCAACAAACCCTGTCGTTCACCCCGCAGTCCATCTAGTCCAGTAAATGTTGGTGCGCCATCAAATACGATTAAATACAAGAAACGCAATTCTCTTGGAATTGATCAACAGACAAGCGGAATAGTTTCTCAGCAACACAGGTTGTTAAAAGGTTAGAAAATTATTGAAAAAATTTTATACTTCAATTAGTATCTATATAATTAAGTAAAGAGAATTATTGGAATGTGATAAAGCAAGAAAGCTTACGTAAAGAATATAAGTAGTAAATTATAAGTCTGAAATTATTCGAAAAAGAAATTAAGAAAATAAACCTGAAAACAGAATTTTAATAAAACTTAAAATAATTTAGAAGTAAACTTTAAAGTAAAATAAACTATAAAAATAAACTTGAAAACAGAATAAATGAATAGATTAAAAATCAGAAGTTTAAAATAAACTTAAAATCAGAATATTGTATTTTTTGTGTTTTTGCTAATATTGGTTGAGATCTAATTTTTCTGTTCTGTATTTTTTCTCTATTTGATATTGTTAGAATAAGAATTAATTGTATTTTCCTCTCTAAATCGTATCAAAAAATCAGCAAGATATGCAATAAATGTTATTATTGTTACCCCCTATTTAACAAAGTTTATTTTAATTTTTTAATTAAAAAAAACTGACCACGGGGAAAAACCAAAGTAGCAAAAATGTTGCTCGCGTTAAATTATAAATTGAAAAAAAAGTTGCAAGTAAATGCATTCCTGTTGCTAATGCTGCATAGAATTTTTCCTTTAATTAATTAAAAAATTATTTAAATAAATTATAAGTTTATTAGCATTTTTAAAGTTCAGAACGAACTTTCCAATAATTATAAAGGCTTACTAATAAATTAAAATTGTAATAATAAAAAGCATCGGGTACACTAAATAAATGCCCGATTGCGAAAAATGTAGTGCCCGTAAGGAAAAATCCATGTACGCAAACAGCATTGAATAATTGCCAAAAATCCCAGAGATAATTGACACAAAAAGGTGCCCATCTATTAGGCCAACAATGAATTGTTAGAATTAGAGCAAAAAGGCCGAAAAACTAAATTAAAAAACAGTTTTAAAGAATAATTAAATTAATAACCATTTGAATAAGTTTAAGCTGATTTCCACGATCCTCTAAAAAAGCTCTATCAAATTTTAGAGGAGGTCTTGTTCTAACAATTCTTTGAGGAATGTTATTGTTTCTTCCTCCAATAACTACTAAACGTGTTGGTTGTTGTGACATATTTATTTTTGTAATTTGATGTTTATTTAATGCTGGAAGATTAGAATAAGTTGGTTCGATATTCTGAAGCAAAGTTTTAGCAGAAAGGTTTTGTAGGGGTGAAAAAGTTGGTAAAGTTTGTATTTTTCTATTGCAAGTTGGTGAAGCGTTACAAGTAACTATAAAATCAGAATATTTAAAAATAAGTTGTATTTTTTGTTTAATTTAAAGTTAAAAATCAGAATATTTTTATTACTTAAACAAAGTATTTTGTATTTTGGCTTCAAACTTTTTTAAACTATCCTAGTAAAAATAAATCAAATGAACAAAAACACATAATTATTTTGCTTTCTGTTTATCCCTGTTATTACACATATATGTATCCCTTTCCTAAAAGAGAAATATAGAGGATTATCTGTGCTGGCTTATTTTTTATTAAAATTTAAGTTTTACTCTCTTGATGCGCACAAAATTACAAGCGTGTAAAATACAAAAATGCAATTTGAAAAATCTCAATTTTTTGATTAAAAAAGATGTTTTATTTGTATAAAATATTTCCGGCAAAAAAAAAAACAATGTCCCAAGAAGGCGGCGATTTTTATTCATTTTTTAACCGATTCCTGAGCGCTTAAAAAATGTCAGCAAACATTTCCCAGAACTATGCGAGCGATATATAAACAAAAAAAAAATTCTCGGATGTTGCAGGGCAATTATAAAATGTGTAAATATAACGCAGAACTTAAAAATAATTTTTTTGTGTTAAATTGAAAGAGGAAATTTGGTAAAATAAGTAGAGAAACACAAATGAATCATCACGTGAAATAAAAATTTTTATTAAAATTTTTAATAAGGAAAAGGTTGGGTAAAAACAATTTTACGTTAAAAGAAAGCTGCGTGGCTATTTTTTGGAATAATAAAAATAAAATTTATCTGTAAACTGAAAAAAGGAACAATTTGTTTATACAATAAAGAATGGCAGAAAAAGCATTACACATCATCTCACCTCACAGCAGTTGCTGCTGTTGTTATTGGGGGGTAAAAGAAGGTTGGTAGAAAGAAGGGGGAGCTATTTGAATTGACAGAATTTTTAGATAACGATTGTATGAAAAAATAAAATAAAAAATAAAAAAAAGTATTGCTTAACACAAAATTTCTTTCTTTATTGATTTTGAAAGAATATATTGTCAATTATAATTTTTAATTAAATTTTAATAAAAATTAATTAAACAATATTGTTGACTTACTTATATGAACCTTTCTAAGCATTATATTTTTTTTAAATATTTTTAAATTTTATTTTATTAAGAAAAAAGAAGAGCTAATAATTTAAAAAAGAGTAAATATTTTTTAAAAAATAAAATAGTTTATTATTCTGTATTATTCATCATTCCAAAAGCTTATTCATTTTCATTGCTTCGATATTCTTTAAATATTTTTTATAGCTTTTATGAATAAAAAAATTTTTTTTAGTTGAATAAATTAAAATAAAGGAAAAAACATATAAAATTGAATTTTAATTAAATTTTTTCTTTTCAGAAAAAACCAGAATTGGCAAATACAACAACAATAATATCAATACATCTCCTTCAAAAGACATTTCTTCGATTAGTCAACAATTTCAAAATAAATTAGACATTTCTGTTTTAGAAGAAGAAATTAATTTATCAAATAATAGCACTGCTACAACACCAAGAAGAAGAAGAAGGGGGAAAAAACTAAAACAAAAAACATTACAAAATGAATTAATTTTTGAAACAAAAAGTGAGAAAAGCATTGAAGAAGAAAATTCTCCAGAAAAAGAAACATCATCACTAGCTGCTGTTAGTAATACTGGAAGTACTGATAAATTAGGAAAACTGTCTGACAGTGTGATTAATAAATTTGGATCTCTTTGGGGGAGAACAACTACACAGATTTAATTTTTTTTTATCTTTTATATAAATATATGTATTTATTTATTTATCCAAGATTAGACAAGAGAAAAAAATTTGAAACAATTTTAAATCTAAAAATTTTGAAAAAAATTCTTTTTACTTTTTTCTATCTGTTTACAGTTTAAATTTTTTAGTTGGGACTCTGAACCGTCCAGTAACAATGCAGCAAAGCTATTTTCCTGTTTAAATTTGTTAAAATTTATTCTTTTGGCATTTTGTTTTCTTTTCTAGAACGGTACACGACTAATAGGCGCCGCCAAATAGGCGCGAAAACGAATAGGCGCGAAGACAAATAGGCGCGGGACGAATAGGCGCCAAACTAAATATTTTTGAAATTGAAAATTTTTGCAAAATTTAGGATAAATTTATAATAAAAATAATTTAAATCCCATTTTTACATTCACATCTCCAAAACTTTACTGTTTTTTCTATTTAACTTGTTAAATACGTAGTCTTTCCCCTTCAGTTTTAATTTCACCGGTTATCATGTTGATTAAAAAAAATTTTTGAACCTGAAATTACTAAAAATATAATTAAAAACGAAGAAAGAAAAAAAATTATTAAAAATAACTAAAAAATTGCCAATCCCATTAATGAAGAACAAAATATTTAGTTTGGCGCCTATTCGTCCCGCGCCTATTTGTCTTCGCGCCTATTCGTCTTCGCGCCTATTCGGCGGCGCCTATTCGTCCGCGCCTATTCGGCGGCGCCTATTCGTCCTCCTCCGTTTCTAGAATGTTCTTTAATTTCCATCTATTCGCGCCTTTAATAAAAAAATAGTGTGAGAAATAGAATTAGAGATGAAAAGGAAATTAGAGACTACAATGACAAGAGATACCGTGTAGAATACAAAGGCTTATTAGGATACGCCATTGTTTGATCCTTCAATCTGGCATGCTGAGGTGTTCGTGCGTTTGAAATGGCAACAATTCAGGTTGAACATTGCCTTACGACAAGGTTTTAAATATTTATCTTAATTTATTAAGAGACAATTTTAGGAGCGAGGCTATTCAATGCACAAAGAAGAGAAGTCGACAAGATGGTTTCTGGATGACAAGGACGATTGGAATATTTGGATTAATTGTTCCTTCTTTTTGAAATAAAGGTTTCTTTTAATCTATTCTTCTTTTACTTATTTTTGTTATACTTAGTGCCGAGTTCACTTTTGCCCGATTTGTTTGAACCCTCCGGATGTCGCATTTGTTGAACACCTGGTGGAGTACGAGTTCTGTAGAACCTCCTGAAGAGAACCAGTTCTATTAACCTCCTGGTGGAGTACGAGTGCTGTAGAACCTCCTGAATGAGAACCAGTTCTATTAACCTACTGGTGGAGTACGAGTGCTGTAGAACCTCCTGAATGAGAACCAGTTCTATTAACCTACTGGTGGAGTACGAGTGCTGTAGAACCTCCCGATCTCTATCGGTTGCTAATTGTGTTCACTATACCAGGCTCTGCCAGTTTGTTCATGGAACCAGGCTTTTTCAGTTGCTAATTGTGTTCACTATACCAGGCTCTGCCAGTTTGTTCATGGAACCAGGCTTTTTCAGTTGCTAATTGTGTTCACTAAACCAGGCTCTGCCAGTTTCTAATTGGGTTCACAAATGGTGGGTGTCGGAGCAGCGTGCATTAAATCGTGTTCAATTGAATCCAGTTCTGGCAGGCCTTTGTTCTGGAACCATGCTGTTTAGCGCAGTGTTCACGGACAAAAGGTGGTGTCAGGGCTGTGTTCGTTGAATATTAGGCTTGGCTTTTCTTTGAATCCAGTTCTGGCAGGCCTTTGTTCTTGAACCATGCTGTTTAGCGCAGTGTTCACGGACAAAAGGTGGTGTCAGCGTTGTGTTCATTGAATTTTTGCCAGGGAACGCTCGGTTCTGAGTGGAACTCCTACCCACGGAGTTTAGCTCAGAGCTTGAGTAGTTCCCGTTTGTTTGTCTTCTGGTGATTGCTTCTACCTGAATTTCATTGAAGTTGTTGGAAAGGACATTGTCCAGGTTTTTTTAATATTATTTTTATTGTAAACTTTACTTTTTTAAAATTGTATTTGCCACCTTTCTGGGCGCCAATCACTTGAAGAGAGCCTTGGAACTTGATCCATTGGACGCTGCTACTTGGCATTTATTAGGTTTTTTAATTTCAAGAGATTCTATTTAAATCTTTAGGCATTTGGCACTATTCTTTTGCTGATCTTTCAACAAGTCAACGCTTTCTTGCTTCAGTTTTTACAATGGATGATGGAGAATTACAATTAAGATAAAAAGATTATTATGTATGTATTAATTAAATTATTTAACCTTTAATAAATTAAATTTGATGAGTTTTAGTATCAACTTTTAAGTATTATTTCAACTTTTTGAATTAATTTCTTTGAATAAAAATGTTCTGGGAAAAGTTCAAGTGATCGTTTTAGGGAAGTGTGACATTCTGCATAGTTTCCGATCTTTAAAAATGTTTCAAATAATTTTTACAAGTTTAAAAAATTGCCTCATGAAGTAAAAGGGCATAGTTGTAATGCGCTTCATATAGATGTCCCCCTTTTTGTGTTGCAGATTGAAAAAGATTTAAGGCTTCAGTTGTTTTATTTTCTTGCATTCTTAAAATGCCTAAGTTAACTAAAGACTCAGCATGATTAGCATCCGATGCCAATGCTAAACGTAAGCAACGTTCAGCCATTTTAAGATCAGAATGTGCCATAGCAATGTGTGCTGTATTGTACCAAAGATCAGCTTGAACAGACTGATCTGCAATTGAATGTGCGCGTTCTAGACATCCACAAGCCAAATCAAATTGTTGACAATAGAAGCAGCACAGTGCCAAATTTGTGTATAATTCTGCGTTGTTAACCCCCATTTGAAGAATTCGCCTTTTTAAATAATTAAATTTTCTTTATTTATGCGTCGAGGTTTTGTTAATAAATTTCAATTGGAGAAGGATATAAAAAATAAAAATACCGATAAAACTTGAGAGCAATCTCAGGACGTCCTTCATAGAAAATATGAGCTCCCAAACAAGCTATACCCTCAACATTGGAGGCATCTTGCTTCAACAGAAGCTTATAGTAAATTAAACTTCTTTCAGTGTCCCCAATGTCCTTTTTTTAAAATTTACTTAAAAAATAATTTAATTTAAAAATTTCCTCATATATTCTGGCTAAATTAATCAACAATGTGGATTCATTTGGGAAATGTTCCAAGCCATTTCTGAGCCGTTCAACACAAGATAGAGGCTGATCCAATCGTCGATAACACTTGGACAACAGAATATACTACAGAATTTAGTTAATTAATTTTTTCAAGTTTTAATTACCGTTTCTACCATAGGACAACGTTGAAGTGATGTTAAAAACTGATTTTCTGCATCTCGTATCATTCCCATCCTCAAAATTTAGATTTTATTTAATTTTTAAAGTTTTAAGCTTAACCTATAATAACACTTCCCCAACTGATTAGGCCAATACCAATCATTTTCTTCGTTTAAACTGCTCCGCTGAGCTATTGTTGCTATCTTTAAACAATAAAAAGAAAGGGTCTGTGTGAAATTTAGAGGAATATTTCCTCACTTGTTGAGAAGTACGCATATCAGCCTCATGCAAAAATACATAATCAAAAAGTGATCGATTTACTGATCTATCACGTGCATATTTGGCAACATTCAATCTTGCCAAGTTTATAAATGAATCTTCAGATTTTGAAAGCATTGAAGCCCAAAGGATTAAATTTTAAATTTTAATTAATTAAATAGTTTACAGTCCCAAGACGTGCTTGACGTGCAGTACTAGCAGAAATAGGTCTGGCAGTTTTTGAAGTACGCGAAGTTCGTAACATTTGTTCCATACTCCCTGTTTTTAACCTACTTTCTGGCCTCTGCATTCCACTCAAAGGGCGTCCACTTGCTGTCCGGGGGCTAAAATTTTACCGATTTCTAGGATAAGAGGAATTCTTCCTTTATACACTAAGAAAAAATCTGAATTATTAAAATCTAACCGAACAGCCGGACTTGACCCACCAACAGTTCCAGTTAATGGTCTGTATAAAGAAGTTCCTGGACGTGCTGCTGTGGCTACTCCGGTACCCAAATCCATAAAAGTATCTGCCAACCCTGCTTCCTCATTTTCTAATTCATCAACATAAAATTGTTCGGCAAAACAACTTAATTTTAAGCTCCAAGCTGCTTGGTCAAGGGAATTTTTTTCTAATAAACGGTTACATTCCTTGTGGGCATCATCAATACGATTAACACGGAAATAAAAAAGTGCCAAACATAAGGGGTCTAATTGATCCATTCTTATTATTTCTTAAATTTTGTACAAATAAATATACATATCATCTGTTGCCTAGTTACAGAATCCTATAGTTAAGGTCGGTTTGAAGCAGCAAAAGGCCACTTTGTTTCCAAATAAATTAAAGTAAAAAATAATTTGATTACGGTATTTCAAGGTCGAAAGCCATTTTATTTTTCATTAAATGCCGTCCATTGTAATCCCGGAAGCCGAATAAATATAATCTAGTCATCTAAATAGATTTAATCTTGAAAGGTGATAGTTTGGGTGAAATTAGTTAAGATTAAATATTAATTTAAAAATGAAAAATTAGACAAGAACTTGATAGTAGCTAACTAAAAACAATTACCTCGGCACTTAAACTTGTGTTTTTCTAAACATCTGTCAGCTATAGATAAGGAAATCATTTCAATTGATTTCTTATATATTTTCCTTAAAATCAATTGAAAATTATGAAATATTTAAATTCTATGCCTACCTAACCCACGTAGCTTTAATAAAATAAATGTTCATTTGCCTCTCTCTCATTCGAATAAAATCCATCATTTAAAGTCAAATAAACCCTGTTTAAACAACTTATTGGGCTTGGAAAACTTTTTTATAATTTTTTTTTAATTTCATTTATCTCCAAGTTTTGCTAAATTAAAGTTTAAATCAGACCAATGTTTCGTAAAAACGTTGCCAAATCAATACAGATAATTCCTAGTTTATTGATTGTATATTTAGTTAACGTTTGTAATTCAGATCAACCACTTAATGAAGGTATAATTTCTAAATAATTGATTCCAAAATTCTTGATTCCCTAAATTACCTTAAAATACAGTAATTTTATGGTAAAGGACGGTTCAGAATATGTAACAAGAAAATGTCAAAATTAGATGCTGTTTGCTGACTCTGATTAGAGTTAAAAACTGGACAGGACACGTTCCTATTTCCCGGTCTATTTTTCGTTTTACTGCTGATACCGGTGAAACTTGGAACAAGTACTCCCGCTAACGAGCCCCGTTTAATGTTCATTTACCGTTTCACGCTCCAGTTTTTTTCAAATTCCTAACTTTAAGATGATCTAGAGCTAGGAACGAGCCTGGAACTATCCGTTTCTCGGTTTTTGGGTCATTTCTACCAGTTTTTTGCTTAAACCGGTGAAATTTGGAACGGGAATTCCCGTTTTCCCGGTCTCGGGTCCCGTTTAGTGCTTATTTACCGTTTTCCGGCTCGGTTTTTTCATAATCTTAACTTTTAGAGATGATCTAGAGCTAGGAACGAGCCCTGAAACCTATCCGTTTCTCGGTTTTTGGGTCATTTCTACCATTTTTTTGCTTAAACCGGTGAAATTTGGAAAGGGAATTCCCGTTTTCCCGGTCTCGAGTCCTGTTTAGTGTTTATTTACCGTTTCCCGGCTCTGTTTTTTCATATTCTTAACTTTTCGAGATGATCTAGAGCTAGGAACGAGCCCTGGAACCTATCCGTTTCTCGGTTTTTGGGTCATTTTTACCAGTTTTTTGCTTAAACTGGTGAAATTTGGAACGGGAATTCCCGTTTTCCCGGTCTCGAGTCCTGTTTAGTGTTTATTTACCGTTTCCCTGTCCAGTTTTCAAAATTCACAGCACTACTCTGAATTATCCTTACCGTATTTTTAAGAAATTTTTAACAAAATTTAAAGGAAAATTTTTAAGGCATTTCAAAACTCCAAAATCATAAGCTCCCTATTGAAGAAATTCAACCCAAAGATAGTGAACGAAAGGTTTTAGTAGATGAAAGCAACGAAGATAAAGGAGAAAGTCATGGGTGTCTTGAAGGATGGTTAAATTACAGAAACGAACTTTGTTTTTATGGTGTTAATACAAAAGGGAGCTTTTTTGAAGGTGGAGAACAATGTGGACTGTTCAACGCAAACTTTACTTCAATACACAGTAATCGTGAATTTAAATTTATTATTGACAATTTTGATCTGAGAGATTATTGGATTGGCTTAGTCTACGGATCGCAAAAATTTGAAGATGGAACCAATGTAGGACTTGCTTAACTATTTTTAAAGTTAATTCCGAAAAAATAAAGTTTTAATTTCAAAGGTTAACCCAAATGTTTTTTGGCAAATTGCGAACAGAGTACCCTGGGCAGATCCCTTCACATTAAAAGGTTATATTTGCAAGGCTTTAGCAGATGCCAACCGCGGAGTCATAGGTACGTTTCGTAATATAAGAAGGTGAAGAGTAGATAGATAGGAGAATTTGTTAAACATAGAGAAAGTTAAGAGGTAATCGAGGATTTGGAAAATACGGAAAAATTTTTAATGCAATTTATTACATTAAGATTATGATGACTTTGGCGAAGATATACTCTAAGCTTGAAAATATTTTTATTTACGGAAGTTATGGCTAGGTAAAGGATAATACATCGCAAATGATGAAAACCCCAAAGCCTCAACAGAACATAACATTAAAAATTTGGAAACGCATGCATAAATAATATAGATTTGTCCAATTAAAGATATAATAGAATATATAGGTACAAATAAGAAGAAGGAGGTTTTCAGCTTGTATAAAACTTAAATATATCAAAAAATGGGAATATTTAATTAAGATCAATTTGTGTGTCAATTTGTGAATGGTTTTTTATTATTAAAAAAAACCTTAGTCTCTATAAGTTGTCGTCTTCCTAAGTCTTTGTTTGATAAGAAGAGGTATTATTCGACCGCTCAAAAATACGTCCACCTCGCACATAGAATCGACCATTCTTCCTCAGTTGCTTCCCGCTTCCAGCATTTCCTTCAATTTTTTCCTTAGATTCATAAGATCCATTATGCTCCTAAAAGTTTTATTAATTTAAATTCTAAAATTAAAAAATTAACCCGGCAAAAAATACGAAGTGAATAACCCAACGCAAGTTCAGGCGGTGTTAGGTCTCTATGTGCAAAAGCGTTTGAAAATGTATTAGTTTTTGAAAGTTTGTGCTCGTGTTTAGCTTTATTGCTCTCTCCTCCTTTACCAAGAAATAATTCTGATTCCGATAAATCGGAATAGGAACTGCAAGTTGAACTTCCATTAGCATGTTTCGCATTATATTCCTCCTGCTCCGCTATTTTTTGGCACTCCTTTACGAAAACAAGTAAATAACAATTACTGGTGTTATATCAATCAAACTTTTCCAATCCAAAACATCAGAAAATAAGAAAAAACCTTAAAAAGCTGACAAAATGCTTGGGCCGCTTCTTTATTGCGAAAAGATGCGCGAACAAGTGGAGGACGTCCATATTTTTGATTTTTACGTGGAGAATCATCAGCATCATTTTCACCTCCATTGTTCACCTCATTATGATGACGTTCCACTCGTTCAATTCGAACAGGCAAGAAACTACTTGAATTTGTGTGAGGTGAAAATAGTACATTGTTACGCTTCTAAATATTGTTTAAAAAAGTTAAGAATATATAAGATGAAGAGAAACCTGCTGTGAATGAAATCGATCCCGAAAAAGCTGAGTATTAACCACATTATAAACCAACGTAGTAATTCTCTCAACGTCCATTTCATTACCCCCATTATCTATATCAACATTTTGAATAATTACTGAACATCTAGAAGGGTAAAAAAATTTATAAAATATAAGTAGAAGCATACTCTTTCTGACTAAATATCAATGCAAATTTTCGAAGAGATGCTACAACAACATGCAAATACTGCAATTCAGAAAATGGCTTAAAAGGTACAGCCTCTGTCTGTCTGCTTGGATATTCCTATAATATAATAAATGTAAAAAAACTACAGTCAAAAAACCTTATAAAGCTGTATACCATTATGGAAGTAACGCTCACCACTTTGACAGAGATTGCGATAATACGCATGGCTATATTGCTCATTTTTACCATGTATTGGAGGCTAAAATCGAGAGTAAAACATCTTCGTATATTATAAAAACCTTAGAGCCAAAACGTCCAGCATTCTTTTCTTGACATATTTGCTGCAAACGGTTACGTAGAAGACGCTCAGGTCGAGTCAAGTCGGAGTGGACAAAGGGAACGCGCACAACATTTCGGTCAAATACACCAAGAACAGCTCTTCAAAATTAGATAAGTAAATGATAAATTAAGAAAAATGAACTGATTGAATGTCTGTAGAAAGTATAGGGCCACCTCCGAGGAATTAAAACGAACACGCAAAAGAACTACATCTGTCAATCGTTCACGTGGAATATAAATTGGCACACCAAATGGCAATGGAGACAGGACTATTGGTGTGTAGGAACCCTAAATAAATAAAAAGATCGCAAACGACTTTTTATAAATAATACATTGTACGATTGCAAAAGTATAGGCGAGATATCCCCAACAAAATGAACGCGTGCAAATTGGTTGACGGCAGTGATCGAATTACGAATTAGCTCGTAGACAATGCTCATATAATAGTCACTTTTGAATGGATAACAGCGAACAATAACGGAACCACTGAAAAAATAGTTTAAAAAATGGCTATCATCCCACGAAATATGAAAAATTTAATCTTAGTAAACCCATTAGACGCATTAAATGTCTTAAATTTGAAATTTTAAATATACCGATTCTGAAGGTAAGCATTTGAATTGCGATGAAGGGAGCGAACAACCTGTTGAAGCTGGCCAATCTTAGTCTCCCATGGAGGTATAAATTGTAATTCCTTATCAGCTGACGATTTCTGAGATCCTCGATCAAAATTAAAATTTTTGAACAATCGATTTAAATGCTCAACTGGAGTAAAATCGTTTTGATTCATTACTTATTGAATGCAGTCTTGAACATAAGAAAATATCTAAAAAGCTAATTGTAAGAAATGTTAAATACAAAAACAATAAAAATTAAAATCAAAGCCTTCTATTAGAAATATCTTTTTCGCCCTGTGCGGAAACAGTTATGGACCTTTATAGAATAAAAAATAAACATCACTAAATTTAAGGTTGATAACCCCTCTATCATTAAGAATAGGGAGTTATTGATTGTAATTATGGATTCTGATCACGTTTAAAATCATTCAGACAATGGGAATCTAGTTTCCGCACGTGATACACAGACAAAAGATATGCGTTAAAATTAGATTTGAAAAGATGGAATAGACAAAATTAAAAAATATAAATATTGTTTAAACAAAAGGAGTTAAAAATATTTATTATTTAATTTTATTCAAAAAATGTAGTAAAAAGGTACTTTTTTCTAAAAAGTGAAATATACATATTACATAAAATTATTGATAATGAAGAGAATTTTTTAGACAATTAGAAAATATTGTCATAAGAAAAGCGGTTAAAATACAATTTTATATAAAAAAATAAGTACATTAGCTGTGCTTTAATAATAAAAGAAGTACAATGCATAAAACTTTTATTTTAACAAACGGAATTTTTTAAAGGCGGAAACTCTTCCAAATCATCCAAATCGGCTGGTGGAAGGTTTGCTTGGTTAGCAATAGATCCTTAAAGAATTTTAAATTAAAAGTTACGTCTAAATTATTCAAAACCTTTAACAGCGTTCAAATTTATAATTTCGTCCTCATCTAGAGTAGTAACCAAATCTTCCATAGTGAATGGGTTTGTATCAACTAAATTAAAAACATAAGTTAAAGAACTTATTTTATTGAAAAAAAACCTTTCGAATCCTTTGAAGGAAGGAATTTATTTGACGAAGGCCTCTTTGTTGGATTAGAACTAGAGGTTCCAAAAAGTGAAGGAGACCCACATGATTTAATTGAACTACTTGCATGAGAAAACTTCGCTGGAGTATGCATATTTTGTGATTCAAGATCCTAAAAAGATAATTTTAAAATATCTAATGGAAATATTTTATGAAAGGAATATGGCAAATGATTATAGAATAATTGAAAAAAATCTAGCACCGGATGGTTTCGATCCATCGACCTCTGGGTTATGGGCCCAGCACGCTTCCACTGCGCCACGGTGCTCGTTGAGCGAATAGACAAAATATTCTAATGTATACTACAAATAATCTGCCTAGATACCTAACAAAGAAAAATAAATAAAAACCAATGTTTTCTGCGAGTTTGAAACTGGAAGTCCACCAATTTCTCCTTCATCTCCTTCTCTTTTTGAACTTTTCTTTGGTCCAATTTTGTATTGGCGTAAAAGTTTGCATTCACTCACATCATTTGATACAGGTAGAGAATATCCAAATAGGTAACCTTCCATGCTTGCAACGAGTAAATAATCAATTCCCTAGCGCAATATAAATAAATAAAAATAAATCATATATATATATTAACCTGAATCCTTGGCATCGCCACAACTGTTCTTTGCCCAAGTATTGGTAATTTAGCAATTGCTATGCTTTTTCCTCTCAACATTAAATCATTAACTTGTTGGGGTAAATAGGCACTTGCTTGTTGAGAAAAGTAACTCATCCAACTAACATTTTCTTGGGCAGAATCATCAGCTCTAAATTAAAATAAGTCTGGAGAAAATATAACAAATTTTACTTTGAATGAACGTGATCTTGTTGTTGTTCACGCTTAGCCAGAGAAAAAACATGTACAGTTTCTGTATTTGAAGAGAGACATAGATAACGCGAATCCTGAGAAAACGCCAAAGAACTAATTTGCACACAGCGACTCACACCGCGGACGAATTCAAATAAACGTTCGCCTCCAGTGATAGAAAAAATACGAATTACAGTTCCCTAAAATCGACATAATATTTAATTGCGTATAAAAGAAGGTAATCTATTTGAGTGGACTCATACAAGCAACTATCAAAGCGTGAAAACACGCTCAATCTCGTCGGCTAAATTATATAATCACAGTCCTACTCAAATTAAACCACTTAACCAGAAAATAACATTTCTAGAAAAAATTGAAGTCCAACTAAAAAACCTTTTCTGAACCAGTAGCAAGCTTGTTCCCTTCAGGATTAAATCTGACTGCCGCAAGGGCACTATCATGTGCAGTAATTTGGCAGACTGTGTTCAAATTTTCTGCGTCAAAAATATGCCTTAAACGAGAACATTAAAATTTATAAGAGCAAAAAATGAGTTTTAATCTATCACTCAAAAATTAAAAAAAACGGCTTACACATGGCCCGTGCTAGATGAAGCAGGAAAAGCAAGAAAGCAGTTGTTGTCATCAATTGAAAGATCAATTATGCCTTGAGTATTCGAAGGCGTATCTTTTAGCATGTGCAACAACTAAATTTGAACGTTAGAAGATTTTCAGTTAGAAAAATAAACCCTCATATCTCGAACATTGTGAATGTGAATAGCATCTTCCAGACAGACTATTACCCTCTAAAATTTACTTTTTCGGATATATCAGTAAAAAAGATGACCTTTCTGTTCATTCGTACAGCTATAATTGAACTTGCATAGGTGTGAGAACAAATTTCGTTTTCTTTTGAAGAGTGATACACCTACAGAATAGAAGTAATAATTGAAAAAAAAGATACCTGTAACTTCCTCATACTCTTCATCGAAACCACAGTTATCAGTGAACTGTTAAAGAGCTTCTCAACAATACAAGCACGTTCAGGAGCTAGAAAAAAACTTTTAAAAATAAAAAAATTAAACATTTAGCATCCTGGATCTTCTCAAGTTTATCAAGTGAGCGAAGAGAGTAGAAGCTATATCCATCTTCATGTCCAACAGCTAGAGAAGTGCAATCCTGATTGAAAGAAATTGAATAAATCTTTTTTCCAGTGGTCTGTTCTGCATCCATTCCGTCTTAATAAAATAAAGTTTAAAGATTTGGAAGGCGTAAAAATCGAATATCACTAAAATCACTCGAGAAATCAAAAATAAATGAAAAAAACACATGGCAAAAAATCGTTAAGGGTCAATAGAGTCTTAGTTCGTCAAACGTAAAGCTTTCCACATCTCTCACTAATTGGAGGGATATAAATTATATTAACCTAGATGTAATTTTCCAATTAATCAAGATGACAGGAAATTATATAATGTAAAGTATTATTTACCTAAAATCGCCGGAGTCGTAGAAGTCAAATAATGACCCAATACTTGTTGCGTATATTGTACACTAGTTTCTGCAATATTCCAAAAAGAAGTCGAAACGATTTGATTAGAAATATACTCTGCAGCAGAAGAATACATGCATAAAAGCAATTTATAAATCGAGAAAAAAATTTTGTGAATATAACGAGAAAAAGGGAAACCTATGAAATTAACAATAAGTCAGGAATTGACCTAAACAAGGAATCGTTTAACTTAGAAAGCCAAACTAGTTAAAATCTAAAAACGAAGAAATTCTCATATGGAAAAATAATCTAGTAGATTTTTTGAAAAAAACAATAAAGAAAAATGATTTAATCTCCGGCCGTTTCATCTTCGAACTGTTTTAATGTACAATTTCTAGGTAAAAAATTTGAAGGTTACTGATATGTACTGTTCAGATTTAATGCTTTAGATTATTTTTAAGGTATTGAAAAATTCCATTAAGAAAGACAAGACGAAGAAAAAACCTAGAAAATAGAATAATTAATTTTAATAAAATATTAAATCAGATTCCTAGATATGTCTAATGTCAATATACTACGTTGTTTTTAATTTTTTAACAATTTTAGGTGATGTTCTATGATTTGTCTTTTGATTTATACATAGTTTGTAAATTAAAAAAAACTATATTTTTTGATTTTTTTTCTTTCATCTCTATGTATTTTAGCATTTTAATATTTAAACTACTAAACAAATAAATTTTTAATTTTATCTTATTCTTTCTAATTTCAGTCTTTCTATTTAAAAATTAAGCAATTAAATATCCATAAAATTGCAAATTTAATTTTGAAAAAATTTCGAAATCTCTAAAAATTAAAATTTAACTTTAATATTTTTTAGGTGAATAATACATATTATTAAAAATTAATTTTGTAAATTTAAATATTTCATTTTTAAACAGTTTTTACTTTTTTGATTATTATGACATTAAAACTTGTTTTTCTTTTCTCACCTCTATTAAAAACATTGTTTGTCTTTTTAAAAATATAATCTATACCCCTCTACCAATCTCTCCCGCTGTCGTCTAAAAAAATCCTCTTAAATCCTCTTCCCACTAAAAATTTTTTTTTTCATTCTTTCAAAAAACGTTCGCTCAACTTTAATATAATAGAATATAAAAATTTTTGCAAATTTTATTTCTATGGAAAAAGTTATCGATTTTTAAAATTTTTATCCACTTTTTCTAAAAAATTAATTTCAAATTAATTTTTTTTGGTTTACTCTTTAGCTGCAAAAAATTATTTTTATTTGAATTGAAGTCTCTCTCTCTCTCTCAGATGTTTTTTGTTTGTTTTCCTTTTTAAACTTAGTAAGAAAATATTTTCTTCATCAAACTATAAAAAATTGTTTTCTATGAATCATATACAACGAGTTTACCTGTTCCAGTCCCCCGTTGCGATTTTTCTTCATTTTAATCATTTAAATCATAAAATAAAATTTTAGGCAATTTTTGTAACAAATTTTTGAAATTTTTTTCAATTGAATAATGTCTTTTATTAAATGATAATTTATTTCAGTTCAATTCACTCAAAAATGAGTGTTTCTGAACATAAAACATTAATTTTATTATTAAAAAATCTCAATATTTTTACACATTTTTTCTACATTCTGGCACTTTTATTTTTTCCATTTAACATCACCTTAGCAGCAAGATATAAACGACAATATTACCAACAGCCTGAAGTCTATTCTTCTTTTAATTCAGAGCAATTTACTTCACAGCAATTGCCTCAACAGCCTCCTTCTTCCCCTACAACTCAAAGGCAACAAGTTACAGCTTATAACGAACCTTATGCGAAAAGGTTGCTTGCACTTGCCGCTGGAGCATATTCACCAACCCCTCCAAATGGATGTGAAAGAAGGCAAAAAAGAGATTTTTTATAAATTTTTTTTAAATATTTAGATGGATGCCTGATACTCATCTATGGAGTACTCCTATTAATCAGAGTTGTGATGCCTTAGAGAATACTTGCTCATCTTACACGGTAATTTTTTGTTTGCATCGGAAGAGGTCAATTAAAAAAGCCAATCTTCAAGACTTAAATTTAGAATAAAATTTTAAATAATTTTCAGGTTGTTTCTGAACCACGTTGTGAACTTATTATTATTTTCCGAGGAACAAAAACTAAAGAACAATTGTTTTTGGAAGGGTGGCAAAGTTTTCAACCGGGAACTGATTTTGATGGAATTGGAAAAGTATTTGAAATTTAGCAATTTTTAGAAATTAATAATATTTAAGGTAAACAAATATTTTTCTCGGGCATTTAATACACTTTGGTAGGAAATTTTTTCAATTTTTATATAACAAATAATTGACGATTAAATTTAAAAAATCATCGAGTAATAATTTAAATAATAATAAAAATTAATTAAAAAAGGCCGAGTGTAAAAGCTGCTTTAGAGGATCCTAGGCATTCTGTAAGTTTATATCTATGTATTTATTTTTTTTTTTTTTTGAAGGGATACAAAGTAACATTCACTGGGCATTCGCTTGGCGGTGCACTTGCTTCTTTAGCATCAGTACGAACTGTTTTGGATAATCTTAGAAGGTAATTTAGTAGGAAAAACAATATGAAGAAAAACTTTTTAATGGAATTATACCAAATTTTCTGATTTTATATTTTAAAGGAGTGATCAAGTTCAATTGTATACATTTGGCCAGCCACGTGTGGGTAATGCAGATTATGCATTTGCACATGACAAATACGTTCCATTAAGGTATTTAAAATAATGAGAGGACTAAAATTTTATTTTTAAGCTTTCGTGTTGTCCATCGCATGGACATTGTGCCTCACATGCCTGCTTGCGACAAAACAGACAATTGGCCTGGAGTAAGACCTAAGGATGATAGCAAGCCATGCGATCCTACTGGTAAAGGGAAGGCTTATCACCATGGAATTGAAATTTGGTATCCATATGGGATGAAACTTGGTGATCCTTTTTATGAATGTCTACAAGCTCCGAAGGATGAGGACTTCACCTGCAGTGATTCACTCTCTTTTGAAGTTTCAAAATACAAAACCTATATAAGTGATCATAGGCATTATTTTGATCATAAGGTTTTATTCTTTATAAAAATAATTTCTTCAAAAAATTTAAAGGTGCCAAGATTCGGTAAATTAGGCTGTGATCCAAATCTAAAGGAATTAGAAGAAGCCGAAACAATTGAGACAAATGGTGTAGAGAAAAAAAGTTCGGGTGGATTTTTTGCTAGTTTAGCAAGCAAAGTGCAAACATTGGGAAAGCTCATACGAATATTGTGATTTTTGTTTAAAATTTTATTTAATTTTTCTTTGTAAAAATTATATTAAATTAAAAATATACACAAGTGAGATCAAATTTTAATTACATGAAAACAAGATGAAAAAAAGGTATTAAAATATGAAGAAAAAGCTAGCAGTCTAACAAAAACATGTCGAGTAAAAAAGGATAAAATGTAAATAATTTGGAGCTAAACAATTTAGATATTTTACTCATTTGTTCTTAATCCTGCACGCTTCAAAATAGACTCACAATCAGAAGAACCGTTTAATTGAGCATGCCAAAGGGCTGAACGACCCTGATCGTCAAGGGCGCTGATACAAGCATTGTACTTGAAAAAAGTTAAAATATTCTAATACGTGTAAGGAAATTGTGAATTTTACTTAATTTTAAAATCAAAAATTTTTAAATTATACCCAGATAAGAAGCTGTAAAATTTCAGGAGCTCCAATTCCACAAGCTAAATGTATAGCTGTCCTTTTATCATTATTTCCTCCAATCGGAGTATTAATTTCATTCTATAAGATTTAAATATTAATACAAAAAATATACAAAAAAAACCTTATCCAATCTAGGTAAAATTGACAACAAATTTATAACATTGCGAGAAAGTACGGCATCTACAAGCAGTTGAATGGGTGTTCTATCAGTTGACAGAGGGGGAAGGAATGCTTTTTCAACATATTTCAACTGAATCCATTTTTCTTTTTGTTCTCTGCTAAAAAAAAATTCTTTAAAATTATTAAAACATTCTGAGAAATTTACCTAGACATATCATTAACTGAATTAGGTGAAACATTGTATTCCCAAATCTGTTTAGCTAGTGTATTTCCAATTGATTGCATCACAACAATATGCTCAAACCTACATAGTTAATAAGTTAATTAATACAACTACATATACTTCTAAAGGATAAAAAATTAAAACTTACGGCCAATCATCAAGTTCCAGTGACCGAACTCTACTAATATGTGAGCCTAATTTTCTATGAATTCCTGAACAATCAATGCAAATAAGTATTCCTAAATTTATAGATGCCCAATCCGGATGTAAAGAATTGCAATCAGCACATTTATCATTTCCATCAATTTGCCGTAATGATTGAATTTCTGCTCTTCTATGTTCAGCTTTAACTGCACTATCCTTTTTTGAACTATCAAAATTAGTTTGGCCATTTCTTTTATCTAGATGAAAAATATATAAATAAAAAAAGTTGTAAAAACCTATCAATTGTTGCTGATCTTTTAATGAAAGTTTTTGTTGTAAGCATCTTTCTATTTCACGTTCAATAAATGCAACCCAAGTATCACGTTCGTCAACAGAGGAAGCACTAAATTCCCAACTCCTTTGATCACATGTTACAATTTCAAATTCACAGCATTCCTCGTCTTAAAAAAATATGTATTTAATTAATTAATGCTAAAAATCGAAACCTTCATCATTTTTTAAACCACTTCCAATCCTTTTAGCTCTTTTCTTTTTTTCTTTATGGTTTTCCTTCTTGTCAACAAATTTTTCTTTATCAAAGCCACCGCCAATCAAAACACTTGAACTTGTTGAAGTTACCATTCCACCACAGTTTTCAACATTATCGGCTCCGTCTGTTACTCCCTCAGAATTTTCCGCAGTTGGTGATTTAAGATTGTCCTTAAAAAACAATATTTGTTTTCTAAGCTGGAGAAAAAAAATATTCCAAACCTCGACTTCATATGGAAATGCACTTGAACTGTTAGGATACTGCCTGTTATTATTAGTTAGTTGCCTGTTAATCTCTTGAGGTAGTAGAGAATTACGATTTCCGCCTTTTTGTTTATGCCTATCTGACGTGCGAACAGTTGCAAGACCTAGATAAATTTCCTTGCCCCGGGAATCTTTTTCCATATATTCCTTAAAATAAAGTCTAAAAAGTTAAAAATTGTTTAAAAAACCTTTAAATTTTGATGATAACAAATTCTTCCATCAGAATATAGACAAACATATTTTTTCTTCCATTCTTTGTTTAATCCATTCTTTGAACGTTTGTACAATTGTCCTTGTTTTAGTGGAATCGCTCGTCCAATTCCCAAATTTAGTTCAGCAGAAATTTCTTTTTTCTTTTCTTCAGAGGAAGGAGCATGATCTTTTCGCTAAATTTAAAATAGAATAAAAAATAAAAAAATCGTACAAAAATATTGGATATTCTTTTGCTCTTTCTTTCTATTTTTGGTGTATTTACAAGGGGTGGATTTGTTATTAATCCATCATTAACGGCCAAAGTGCAAGATGAAGCAGTAGAGAGAGTCTGAGGAAATTTTTGTTGATTAGATTGCTGAATAGTAATTTGTTCATTTTCAAGTCGGTAGGTTGGAGAATGCGAATTTGGATCACTACAAGGACGATGATTAAAATAATTCTGTTGAAACATATTAGAGAAAGAACGGGTATAGGGAGTAGCAATTAACTCTAGAAATAAGGAAATTAAACCTTCAACGAAGCATTTAAAAAAGAACATACGATTAGGTAATTGGCAATGTGAAGAATCAACAAGGCTGCAATGACTAAAGGCTGGAAGAACGCTTTGTTCTTGCTGTTTAAACCCTCGGGGATTATTGTACCGTTGCTGATCATTTTGGGTAAATCCTAAATATTAGAAATATTTTGAAGAAAATAATAGCTTACTCTTCTCACAACGATCATGATCGGTTAAAGAAAATGAATCAAAATTTATAGGGGGTTCTGCAGCAAAATACTGTTGATTGTTTTGAATTTTGTTAAGTGGTAAATAACAATTCTGTTTTGCTGAAATATCCTCATATCGAGGAGGGCGATCTAATTGAAAAATGTTGCTATTATGGGAAGAATAGGACGAAGTAAAAGAGGGATGTGCGTTGTTAATTGGGTTAATTGGCATTACAGAAATTGAGCTAAAAAAATAAGTAAATTAAAGAGAGATATTCAATAATCATGGAACAAATGAAAATGCCCCAATCACCCAAATTAAAACCAAAATTTAACAGTAAAAATAAACCGTTGATGACGATAATTGTTAGGTGGAATGGGTAAATGAAAAGAAGTAGAAGGCAATGCATGATCAAAAGAAATAGCATCATGTATAGAACCAGAATTAGAAAAGGAAGAACAATATTTAAAGCTCATGTGCCGAACAACAAAATTACAAACTAACAATAAGGAAAAATATAAAAAGAAAAAATACATAAATACCATTATTAAACATTCTATGAACATTATTTCCATCTAAACATTCAAAATAGCCGCACATATTACGCATTTTTGCAGTTCGATATGCCTCATCTTCACCAACTGTGCGTTGTAGATTAATTTTGGCCATATTCTATTTTTATTAATTGAAATTTTTAATATATATTAAGAAAAATCGCAAGTACATAACTTAATTAATTTAATAAACCTACAAACCTTCATTCCAACAAGAAATATTGGAACATTGTCATTTTGTAATGAACGATGAGTGACCACCAAGTCCAATAAATCTAATGCATCTTGTAAACTTTTACGATTATCAAGAGAGAAAACAATTACAAGAGAATCCAACCACCTGGCAAACTAAAAAAGCAACTAAGAAAAAAAATTAAAACTTAAAACCTGAAGATTCGGTTCACGAGAACCTTCATCACGAATCAATAAGAGAAAACTTTGTCCTCCAACATCAATTTCCTTTTTAAAACGCCCTCCTTCCGGGGCGTCGTCCCAATTCCAATTTCGAGTTAAAAAGTAATGAATTAAAGAGTTCTTACAGCTTCCCTCAGAGCCAATAACACCCTTAATAAAATTAATTAATTATTAAATTAAAAATGTAATACCAAGTTAATCCTATTAACTTCTCTTCCAAGTGTCCACTCCTGACTGTTGACAAAAGCATCTTCAATATTTATTAATTGCTGCCTGATAAGATCACCAACTTGTTTATTTTCTATTTTTTCGATTAGATCATAAATTCGATAAATACATGGATGAACAGATTCAAAACGTTGAATTTCTTCATTTATCTGGCGATCGCCATAATTGTCAGAAATTTGTTGTTTCATATAAATAGACTAAAAAAAAGTATAACTTTTATAAATATGTAGATAACAACCAAAAAATACCACAAATCAGCCTCACCACAAATCGGCCCGCCACAAATCGGTCACCACAAATCGGGCTAAAAACAAAAGTATTATTGATCACGGCGGGCCAAATGGGAAATTTAACCGTCTCGCTAAAAGCAAAAATTTGTTCATCATTCTCTTTCATTTTTTACCCTTTTTCTCTTTCCCGCTCTCTTAATTTATACACTATTTCTTTACAAAATGAGGGTAATCGACTTTGAAAACTCATATCTCGAGTTTGCGTTAACAGATTTTAATTCTGTTTCTCAATTTCATAGATTATAGTCTTAAGAATATTTTAGGCAAAAAATTAAGCAAATTTAAGCATTTTTTATACAATATTAAGCATCCTGGATTTTAAACAGTTTTAGCAAAAATAAAAATGCCTAGAAATACCAAAAATAGAAGATTTTATTCAAAGATTGGAAAAGAAGGACAAGAAGCAAAAGCCAAAAAGAAGGAAATGAATGTGCAGAAGGCTGAAAAAGCAAGGGAAGGAAAGAACAAGTGTCTGAAACATAGTCAAATAATTCAAGGTTTTTCTTTCTCTATTACATTTACAAATATTAGTAGAGAAATCCAAAGGATCATCGCATACAATTTCTGAACCAAGATTTAAAGACGTGTCAACACAAACTGAGGAGGAGACCAAATCAGCGGCTACACAAACTGTTGTAATAGGAAGGAAAAAGGGAACTCAAACAATTTCAATTTCTACTGCTGAACAATCTACACAAACATTCTTTGAATTTAAACTAGATCAATGTATAATTTTAAATTTATCAATAATTATAACACTTCTGATTCAGGCACTGACATATTTAAACTAAAAGAAATAATTAAAACACTTGCCAAAGAGAACAAAGAGTTGAAGAAAAAAAAACAAACATTAAAACCACTAGAAAATTTAACTAATAGGAGAACAAATCAAGTAGCAAAAAAAATTTCAGAAGAGATAAGGATGAGTCGACCAAGTATTAACTTTAAAAAAATTTTTTATTTTTAATTTAAGCTACTCCGGAAGGGTTGGCAGGTAGCAATCTTATAAAAATGGTAGAGAAAAATTTATCACCAACACAATGGCGAATTTCTCCTGAAAACGACCTTGCCGCTACTTTAGCTTCTGGTATAACAACAAAGCAACGAGAAAAATTAAAACAATGCTTCAGGGCAATCGGCCTTGACAAACTAGCAGCAACAAATAAAGTAAAAGAATTAAAAAAAGAATGGAAGATGGTTGCATCATGGAAATGGAATAATGAGGCATATGTTTGTATGAACATAGCTGAAGTATTATCAAAAAGATTAAGCACCCTGGCTAAATCTGGTATTTATTTTCATACAATATTTCATGTTTTTTAGGTCAATTAAAAATGCATGAACAATTTAACAGAAAAATTGTTGTGACCTTAATGGGAGACAAAGGTGGACGAGAATGGCCCTCAAAATCTACAAAGATTGGACTTGTCATTGGAAATGTTAATAAGCCAAATTCACCTTTTAATATTACATTATTGGCAATTTATGATGGAGACGATAATAGAATAAACCTGGAATCAAAACTTAAGCCTATTATCAATCAATTAGACGTATTGCAGAGCGTAAATTTTGATAATGCAGGCGTGGGAACGACAGTTGAAGTTAACTGGTTATTTTTTGAATATTTTATATTTTATTATTTTTACGTTCAGGTATGTATGTTCTGATTTAAAGTTTATTAGTGCATTATTTGGTCATCGCGGAGCAAGTTCAAACTATCCTTGTTCTAAATGTTTGATACCAAAAGAAAATCTTGGGACAATTTGCGGTGAATCAAGGACTTTGAATAGTTTATGTTCTGATGCTGAACGTGACCAGAATTCCACTTTGGCCCTCCAATTTCCTCCATTCCTCCATCACAAATTATACCTCCGAGTTTTCATATAATTCAAGGAATCTCGCAGCGAATACTTGAAGCAATAATGGATTACCTTCAACACTCTGGAAGATCGATACAGGATATTTTGAGCGAAGCTCATGCAAAGATGGATCCCAGAAAACGAACATTTACAGGTTTTTATATTTTTAATACTTATTATCAATTTAAGGTGCTGCGTTGTGCCGACTTATTACTGGTCCGTACAAAGATAAAATAAAAAAAACACTTCCTTTAACTGAATCATCTGCTATTCTTTGTCGGCTACTTGATACAATGAAAGAAATATATGGTCTTGCAGAGGCTTCATTTCTTAGTAAAGACGGAGTTGAAAAATTAAAAAGAACAACAAGCGACCTTTATAATGATATTCAAGTTTAATTATTATTTTAATCCTTTTAATCTTAATAATAAGGCACTTAGAAATAGATTTGAAATGCTTAATTTGAGGGGACAATTAGCTGGTGGTCAATTTAAAATTTTTAAGCCAACACCAAAGTTACATATGCTGTGTGCTCATGCTCCTGAATTTGCTGAAACAAATGGCTGGTGGTCATGGATCTCTGAACAGGGATTGGAGCATCTACATTCATTATACAATAAATTAGTAAGTCTTTGATTCATCATTAGAAGTCAAAATTTAGGCAGTACAATACTGCAACACAGGTGATAAAAATAAAACGGCTGAGAAATTGGCGCAACACCAGGCTCTTTTCAATGCTCTCAACGACCGAGGAACAATTCAGAAAATTGTTAATTAAATTATTTATGTTTGTTATTTAATTATTTTTAATAAAAAGCTTTATTTTACATGCATTTTAAATTTTTTCCGGACTCAATTGCATTGGAAAAGAGTGAAAGAAAAGCGAAATAATGTGTAAATTTGAATAGTGGCCTTTTGGCGTACTTTATAAAAATAAATACATTTTGCCAGAGGATTTCCCATTTGGCCCGCCGTGATTGATTGAAGAGAGAAATGCAAGAGATAAAAAGAAAATAAAGAAGAGAAAATGTTCTGGTGATAAATAGAAAAAATACAATTAGTTGACACATTGAAATAAACACTTTGAAATCACCATATTGTAAAAATTCATTCAAATTTAGCTTCTTTTTTAGCTGGTGTCTATTCATTCGAGTGAAAAGTTCTTCATATTTTATTTTGAGGTGCGCACCTTTTCGTTTTTTACGTGTTTTTTTTACGTGTTTTCATTGTTTTTTTTATTGTTTTTGCTTTATTATTTATTTTTCAATTGTATAATCGCTCCGACCCGCGCGCGCTAAAAAAATTAAAAAAAACTTAAATTTAATTTTCTTTTTTAACCTTTCATTTACAGCACGGCAGTGGCCATCTACTTGCTGTACGTCGTCTACATAAGATTTTTTTTATCTAATTTAATTTTTTGTTTCTATAATTGAAACTAATTTTTTGAACTTACAGGGCGACTACTGGTGTGCGACATGCTGTGTTCGCCTGGACGATGCTCTGTGGACTGGAAGAAAATGCTTGCGCAGGAGCCCTGTAGAAGGACGATGGTGTGGTGTGGTTAAACTTTTCGTTTTTATTATTTTTTTAATTTAAAATATTTAATTATTTTTAATTTTTTAAATTTCTTAGGCGAGGAGTTTTTAGGTGCGTCAACAGGCTCGTCAACTGCTGCTGCTGTTTGATGCTGGCTCTTCAGCACTCAATGATGGTTTATTTTATTTTTTTCAAATTTTCTCAGATTTTTATTTTTAGTTCAGGGACGATGTTCAACATGGTCAATGCGTCAACTCAAGGACGATGTTCTTCATGTTTTTTTTAATTTTTTTAAATTTAAATATTTAAATTTAACTTTCTAGTTTAGGATTTTTTAGCGTTCCAGGTCCGTCTACAGCCTCTTGGTTTGGATGGAATTGCTCTGGATGTGCTTATCATTGGCTGGCTCTTGTAAGTTTCAAAAAAATTATAAATTAAAAAAAATTGCGCTAAAAATATGCAGTCCCTTTCTTTCCTTTGTTCATTTCGCTTATTTCACATTTTTCTTGTTTTCATTTTTTGACTTTTACTTTTTTGAAAGCTATTTAGAAATGACCATCAGTGTGGAACAAAAGAAGGAAATCAACAAAGATGGAGTTTCAACAACAAATCAGGATCAACAGGTTTTTCGATATTAACTAGAAGATGTTTGAATGTAGCCAGGAAAGGCTTTTGGGGTATGGCTGCCGAGAAACCGGTGATATGTTGAAGTCGTTCTAACAAAGTGACGCCACTCTTTTTTAAAAATTTTGTTTTGGCATAATGTTTATTTATTTCATTTTGTCACCACACTATTTCATAGTTAGAGAAAAAGACAGAGTCTACTTTTCCTTTGCTAATCAGAATAAAGTCAGTGAAGGAGGGGAAAGCAACTGCGAAGATAAAAAAGAGTAAAATAAGTAAAGGAAAACTGTTTTTTTCTATTTTAATTGAAATTTTTTTAGATTTAGCTTTCATAAACTTATTTAACAAGATGACTGATGTATTTGACCAATTCTTCCAATTTGGGTATGAATATCAGAAATTATTTGCTTCAACACTTAATCACGTTTATTCATCAATATTGGGTGTTGATAATAGTGTGATGAAATCCAAAGGAAGTAAGACTCATCAAATATCAAATGAAGACCGTATGACATTTTTTGGACATCAGTGCGGATCTTCAGGTTATGTTAAATTGGCGGGTCTTTCTGGAGCAATGGCAGTTGCTTTTGCGGCATATGGATCACATTTTGGTTTAATTTTTTTAGTCTTCTGAATTTAATTTTTTAAAAATTAAGTGGCAGACAACCCAAATTTGAATGCAGAACGTAAGCGTTGTATGGAATGCGCAAACAAGCACCATTTTCTTAACACAATTGGCATTGTTCTATCGTCGTTGGCATCGCGTCATCCAGCAATTACTTCAACTCTTTTTGCTTTAGGTGCTTTATTGTTTTGTGGGCCAAGCTATGCTTATGCAATTGCTGCTAACAAAACTTTTCGTGCAATCACACCACTTGGAGGAATCCTCTCAATGTTTGCTTGGCTTAGCTTTATTCTCTGAGTTATTTTTTAAAGACTTTTTCAAGTTATTTTCTTTATTAATTAGTATAGCAATTTATTTCTAGAATGAAACTGTCATTTTCGAAGTTTATAAATGTAATGTAACGTTTAAATTGCTATTGCTTGAATAAATTCCGAAGTTGCATATTTTTTGCAAAAATATTATTAATATAGAATCTTTCTTTTATTTTATTCAAATTTGTTTAGATGAATTTCCAACAAAAATTTCTTCTCCTATCTTATTTTCACGCCTCACCATTTGTACAAATTAATAAACTTTAAATTTATTTTTTTGCTACATATTATAGACGTTTTTTAACACTAGAAATTTTTTTATGCATTTTCAAACTTTTTTAATTTCCTAATCTTATTGTAGAATATTAGTAATTGAACTACTTTTATGAGTTTAACTAAACAACATAAACGTGCTATGAATAGAATACGCAAACGGAATGCCGAATTATCTCTCTTTAATGGGCCTGATGTCAAAATAAACAGTGAGCTTGATGTTGTTAAGAAACCGAAATTAGTGGACGGAACTGATGAGAAGGAAGACAATGATCATGGTTTAATTTAATTTTGTCTAAAGCAATTAAATAATTAAGCTTCCGTTCCTGGAACCAGCGAATCTGCTGATTTGGATCTACCTGAACATGCACGCGTTCTTGGCCAGCAAGTCAGAGAAAAATTGGCTTATCGTGAAATTAAAAAGGGATTTAATGTTGAGCCTGTGATGCAACTGTACAAGTTACAAGGGCGTAATTTAGGTGAGCATGAAATTGCAGCTTTTCTTCATCGAATGATACTTGGTGGTAACAATTGTGGAAAAGCGGGATCTGATTGGATTAGGTTTAAAGGAGGAAAGAAACCTCTTCAAATTGTTTTTATTCGTATTAATACGGATGATCATGAGATAGTAAGAAACGTTTAATTTATAATTATATGTACATTAGTTATATTTCAGGTTAATACTCTTAGCGGTGCGTCATTTATGGAAGGATATTTCAAGCATTGGATTAAACTAAAACCGAGTGCGGCAGACAGGACAAAGTTTTGGAAAGCAATTTCGACTGTTACTCGATCAAGATATGAGATGCTTTTACAGAAAATTAAGGTTTACATTTTTCACTCTTTTTTATGACTTTTTTCACTTCCTAGGTGCATGGTGATCCTCTTCTTCGTATTAATTTATCTCATCGTAAGGTTCAAATGTTGATGAGTTTGGAACAAATGGCTACTTCAAAATTTCCTTTTCCCACTGATTTCTTTGCCGAACAAGCCTATATTGGACCGAAAATTCGCTCAACCCGAAAAATTTATAAGCAGGTTTCTGAAACTTCTCCTGTCTTTATTCTAGATTGTGAGATGTGTCAAACATCTGTGCAACAACTTGAATTAACTCGCATTTCTGTGGTGATTATATTTTGCCAAAATTTAATATTAATTTTTAAACTAGGTTAATGAAAATGGTGAAACAGTTATGGATGAATTGGTAAAACCCTACAACAAAATTATAAATTATATCACATTTAAAAGTGGAATAACTGAGAAAATGCTTCATAATGTTGTAGTAAGATTTTTATTATTATTATTTATTTTAGTTTCTTTTCTAGACTAGATTAAAGGATATTCAAAATAAACTATGCTCATTACTACCTTCAGATGCAATTCTTTGTGGTCACAGTTTAGAAAATGATTTCCGAGCATTACAGCTTTCCCACCCGTTAGTATATTCTTTTTTACAAAATTTACCAAAAATTTAGTTATTGCATTGATACTTCACTTCTTTTCAACTTCTCCGGTCGATTACATATTCGAAGTGGTCTTAAAGCATTGGCAAAGATTTTTTTAGATGAAAATATACAAGAAGGAACTAATGGACACTGTTCCTTACAAGATGCTTTAGCAACCTGGAAACTATTGAAACTTAAAATTGAGAAAGGGTTTACTTTTAATTTAATAATTTTTTACTTTATTTTTTTAGCCTTCAATTTGGAAATGTTGCATTGGGATGGAAATTTGCTGAGTGGGCTAGAGCAAATGGTATGTCAACAACTGGAACAAAACTTGAAAGTATTTGTTTAAATAATAGTGAAGATTCAAAAAATGAAGATGATAGTACCCTTAATATTAAAGGGGATGAAATAAAGGAAGAAGTTAATACATCTGATACTCTGTTAAACGATGGGATAGTTTGTAAAACGCCTGAAGATGAAGTAAAAGTAGAAGTTAAATCGTCTGATATTTTGTTGAATGATGAAGTAGTCTGTGAAGCACTTGAAAACGAAGTAAAAGTAGAAGTCAAAGAAGAGGACTGTTCTAATCAACTTCCATCAGAAAAGACTTTTTCTAATAGCTCCTTCAATTTTGAGTATTACTTTTATTCATATTTTTGGTTATTTTTGCATTTTTTTTAAAGAGAAGCACTTCGGATAGAAAATGGAATGCAGTTTAATGCTACACTCACTGAATTTTTTCATCAATTAAATACTGGAGGAAAGTATGCTAAAAAGATGTTGATTGCAATGAATGATCCTAATGAATTTTTCACTGCTAATAAATGGTTGTTTTGAACTCTGTACTTTATTATAATTAATGTTAAAATTAAGCTGTTCTTTAATAAATTTGGCTCACAATCAACCAAAAACCTCATTGCTTAAGCCATCAATTGAAGCGGAAACGTCCAGTTTGTTGTTAGATTCTGAACGAATAGCTGCACTACTTATTAATTTCGACTATGCCTTTGTTGAGCTTAACTGTCCTAGAGGAATGTCTAAACAAAAATTAGATGAAGCATTCAAACTTCTTACAAATGGAATATGCAACAACGCATTTGTTCTATCAACGATCTGTACTAATGGTAACCAGGGTAAGTCATTTATGTATGAACGTGTGCATAGAAAGTTGTAGGAAATATTATTATATTCTATCTGGAATATTAGTAGTTAATAGTTGGTTTTTTTGCAACTGCTATTTCATTAATAAATTTTAATTAAAATTTTCTCAAGGGGAAGGGATTAAATAATTTTAAAATTATTTAAAACAAATAAGAAAATGACGTGTAAAACTCTTTTATTTAGCGAATCTAATTAGGGGAGGAGGTACGAAGTTAAAAATAATTGACTTCGTCATTAAAATTTTCATTATTTATTTATAAAAGTAGAAATGATTGAAAGGTAATTTTTCAATTTCTACAATGGAATAATGTGGGGGTGGAGAGGCCTTTCGATAAATAAATAAAAACTTTTGTGGAAATCTAATTGAAAACTAAAAGTAGTTATGGAAAGAGTGTCGTCCTTCAGAGCTGTTAACACAGTTTAAAATTTTACCTAGTGTGACAATAGCGTGAGAAACGTGTGAAGAGACCTGTTGTTTTGTGATTGCCTCCAATTTTATTTTTCTTTTAATCAATTTATAGAAAATTTTAAAAATAATTTGAGCACACCTTTTGTGTCTTTTTACTTTATAACACCTTATTGTTAGAGCGGATTTTTGGTAAATTTAACTGAAAAATTATTTCCTATGAATATTAAATTAATATTTCCCTTTTTATTATCTTTTCTTATTCTCAATTCTGATACGTTTGCACTACAACGTCACCGGTACCCGCATCAGCAAGGCGGTCATATTACCAGACAAAAGTTACAACAATTTCAACGAGAAGAGAATGATGCTGATAATTCAAAAATTCTGTAATTTATAAAAAAAAAAGTTTTTCAATTATAAATTGAAGCTGCGCACACGGGGCAGCAGTAAACGGTCGTTGCATATGTGATCAGGGGTGGGCTGGGATGAATTGTCAGCGTGAAATGCATTGTGCAACATTTGAGAGAGGTCCGAACGGAAGGTTAATTTCTTATTTATTGGGTTCCGCTTTTTTCCGATTTACAGCTGTCCGATCTGTAAATCTAATTTCCAAGGGGATAGATGTGAATATATTGAATGCCAAAATGGGGGTGAAGAGTTAAATGAGACTCAGAGCTGCAACTGTCCAAAGCCATATTCTGGCCGTTTCTGTAACGAATTACTTACACGAAATGTTTACTACTATTATAACTCCAAAGTAAGAATTAAAATATATATTTGAAAGTGAGATAAAAAAAAAAGCAAGAAAAATAAACTGAAAATGAGATTAAACATTTTTAACACAGGTTGCAACAATCGGTCCTCTGGGGCTTCTTTCTGTTATCCCCATGATTTGTCTTTATGTTCTATGTGAAAGATTTGCGAGAAAGCGACAAGTAAAAAGGATCGAAAAAACCTGGAATTTACAAAGCCAGAGGAGTGTAAATCCTGCAAATATTGAATTATTATTAAGAGAAAAGAGTTAATTAAAATAAAAGTAAAAATAATGTTACGGGTGTTATTCTATTTTTAGCTTAATTGTGTTGAATTTTGATTCGAAATATTTGAACGTATAAAATTTTATTTGTACGTTAAAAGTGTATGGACGTATAAAAGCTGTACGTCGTTTATTGTATAATAGAGCCAAAAAATATTTCTTTTGTGTGGGATGAATAAAACATTTTTATTTCTAATAATCTAGGGAGAGAAGCACCCAATTTTACCAATGCCTTTAATATAAATTCTTTTTATTTTCTTTACATCCATAAATGCTTCATATACATACATATATTATTTTACTATAATAATAAAATAATAAATTATTATTTCTCTAGATATTAAAATAATGATAGCCTTTAAAGTATCACTAAGCCTTAATTAGCCTTGAAATATCCAAAATCAGTAAAAATAAAAAAAATTGTTTGATTCAGTTTAATTCAATTTAACAGAATTTTTTATAAAATTTTCTTTTTAATCAATTTTCCTTCTCAAATTTGCGTAAATTAAATTACCTTTCAACTTTCTCTTATACATATGAGCCTTATTCTGTGCGAAATGTATATGGCACTTTTATTCTTTAGGAATTTTATTGCTAAAAAATTATGGCGCACAAACCTTTCTTTTTCTTAGGGGAAATTGACTTAAGGAATGATGACGACAACGGGTGGCATTTATTGTCTTTCAATCACTTTTTTAGTCATTTCCTTTAGACATAATACTCTTGAAAACTTTCACTCAAGTATTTTTTCCAATTTACTTTAATTAAAGTTCTTTTTAACTAAAAGAAAATTAAAAAGGAAATTCTATTTATTTAAACATTCTTTGAATAATTTAAAAATCCTTAAATTTTATTATTATTTCACTAAATATTATTGTTAATTAAATATTATTGTCTAAATTCATTACTCTCTAAATAGAATTTTTTTAATTAAATATTTTTTTATTTTAAATTAATTTATATTAAAAAATCCTATACATTTTTTTCTTATATTATTCAACATTCTCTAAAAATAGAGCATAATAAATAGTCTATTCTAACCACAAAATTAAGCTGCTACTATGCACACATAAATAACCTTAAATATATATGTATCTCCTCTTTTCTTTTTTACTATAATATTTATAATCTTGTCTTTAATTTCAATCAAATCCTATACATCAAGGCTGTCAAAACTCTATAAAAAAATATTTTAATAAAATTTATTGCTTTATTATTTTTAGTTTATAGTGAATTTTTATTTATTTATTCGAAATGGGCTGGAATATAAAATTAGTTTAAAAAAATAGATTAAAATTTGAGGACTAATTTGTTTATCCTCTAGACCAGACATTGATGTTTTTATTTATGTTTTTGTGTTTTACTCTTTTTAAGTTTAGTTAAAATTAAACTTTTTTTAAGGGGTTGAGTTAATCTAAAAGTTTTCAACTTAATTTAATTTATTGTCTCTCCAATGGTTTAACCAAAAAAATAAATTGGTGATTTTCAAGTTTTTAGTTTTATTTTAAAAGGATTATTCCATGTGATGTACCTTTAAGTAAATAGAAAGAGCCAACAAAAAAACATTAAAAAGTTTTTCATAAACAAGACATTTATTTTTTTAAAAAAGTACTTAAATACCTTATTTGATGTACTTATTTATTTTTATATTTATTTATTCTATTCAACAACAAATAAATAATAGAGCAATTTTTGGGTGCTTGTTGACTTTTATTTTTTATGGATACAGGATAGATTTTATAATAATGAAAAATTTAGTTATAAGTATTTTCTAAATTTTTAGTTAAAAAATTTTTACGGAAAATTTTTTACTTTTTTAATCAATATAATTTTATTTTAAGAATTTCCGGCCTCTATTCTTTAAAAAAAGGGACAACCGTTTAGTGGTTTTTGAACTTGAAAAAATTCGAAAATTGCCATTTTACCGGCAAATATTTAAGTGTCACATTTCATAAAAGAGTTGAAAGGGCATATAATAGACTGGAAATAACAAGACAAAGTCCCATGAATAACTAAAAAGCATATAAATTTTTTTTAGCTAGGATCAATAATTTTTATAGTATAATACATATTTAGTCATTAAAAAATCATTGGGGATTGTTGAGAGCTATGTATTTGCTTTTTCCGTTTAAATAATTTGAAGCATGAAACATCGTTTAAATTCATAGATTTTAAAAATGAATTGAAGTAGTTAAGGATGGCTGGTTATTGGGAATTTATTACAAATTACAATTCTTCCGGAATGTTGTAAAAGTTTTTATTTCCGGAAAAGTTGTAAAATATCTAGTTAAATTGTTGCGAATATTTTATTCCAAAATTTAAAACTTTCCGGAATGTTTGTAAATAATTCCGCCTGTTTTTATTTCTTATTACAAATTGATATTGTAGAAAATATTAATTGTATTCTAAAATACAATAATATATTATTATATTTCATAATTGTTTATTAATGTTTTGTAAAGAGCAGGCTTCAACATATATTCTTTGTTTTTTCTTAAGCTTTGTCATTTTTTTATTTATTCATTCTCACATCATAACAGCTTCCCATCTTTTTTTAAAATTGTTTATCTACCTTCCCCTAGCCCCATCTTTCCGTTTTCATTTAGTCCAAACATTTTTGTTGGCTTTTTTAAAACTTAAAGTAAAGTTAAATGAAAAAGTTAAATGAAAGAAAATAAATGTCAAAAGTGTTCTTTTTCCAACAACTTACTCATATTTATTCTTAAAACTTAAGAGCCCAATTTTTCTATTATATATTTAAAACACTTATTTTTCAATTTTAAATTGTGATTGATTTTAGAATTTAATCTTAGTCTCCGAATTTTATTTAAAAATTTTTGTATTCTTTTTTATCCTCAAAAGCTTGACATTTTATTTAATAAAAATCGCACATTTAATTCTTTGTATTTAGATGCCAAAATTATTGCACAAATTAAAAGTTTTGCGTGAAGAAATGTAATATAATAATAATTATTATTATTTTAACATTTCCTTATTTAAAGAACAAAGACATTTTTCAAAAAAAAATTAAAATGTTTTCTTTACAAAAGCTGCTAATAATTTCTCTCCTAAAATAAATTAAAATTTTATTATTTTTCTAAAAAAATTTTTTAAAAGCTATTTAATAATGCTCTATATCTTATTTCTTATTTAACTAAAAATAGCGTCTTCAAGTGGCAATTGCTTGTTTTTAAGTCTGCGTCATGGGTGGTAGTGCGCAAAATAAATAAATATGTTTTTTTTTTGTTTTTATTTTTTTCTAAATAAATGTTTGTTCTTGTGTTATTCTCTCATAAAGAAGGATTCTTTAAAAAAATTTTATTTTGAATTTTAATATCCTTCTCCATAAATTTATCTTTTAAACTTATAAACGAAAGGATTTATTTATCTGTCTCATTATTTTATCCCTCCCTTTTAAGCGGTTAAATTTCCGTTTCCTTTATACTCTGTTTTGTACTTTATTTAATAATTTAATATTGTAATTGCCTAGTAAGTGAGAAAAAAAATCTCGCGCGCTGTTCAATCTTATTGACACAATTTTACACTCCGAATTTTATATAGAGCTAAAAGGGAGGAGCAGTTATCTAAACACTAAAACATTGTTTATTGTATTTTATTTTATTTATGTCCTAGATTTATTTTCGTAAATGACAGATCAAACTTTGTTTTTTCCTTTATTTATACCCATTTTATTTGTTTAGAATGGTAACCATTTTTTTGTGTTCGTCCTCACGTTTTAAAGAATTTATATAAATTGTATTGCTCGTCTCCAGGCAACAGAAATAACGAGTAGGCGATTGTGACGTGTAATATTAGAAGTAATAGTTGTTTATTGCCTTGCAAAGACTAACGAAACGATCTCAGTTTATCGAACCGCTGAGAGAAAATTTTTTAAAAAATTTGGCAGGTCGTAGAAATTATTTATTTGTATTATTCATTTCTAATATGGACTGACATTTCCCGCTGCGAGAAAATTGGTTTAAAAAATGAATAAAAACAATTTTCCGATTTAAAATTTTTTTAGAGCCTCAACCTTTTATTCCAAATACTGAAAAAAGTTAAGTTTTATAACAATCTTAATACTAACATTCTTTAATTATAATCCAATATTCTCTCATTATTTATTTAATTTTACAAACTTTCCGGAAGAATTACAATTTGTAAAATACATTAAAAATTATTTTATAATTTTTCCGGAATAACTGCAATTTGTAAAGATCAATTTAATTTATAACTTTTCCGGAACAATTGTAATTTGTAATAAAGTAGCATTATTATTTTAATGCTTATTGAATTTTACACCTCTACCGTTCTTAAGGTTTCATTAATTTTCTTGCACTTGTTTCAATGATATGTTTTAGCAGAATTTTTTCTTATAAAAAATATTATTGTTAATTATTATACCTATTCACATATTTTAATAATAAAGAACTAATTGAAACAATTTCCTTTTAATTGTTCTATATTGATGTATAAACAAGGGAAACAATTTTAATTAAAAAAGGTAAAAAGGCTTGCTAATACATAGAAATACGTCATTTGTTATAGAAAACGTGTTTTTTTTTAAATTTTTATTCAAGACTGATTGACATATTCTTTTTCAATAATACATATTTACAAAATACATGCAATTTTAATAACAACCGGCCTGAGAAAAGAATTAAGCTTGCGAAAATAAGATGACTAGTAGCTTAATTTAAATAATACAAAATAGAATAGAATAATTAATAAATTTAAATATGTAAATACACATGTATATTGATTTAAATAATTTTTATTTTAAAAAGAATAATTATTTTTTATTCCAGATACCCGGTGATTTTTTTAAATTTTCTTTTTCCTTTCTTAATTCCTATCATTCCCAATATTTCATTTTTTGGCGGCATGTACTCGCCAGAGAAAGATTAAAAAATTCCGGACCACTTTAAAACTTTCTTTCCATTTTTGACATAACAGCTGCAGATCAACATTTTAATCTTCAATCTTTTTCCATTTTCTCCCTCACTCACCATGTATAGAATAAATATGAGGGAGAGTGAAAATGAGGGGCTTCTTCATAATAATCAACAAAAGCAACTAAATAATATTAAGGAATCTGAATTGGAACAAAAACAAAGGAATTTAGAGTTGGGAGAAACTGAGGTTAAAAATTTAATCTAAAAGACGAAAGAAAATTTCAGAACCCTCCATGCCCTATTATTACAAACAACAAAAATAATAATAAAATTAATAAAAATTCAAGTAATTGTTGGAATTGTTTTAGAAGTGGCAAAAAATATGCTGCTAATTCTATGATGAGGGCAGGTGCTTGGAGAGGCCACCAGCCTCGTTTGGTTGATAAAGGAGGGGAATGTATTATCAGACCAAATAATTTACACGGGTCATTTAGTATTTGGTTAGTTAATTAAAAAAAAGGACATTTAATTAATAATTAATTTATTAGCCTTCGAAATTGGTTTCATCTAGTTATTGAGCATAGTTGGAGACGTATTTTTCTACTATTCTCGGGGAGTTTTGTTATTTGCTGGTTTACTTTTGGTCTTATATATTACTCAATACAGCACTTCTCTGCTAATATTCAAGTTAATTCAACTTATTTATAAATTTTTATCTATTTTATATAGCATCTCTCAGAACAGCATCAATGCATAGCTAATGTGCATTCACTCACTAGTGCCTTTCTTTTTAGGTACAAAAATATTTTTTGAAAAAAATTAATTTCTAGTCTTGAGAGTCAACATACAATAGGTTATGGTACTCGTTATATGACGGAAACCTGTCCCCTTGCGTATATAGCTTTATCGCTTCAATGCATAGTTGGAGTACTTTTACAAACAATTTTGGTAGAGTTTTTTACAGGCTGCCAGGATTATTTTCAATTTTTAGGCAGGCATTGTAATTGCCAAAATTTTGAGACCTAAGAAACGAAAACAAGAAATGCGTTTCAGTCAATGTGCTGTAATTGGACCAGTTGATGATGAAGACCAGAGACCAGCTTTAATGATTAGACTGGCGGATATTCAACATAGGCTATACATTGCTGAATCACATGTAAGACTATACATGGCAACGACAAAAATAAACAATGTTAGTCTAAAACTGCAAAATATTTCAATTAAAAAATGGCAAAATAAGCCATTTTATATGCCAATTCTGACATTATTTTTTTAGAGGGGTGAATGTGAGTTAATTGGTGTTCAAGACATGAATGTAGGCTATGATACAGGAATGGATAGAGTACTGTTATTATGGCCCATTGTCGTACGGCATATTATTGATCAAGAATCGCCTTTATGGGAAATAACAGAAGAAAAATTGAGGACATGTCAGTTTGAATTAATAATGACAGTAGAGGGTATAGTAGAAGCTACTGGAATGGCATTCCAGGTAAAAAGAAATTAAATAGTTTTATTTTGAACTTAATGAATCTAAGGCTCGTTCTTCCTTTTTACCAGACGAAATTCATTGGGCAGAAAGATTTGTGCCCATGATGAGGTTAAATACAAATACCAATCAGTTTGAGGTATTTAAGTCAAAGTTTAAGAATAGTTTTGAACATTTCAACCTATTTTTAGGTCGACTATAATTTATTTGATGTAACAGAACTTCATTCATTAGAGCCTTGGTTGCCTACAAATGAATATAACCACGAAGAACAAAATGAAGACGAAAGTTCCCCGATGCCTCCTCATTCCACAAAATTATCTGTTATTTCTGAGCTCAATCCAATAGCTATACAAAATCAAACACAACATATAAATTATAATAATATTCCTAGTGGAACAATACCAAATGGGATAGCATTGCCAACAACCCCAATTTTGGAACCATTACCACCTCCATCCTTCCAACACAATTATCATTTCCATTCACATAATTATAACCATCATTTAATTGATCAACAAAATCAAATATCACAGTTACGAAGAAAATCAACCTGCTCAATTGCTGATTCTATACGCAGTGGAAAATTTATTCCAAATAATAATTCATTGACTGATGAGGTTGTGTAGTTATAAAATAAAAAATTATTATTTTTTAATTACTTTCCCCATTTTTCATACTAAAATTGAAAATAAAATAATTTTAGAAGAACGGCGAAAGCATTAGACAAAGAAAGTGTTCTCGTGGATCATTACTTCATGTACTTCTTAGGCGAACTCAAACGAACGACAGTAGCCCTCTTGTAGTTAATAATACAGGAAGTGGCAATAATAACAACCTTTCTCAAGAAGAAAACGAAGAATTTAGTGGAGGAGAAAGAACTGGTGGAGTGTTAAGTTCAGCATGTTCTCCACTTCCTCAATTGCCTCCGGCAAGTCCTTACGTGGTTCACACACTTCAACATTCTGGATTTACATAAATAGAACAAGGCTTCTTTTCTTTATTTCGGTGAAAAAATTGAATTAATAATTGGCATTTACACTTAAAATTCCATAGCTTTTTCTTTTAATTTCACAGTTTCTTTATTGTTATTTTTATTTTAATTTACTTTGTAATTACAGTCATTCTCTCATTTAAGTATGACACTAAAGTCAGTACACTTATATCCAACTTTACTTATTACGAGGGTAATCTGTATTAGTTTTAAATAATTAAGAATCGTGGTAAACCTTCCCAAAATTTGTATTTTAAACAATTCATTGATCTCTATTCTCTATTAAGCTAATCAAGTGTCCTTATCAAGTTCAGATTTTTAAACTTTTCTTTTTATCATTTATTACGTAAATAAAATTATTTTAAAATGATTAAGTTAAAAAATTTGTTTATAAAATATAAACATTTTTATGAGAATAAATAAATGGAAAAATTTTACGTAAAATGAGTTTATTAAAAGAATAAAGTGGGAATTAACGAAGGAATAAAATTTAATTTTAGTTTGATATATCTTTGTACCCGTCCAATCCTTTTACAAAAGAACTTTCTTTTTTAGATTTCTACTTTACGGGTTGATAAATGATTCTGGAAACAAAAAATTAATTAAAAAATAAAATAATAAATATAAACCTTTTCCCCTTGCTTTAAAGTTTGTTGATGCTTCACAGTAGTTAGCGGCATTTTTTGCTCTGCGAATTTAAAAACATTTGTTTGGGATTCATTTCTTTTTACAGGGGATTGGAGTTCGTGTGCTGAAGCACTTTTCTCTACTCCAGTTAAGGAATGTCCTTTATTATCGATATCTACATCCTCGTCTAATCGGAGAGAAAGCTCCCGTTGCTGAACATTTCTGTGTCTCTGTGAAATCCTTTGGGCACGCATTGCTTGGTAATATCCATCACGGACTGCACTGAACATTAAGGAGACAAGAAGAGACCATGCAGTTATTGTATCAGATGGCTAAAATGACAAAATAATAACTTTTTTAAACTAAAGGTGGAAAGGGCAATTAATTAAGAGATGAGCAATAAAGTAAATACGGTGATATTTGATAAAAATACCTGATGTGTTGCTTGGTCTAGAATAACACATTCAACTGTCATTGCATCGGCTAAGCTAACCCAGAAATCAGGCTTGAATCCGTAACATTTCAATTCAACGTGGTCCTCTCCATACCTTCTAGCTAATTTCTCAACAGCCTCAACACTATCTACCTTAAATTGAAAAGAATATTTTCTTAAGAAATAAAAACACACACCCTTCGAACAACACTGTCTAAAAATTGTCTTAAACGAGTTGTCATTTGCAGCCAGCGTTCTTTACCCATTGAATAAACAAAATTTCGAAAATCTGGCCTTTTCTCGATTAATCGAGAGCAAATACGAGCGCCTGGAAATAATTTTTATTTTAAAATAATTATTTCATTATTATATTTAATTCAAAACTTGCCAAGATCATTATGTGGCTGTTCAAAACATAGTTGAATAATTTCACGACCACTTGCCGAAATTGGATTTGAAGGTACCGCTAGGCCAGCATCAGATTTTCGAATTGATTTTTGTCCTCCTAATTGAGCTAAAAGTGGACGACCTAATGAGGCACGTCTTGATAATGCATTAACCAAACTAGTTGAACTGTGAAGCTTATTATTAGTATTTGATGGGCGATTGACAGGGGAAGGCCATTCATTTTGTTGTTGGCTAATACTTCGATTTATTAAACTGAAAAAATTGAAATTTTTTTGGGTTTGTTATTAAAAAAATTATAATTTTTGCTTCTATTCCAAATAATAAAAATAATTTTCCACTAAATTCTCTTAATTATTCTTTTATTTTTTTTCCAAAAACCAATTAATGGTTTTCCAGAGCTTTAAATAATGCCAAGGGAGAGATGACGTAAATACTATATATTTGTAAGCTATTTTTGGAAGCAAAAGAAGAAAATAATAACAGCTGTTTTATTTAGTTTGAGAAAGGATATGGACCAGGAAATCAACAAAACTGAAGGTCTACCCAAATTTCTATTGTGAGGGTTTTAAATTAGGAGGAAAATGATTACTAAATCAATGAATTAAAATGAGTGATTTTGATATACATATCTGCCTAAATTTTTTCATCAATCATGTAATTATATGGATAGAAATAGAAATTGATTGAGAATAAATAGAATCTAGCTTAATTTGGATTTTTTAAAGCTTCAAGTATTTTTAATAAAGAGATTAAAAACCTATTTCCAGCCTTAAGTGATCGCCTTCTCGTTAAAGTCATCCTATTTGGAACATTTCTTTTCTCAGTAGCGTTGGATGTAGAAGACAGGCTAACATCATGACCTCTTAGCCATGCCCATGTAAGCGGCCTTCGTTTCTGTCCTTGGGTAGAATTCGCTGTTTCGATTGAAGTATCGGATGAAGCAGCTAGGCTACCAAAGGCAACACAAGGTTGAGGAGAATTTGGTGTCGGCGAGGTCGAACCTGCAACAACCGCCGCAGCAGCTAGCTGAGCAGATTTAGCTGCTGCACTCATAGTATATCCATTTTGTTTTGGGGAAGTGTTTTGATCCACTTTTGAAGTATTAGTTAATTTATTTGCAGTTTTTTCTGCAGGAATTCTTTTTGTAGTGATAAGTAATCGACGACTAGGACTATAAAGTATAAAATTTTATTTATTGAATAATTTATTCTTTGGCTGAATTAAAAATTTCTCGTTCAAAATTTTTGTTTTGCACATACCTTCTCTTTTTTGTTTGCTCAGGTTCAACTTCGCTTAATATACTTCCATTTTTTCCATTCTTTTCGATGGTTCCTAAATTATTAATAGCTATAGCAGTTGCTTTTATTGTTTCGAGGGATTTTTCTCTCTGTAGATCGTACATTGACTGAGCTTTACCCTTCCAATTTTCTGTGTCTTCATTTAAACTTTCGTCAATGGCACTGGACATCCTTCGCCTAAATTTCAAAAATAAAAAATGGCGGAAACACTAATCTTCCAAACAAGAAAAGAACAATAAAAAAAACGCAAGAAATAAAGTGCCACATTAATTTAAAAAAAAATAAAAGAGAAACTTGCCTGGCTTTGTCAAAACCATTAGTAGTTGATGAAGTGGCACCCATTATTTCTAACAATGTGTTTTTAAAAATTTTTAAAAAAAATACGTCAACTATATAAATGTTTAAAAATTTTATATAATTTGTTTTCAAGAATAAAAAACATTAAAGAAAACAAATAATAAAAAATTAAACTTTAGGCACAAGATAAATATTTATTAAAAAAAATTTTTAATATAAAAGGATTGGAAAATATAAATATCAAATATCTTACAATTAGATTTATTTGTCTATATAATTTATGCCAGTTACTTCCTTTAAAATAATAGGTTGGGTAGGTTTATTTATGCAGTAGGTTTTTGGAATGAAAGAATAATGAAGACTCAAGGGAGGAAAAAGCAATTAAATTTCCTAGTGCAAAGGAGAGGGATAGCCCCATTATTTTAATTGTGGAAGAATAAATCATACAAAAATAAAATAAAAGTTAAAAATAAATTTGAAAATTACAAAGTTTAAACCTCAAAATTTTATTTTTAAAAAATTAATCTTTTCTCTTTTCCCATTACGGAAATGAATAATTTAAAATTATTTAAATATAAATAAAAACTGGAAATAAAACGAATAAGATAAATATAAATAGAATTATTTGTTTAAAAAAATAATATACCTCCAGCGGTGTTAATTGTTTATTTTGATAGCATTAAAAACAAATGTCAAAGCAAAATAAACAAAAATATTTTTATTAAAGCTAAAAAAGTGTTTAACGAGAGGTTTTACTCAAATGCTATCAAAAATAAAATAAAATAAAGAAATTGAAGTGAGTGAGAAAAGATAAGATTTTTTTAAAATTCTCATACTTTTCCCGCTGGCATTAATCGTCTTACTTTTTCCTTTACATCGCTGTCATTAGACATGCTACCCTCTTTTTTATACGTAAGAATAAAAATGAAAAATCTCGACAGAGAGGTTGGCGCTTGGTGTTAACTCAAAAATGAAAAGGGCCATTGCCGTCAGCAAGGGCTAATTTTGCTCGGCGCCTTGGGCGTCATATCCTCAAATGCCAAGAAACTCTTCCAAAGAAAGAAAAGCTGTGACCCGTTAAATGAATAGAAAATTTAGTTGTCTACGAATATGAAAAATGCAAAAACAGTTGTTTTATTAAAATGCCCTTTGAAGCGTAAAAGACCTAGAACAAAAGAATAATTTGAAGGATTTGAGTGGATAAGAGAGTGACAGGCGGTTAATTTTAAATATTAGTTAATAAGTTGAATTTAAAATATTTACAACTTTCAGACAATTATTTTAACATATACTTTAACAACAAAATCATGTAAAGCTCATTTTAGTAAGAAAATTTTAAAAAATTCTAAATGAAGGTTAAATCAGCATTAAAAGGAAGTATTTAAATTATTAGATTTATAATTTAGGCAACTGCATTTTTCCTTTAAAATATTCTGCTCATATAATTATCAGTTTCTACTTGCGTCTTCTTCCAGAATCTTATTTATAATTCTCACATTGCAAAAAAGGAGATTTTTCGGATGAAAGATGAGAATAAAATTTCTTTAAGGAATAAGTGACAAAGAAAATGTAATAAATAAAAAAAGGAGAGGAGGGCATGGGGTAGTGACGTAAAAAGTTAACTTCTAAGTCCTATGAAATTGGATATTTTTGGACGAATGAGCAGTATTTATTGGTTGTTGATCAGCCATATTTAGGTTTAAAAAGAATGAGGAAAAAAATGATTAATTTTTTAAATAAATTTATCATGCAGTTTGAAAGGTCTAAAAATAATAATGCATAATTAATAAAAAAATCGAGTAATTAATAATTGACCTAAATTCAATCCGCAATTTTTTGCAGAATCTGCAATTCTGAAAGAACTACATATGTATTTGATAGACCTTTATTCTGTAAAGAAAAATTTTCTTTTTTGATTATAGCACCGGATATTCATTAATTAATTATTACAATTAATTATTCAAGCTATTTTCTACATTCTTTTTCAATTAAATAATCGATCTATTCGATAGCTCTTCGGATTTTGGTCATCCACATTCCTTTATTTTTCTCAGTTCTCTCATCAATTCCTTTCTCACATCCCGAATTTAATGTGCGCGAAAGCTGTGCATAAATGCTAAGTGGACGAGATCCTGAAAAACTAGCACAGAAAGAGAAAAACAATTCTCTAAACATTGATCAAGTTTTTCTTCCTTTCATTTTCATTTTTAAAACAAGAGTAATGTTTGTTAAAATTTTCATTTATAGAAGCTTAGCGAATTAAATTTTACTTTCAATAAAATAAAAACTACAATTCTTTTATTGTAAAAAACTTAAAATAACAAGAAAATAATTATTAAATAAAATAGGATGCCATCAAATAATTTATTGCAAAATAAAATTAATCCGTTTGGATTACTGCAGGATTTACTTGCTAAACTTTTTTATAGGTTTATAAAGGAAAACTAATTTTCCTCAATCTGAATTTATTTTTTTAGATATGGATTTTTTATTGCAAAGTATCCTCGTCCCTTTATAATTATCCCTGTGGTAAGAAGATATTATATTAGATTTAGTTTAATTAATTAAAAAAAAATTTTAATTGTAGCTTGTTACTTTTTTCCTAATGATTGGTATTCTCAATCTTCGAATAGAGGTAAAATTAATAAAATTATTTTCTAATAATTTTATATAAAAATTTTCTTTTATGTAGGATGATCTCAGACTTCTATATTCACCTGAACATTCAATGTCACGAATTGAATATCGAATCCATAAAGAATTTAGTGGCGATTCCATTAATAGGTAATCAAAACATTAATAAATGTCTATTAAAAAAGTTCAACTTTTTGTCAGTTCTTATGTTGCTATAGCCTTAGAAGCAGCACCTCCTGATTCTCAGCTTAACTCGGAATCCTCAACAGATATTTTAAAGGCAAAGTATTTTTATTTAATTAGTTATCTGATTTTTCAACAGAGCTCAATAACCCATTTTTCTACTAATTGGAAAAATATGCTAAGGCATGAAATTGCTGCTTCAATTAACGGCTTACAGCAATTCATAATGCACAATATGACCATCGAGTTGCCTGACGGGAGTTATCACTTCGGCAACGATATTTGCACTCGTAATGTTCTTTGTCCTTTAAGCAATGTTCTTGTTCAGCTTTTCTATGATGCTTATTTCAGTGAAAAGGTATAAGGGTAATTGAATAAACTTTTATGGAATGGGATAAACTTTTTAGTTGAGAAAGGACCCTCGTATTGAGATGCATTGGCCGATTCTCAAATTTTTTGAGAATAAAATGTTTATGCCAACCAACTTTTACGGTGTTGAATTAAGCAATAATGAGAGTAATTATGATGGTTTTGATTCAATTCGTTCAATACAAGTGGTTCATTTAGTCTATCACATTGCTGGAACTGAAAAAGTAGTATATTTAATGCATAATCCTTTATAATAATCTTAAAGTACACAGCAGAAGAAGTTGGAATTGCCGTTGAAAAATCACTTAAACAAGCCTTAGCAGAACGTGACAATTTACTACGTTATTCATTGTTTTCTTTAGCTATTTTAAAAACTGAAATGAAAAAGAATACAACATATACACTTCCATATATTTCTTTAACGCTTTTTTTGCTTATGACTTTTACAGTTTGCTCATGGTTTGTTGATAAACTTAATTAATTAAAAAAGTTTCAGTATGACTGGTGATCTAATAACCAGCAAACCCTTAGAAGCTTTATTAGGCATTTTTTCTTCTTCACTTGCTATTGGAAGTTCTGCTGGGCTTCTTTTAATGCTTGGTGTTCCTTTTATCCATCAAGTAAATATTAACTCTACATAATGAACATAAAATTATAAAATTTTAAAGGTAACAGTTGTACCATTCCTTGCGTTTGCAATCGGGGTAGACGATACTTATGTAATGCTAGGAGCCTGGCAAGATACCAAACGAAACCAGAGCCCAGAAAAAAGGATGGCACTGAGTTTGGAAGAGGCTGGTTCAGCAATAACTGTAGAACTTTTTTTTTTTTAATTAATTAGTACTAATCTTAATAAACACTCTAGGTCACATCATTAACTTCTTTTCTCTCATTTGGAATTGGAACATTCTCCGCAACACCTGCAATTTCAATTTTCTGTAAATTCATAGCGATTGCTGTTCTATTCGACTATATTTATCAAATTACATTTTTTGCTGCTGTTATGGCATTGGGAGGTCGTAGAGAAGCTGCAGGGCATCATTGCATTTTTCCTTGGAAGCGGATGACGAAGGAGCAAATTAACCAGGTATTTAATATTAAATTTTTTGAAAGAATATTTTATTGAAAATCTATTTTTAATATTAAGGGTTGAATGATAATAATTTATTTTTAAGGGGGATTTGTGGGTTGCCTCAAAAATATATAAAATAAACATTGTTAAAATTAAACCATTTTAAGAATAATTTTTCATATTTCTCTTTTTTCATTTACAAGTTTTAATTTCATCCTCATTGTCAGATTTTGACTCAACAATTTCTCCTTCAAGTATTATCCTTTCCATTATCCTTTTTTGATATATTATTTTTTGAGGTATTACTGAAGCCTCTAGTTACTGAAAACTCATGTTTGATGTAAAGCTAAAATTTTACTCACTTTGACATTTTTGAACTGTTTCCAACATTTTACTATTGTATTCTAAAGGAAATGGTATTTTAATTTTACTCCCAGTGTTTTCTAAATTCTTAAAACTTTCTAAACTTTTTGTAAACTTTAAATTATCCTCCTCTAAAGCTGGCAACTGTTCTGCTTCTCCCTCTTTTTTTGGTTCATCATCTTTTATTTCTTTATTTTCATAATAGTTAAATTTTTTTATTTCACCTTCTTCATCAAAAATAAAATCTTCTGTCATCTTTAATTGCCGTTTGTCCTTACGAGATTTAATTTTTCTTCCAACTTTTTTAAATATTTGACGATTTTTACTAGTTTTATTTTTAATAAAATCCCAAGCTGAGGCTTTATTAGTTAATTTTTCCTTTTTTAAATTTGATGGTTTAATTTTCTTAATCTCATTTTCCACCTTCAATTTATTTTTTCCATTAATTCTTACTTTTATTTTAGGCTTTAAAAGTGGAATTTTCCTACGATGAGATCTTTTAATATTTTTTCCTTTAAAGGGTTTCTCAAATTTTTCATTGACCATGCCTTCAACTTTAAAATTTTTATTCTCGTTAAAACTTTTTTCATCTAACGCTTCAGCATTTACAGCCAATTCAAAATTGTGTTCCTCTTCTTTTGACTCTTCCTTTATTAAATTCTGATCATCTTTATTTCTAGTGTGAACATTTTCTTCCAAATTAGTTGATATATTCTTATTTTCCTTTTCATTTTTACTTATCCAAGTTAATTTATTCATTTTCGAATGTGTTGTTTTCTTTGATTCAGAGCTTTTATTAAGTTCTGATTTATAATTATAAGTCTCATTTCCATTGCTTTCACTACAATTATTTTTATTCATTCTCCTTGATTTCTGTATTAAATTTTCCTTTCGGTTTAAGTCATTTAGATATTCTCCCAAAAAATTGCAAGATGAAGCCTCTTGATTTAATATTTCTACATATTTGAAAATTCCATCTTTCCATTTCTTCTTATTTTCTTCCAAATTATTCATATTATGTTCTTCTATTCCATTATTTTCCTTTTCTCCAAAATCGTCTTTCATAATATAATTAATAGGGCTTCCAAATTCACTGGTTTCTGTTACAATTTTTAAACCTTCTCCATCTCTATTAAGTTCACCTTCAAAGTCTTCTTCTAAATGTTTTTCATTCTTTGATAATAAATTCTCTAATTTATCTCTTTTAGTATGAACCTCCTCAGATGTGGATTCCTCTTTTGGAATCTGAGAGTCTTCTTTATCATTTTCTTTTCTATAAAAATTGCCTAAATTTTTTAATTTTTCAAAATTTTGAGTGTTTCCTCTTTTTTCCGAATCCTTATTTTGACGCAGTTTTGCTCCAAAGATAGGCTTCTTAAAATCAATCTGAGGCGTAGATAATATTTCGTCAGGAACTTGTTCCAAAGTATTATCTAATGAGACTTGTGTATTAGCTAAATTAGGCGTTGACAATATTTCTTCTTCAACTAGTTCTGCAGTATCATTTGATATCTCTGAAGTATTATCTAAATTATATATTTGTTAATTATAATTTCAAATAAATTATTCACTAAATAAATCACGTAATGTATTATGTTTCCTTTTTCCACTTCTGGACGCAATTTTACGTTTTAATATTTCACGCATGTTAGCTAATGATGTAGAAAATGATAAACTTTTATTTAAACTCTTGTTTCTTTGTTCAATGAACCAATTACTTGATTTTGAATTTTCCCTGTCTAATTGTAAGGTTAAAAAAATTTGAAAATATCTATGTATTATAAGTTAATTTACCTCTGATTTTTCGGCTAAAATTAATATTTGATTCTGACTGAGTTTTTCTATGCTTTTTTGATTTTTTTGTTTTCTCTTTAGATTCTTCTTCTATCTCTTCTACTCGAATAGGAGAATATAAGTCTTCCTATTTAAAATTTCTTAATTTTTTTAAATATTAGAAAACCTCAAAGTTATCATTATTTTCTTCAGCTATTATTGAATTTTCATTAATTGATTTATCAGCTGAATTTAGACTCCCACAATTGATACATAAATTTATGCCAGAAATTAAGTTATTCTTTAAAGAATCTTTTCCGCTAAAACAGCTGTTACAAAATAGTAAAACAAAGACTAATCTGATGAGTTTCATTTTTAAAAAGAAACTCCTTTGTTGCTTTGAAAAAAATTATTTTTTCTTAAATGAGACTGATCCCATAAAAAATATTTTTTCTTTCACCTCTAAATTTTACTCTTTCACTGTTGAGTAAAATGATTGGATAAATTTCGCAAAATTCGGCGATTTTAAAGGGAAGACAAAAACACAGTCTCACTAAACTACAAATGCACTTTTATTAAAAATCATGTGAATTTTTTTGACGAAATATTTTTCAGACGTTGTTTAGAAATATCATTTACAAATCCTAGACAAAAACATACTTCAAAATATTTTTTAATTAAAGGCTAATGAACTTTAATTTAATAGAAAACATCTAAAAAATGAATATACATTTAATTTATAGAATGAATAATAGAGCTTAATGTTTTTTAAATAATAGCAATGAATAATTTAGAAATAATGTGGAAGGAAAAAACTCGATTAATTTGAAATTTTTCTATAATAAATAAAGTTAGAAAGTTTAGTTTAACTCTTGGGATATGTATCACATTTTTTAATTTTAATCTTTTTGAATATTTCTCAATCATTCACTACTAATTTAAAATTTTTGATTCTGAAATAATTTTTAAATTCCCATCGCTACCAATTTCATATTCAATAAAGTCATCATCTTCCTCATCAGTTCCGTTTTCATTTTTATTTCCAGTACCTATAAAAACTTTTTATTTAAATTACAAAATGTTTTTTTAATTTTCAATATTTACATATTTTCTTGCTTACCATCTTCCTGACTCATAAGTTTCCGTAGCGACATATCTAAAAGACCTTCATCTAAATTGACAGAACGAGAAATGGAGTTTCTTGAAGAGGAGAGATATGAAGAATTATTGCTAGATGTATTACTACTTTTTTCACTCGTTGTGAATAAGTTTGTATTTGTTGTATCCGAAAGGCGTATTGGACTATGATCCAAGCTATCAAGTAAACTTTCATCCTCAAATTCATCATTATTTATAGTTGCCAGAATTTCCTTGTTTGCTTCATCTTTGTTTCCAAAATGTGCGTTATCCTGGCTATTATTTTTTTTGCTTTTAATTTTTATTTTTTTCAAATTAATTGGTTTATCATTTTCAAATAGTTTTCTGGCGGCACTCACACTGCGAACAAGTTTAAATGCTTTATCTTTTGTTCCCGAGTTAGATTCTTTCTTTGGAGTGTCTGCTTTTTTTCTATTTTTCAAGTCATTTTGAAACAGTATAAGCGAATTCATTAAACTATTTCCTGTTCCCTCAGTGTTTAAGTTAAACATTCTTGGCTTCTGTTCTTTTGTTTTCTTGCCATTATTTCCTTCTTTTTTTAACCCAAAACGATTTGAGCTTGATCCGCTTGAAATTTCCTTTGTAACTTCTCTTCTACTTTTTAAATACTCTTGGAGAGAATCAATTAAACTTTTAGAATTAACACCAAGGTCAAAAATTTTTGGTTTTAGCTCTTCTTTTTTAGAATCTTGATTCATATTCTCCTTGGCATCAGCTGTCATAACCTCATAATAAATTGTTAAAATGACAAAAATAATTTTAAAAAATTTTAAATACATTTTTTAATATTTTTTTACTTATGGTGATGAATTTTTCTTAAAAGAAGGGAAAGAATCATATAGATAGACTAAAAATGCCCTTTAAAGGTTACTTGCTATCCAATTCACATGGCCTATATCCTCTCTCTTTGCGCAGCTTTAAAAGTGCTTTCTAAAAAATTGATTTTATATCCCTTAAATATGACTAGGCCTTAACTAGCTAAAATGCTGGAAACTGTTTTGAATCTTAAATGTTTTTAAGTTTTTATGTTTTTAAGGCAAAATCCACCAACTTCGTTTCACCAACTCATTATGTCTTTTCAAATATTCTTGCACCCTTTTTATGCCATCCTTTGACTCGGCTCTGTTTCTTGGCTATTTATGGTCTTTATATTTTTGGAGCTTTCTACGGCTGTTCTCTTTTAAGGCCTAATTTAACACCCAGTCGTTTGTTGGTTGATGACTCTCCCTTGACACATTATATGAAATTAGCTGAACAACGCCTTTGGTCTGAAGGTGTTATTGGCAGAATATACGTTAATAATGCTCCGGACTTTGAAACAAATCCAGAAAAGGTAAAAGAATGAGTAATGATCAAAAGTCTAATTACAGTTGGAACAACTACTTCAAATGGTTTCCGAATTGGAATCTACGCCCTTCTCAATGGGTTCAAACTCGACCCAACTCTGGATTCGTGAATTTAACAATTATCGACAATATTTTGCTGACAGTAATCAGGACTTTTACGAAACACTTAAAGCCTTCCTAAAAATATCATTTAATAAACAATGGTCTTCTTTTATCCATTGGATCTCTAGATCGGTTGGTACCTGCATTTATTATTTAGCATATAAAGTTTTTCCTATCAAGAATGGTAGAGAATATGTTAATAAATTTTATTTTACCACTGCTTTTAAAATACCTGATTGGAATGTTAGAACACAACTTTTACTAATTTGGAGGAATATTACTTCAAAATACTCCGACTTTCAAGCAATGGTTTTCGACGAAAATAACTTTTTTAGCGATCAAATGCTTGAATTAAAACAAACAACTCTAAGTTCATTAGGAACTGCAATTTTAGCTATGATTATGGTATTAATTGTTTGACAAACTGGATCTAAATTTAATAAATTTTTAGGTCTGTATTCTGTTCATAGCGGATTCAGCAATTGTATTTTGGGTTTCCTTTATGCTTATTTCAATGGATATTGGGGTATGCGGTTATCTTTCTCTTTGGGGTAAAGAGAATTCTTCAGGTAATGTAAAAATGTTAACAATTTTTGATTTAATTCCTTAAAGCTCATAGCGACTTGGATCCTACTACGGTAGTTAACATACTTATGAGCATTGGCATTTGTATTGATTTCGCTACGCATGTCGGTTATCGAACTTATAGATCAAGGTATTTCTTGTTCAACTATAATAACCTAGACTAGAATAGGTGTTATGATCCAGATGAAAGAATTGCCGACTCCTTAGGAGCTATTGGATGGCCTGTTTTTCAAGTAAAATTATTACTTTTATTTAAATTCTACAATATTCAAAAAATCATAAAAATAAAACATTGAAGCAAAAATTAAAACATTAACATTATCAGTCTGGGTTCTCAACCATGCTTTGCATTGTGGTGATGCTGTTAGTGCCATCTAACGTTGTTAGGATGTTTGCCAGGTTATTTATAAATAAACATATTTCTTTGAATTATTTTAATAAATTCGAAAAACATTTTATTTTTAAAATAAAGGACAAATATTCTTGTTGTATGCACTGGGCTGTTTCATGGCCTTTTCCTTCTTCCTATTATTATTCGATCATTTGCCTTTGGAGTTGGGGATACATTTAACAAAAATAAGAAAAATGAACTAAGGACAATATCTGAACATACTCAAACTGCTTCAGTTGGCCTTTCAAATATTGCTAAAGTTGGATCAGTTAATATTTCAGATGGAAAAGAAGAAAGATTATCTATTACTAAATCTAGAAATGGAACCAATAATCTTTACAATGGGAAAGGAACTAAAATTTTGGTTGGAGGGATGGACAAGCAAATTAATCAAGTTTCTGGTAATTTTTCTTTAATATAATTATATTTTAAAATTAAATAAATGAAATATTTATTAATTTCTCATGATAAGATAATTAAAAAAGCCTTGGTTCATTTTAGCCACAGAATTTTGCATGAGAACAGTACCATTGTCTCTTGACCCGATTGCTTTCTAAAATAAATATTTTAAAAATTTCTATTTTAACCATTTCATTTAATAAAAGTTTAAGGCAAATTTTTAATCTGTGACTTCCGAAATATATACAATTTTAAAACTATTAGAATCTTCTTAATCATTTATCCGTCCTTTTTAACCACAAAATTTCGCATGCGAACAGTAAAAACCAGGAATATCTTGGCGGCGTCTTCTAGCAGCTCTTCCCCAACCTCCCCAATAATTATTATATCCACCTAAAATTTGAAAAATATTTTTAATTCGGGTAGCTATTTATTTAAATTATATTTTCCTAATTTTAAAATACAATTTAGTTACCATATCCATAATAATTGTTGTAGTAGTATGGTGAGAATCCACCACCATTGAAATTATTCGAATAATAACCATAAGGATAATATTGAGCCACACAAGGCTCTAATATCATAATAAGCATTAAGGCAATTATACCTCCAAATAGAAGGCGATGGTTGTTCTGGTAAAGATTCTGACTAGTTTGGATTTTCATTATAAGGCGTGCGCAGTTAATTACTGTTTTTTGGAAATTAGTTTTGAATGAATATAACTATGTTATCGGTGCTTAAATAGCCACCGATTGATCCGAATTTGAGCCTAGATCTTAAACAGAAGTCATATGGTTAATACTTGAATTATTAAAATATTTAAGCGACCAGTCGGCTCCATTTGTGCCAAGGGCATTTACCTACATATTAGGAAAGGAATTTTTAGTTATTGAGTAAAGAGATTATCCGTTCCTTTTAGCTTTTTTTCAAAAATTTGATCACTCTTAAGTTTCAAATATTTTTAGTGTAAAAATTCTCTCTTGCAAATGACCTAATTAAACAAAAAGTTAGCCTTCAATCGACAGCTTGGTGCTACTCTCTTTTTCTTCTTTTAAAATATTAATAAAAATAATTGTTATAACATTTACTTTTTCCCTGAATCTTCTATTCTAACAATTTTTCTATATTTTTTTGTACATATCACACTTCATATCTAGCAAAATTCAATCATCAATTTTTTAAAACTGTTAAACTTGTTCAGATGAATGTTCTTCCTCAAACTCTATGAATAATAATACTGTAGAATGTAATACTTCTACCTTAACCTACACTTCTTCATTATCTTGTAACAACCGAAATATAGAGGTTAAAAATGATACAGAGCAATTTGAAAATCCTATTCAGAAAAGGAGCGAAAACCAAAAAGTATTTTTAGAAATAATGATCTTTAATTATTTATTATAAATTAAAATTTTTTAGAAGCAAAAGGAAAATTTACGCATTGAGAATAGATAGCGAAAATAACAATATTTAATTCTGAAAATAATAGAATCACAATAAACTTATTAAGGTGCCAATTATTTTTTAAATTATATTTAACGTTGTTAAACTTAAATTTTTAAATATATATACCATTAAATATTTTTACACAGATTTCTTTTTTTCCATTAAATTCAGTATTTATTATTAAATCCATTTTTATTTACTAAATTATTTTTAACTAAAGTACATTAAATGCTTTCATCGTTAATGGACATCCGGATTTTCTTTTAATATTCGTGTCAAATAAAATATAAATTGCTGAAATTCTAAGCTGAGTTTTTAATTTAAATTAATTTCCTATTTTGTGAAATAAAAAATGTACCAACAATATCAACTGAAGGTAATTTTGATTAAAAATAATATGTAAATATTTTTATATCTTCAACTTTTCATTAGGAGCGAATCTCTAATTCCAATCATCTTTCTCCTCGATTAAATTATCCCAACTGCAAATCATCATCCAAAAGGAATGGTAGAAGAAAATGTTCAACAAACTCGCCTTCACTTAATTTTGAGCCACAACCAGAACAAAAGTTGTCCTTTGACTATGATGATGATGATACTTTATCATCCATAACACTTCAGAATGAGGCAAAGCTGGGCTTTAATGGGGAATTTGAAATTTTCTAGAATTTTTGTGATGAATTTAACTAGGAGTAAAAATAAATTTTTATTAATTTATTTAAAGTTACTTGCGCCAAGATCATCCGCAGAATTTGATGATCAATTTTCAAACTCGATTGGAGATTTAAGTGACGATCAATTGTTTGATGATGATAAAAGGAACGAGAAAAGAGATTTTAAAGGCCAAAAGTGTAATTATTATAATGGGTTTTCTCAAATGCAATTAGCTAGAGCACATTGGATACAGCTGCATAAAATAAATATGCAGGTAAATAATTTAGGTTTAACTTGCAGGGTAATGGGCCAAATTTCGGTCAAGTGCATTTTAATCCTTGTAAACAACCAATTATTTTAGCTACCAATAATTGCAAGAACCTTTGTTCGATTGCTTCAGCATCAGCCACAGCTAAAAGCTTTGTGGCCTTTCGCTCGTCAATTTAATGGAGTGGGCTGTATTTTACGGATGGAACATCTTTTAAAAAGTGAGGCATTTAGGTAAGGAATTTAGTAAAAAGTTCCCTATAATTCTTTGCTTCCATTATATTGTAGACACCATTGTCAATGTTATCAGGCGTCTATTACAATGATTATGGATAATATTGATGATAAGCCAGAATTAAGCCACATTCTCCAAAAGTTTGGGTCCAACCACTTTTTCTATGATTGTATTGAGCCACATATTCGAGTATTTTAATTTGCTTAAATTTTTTAAATTAAAATATTTATAATTAATTTATTAAAGGTTATACGTGAAGAATTTTTCAATGCACTAGTTGACTGCTTGCTAGGAAGTAGTAACGAATTAGATGAGGAAATAGCTGAGGATTGGGATACGGTAGAATTTGGAAATATTCTCCTATATTAAATTTAAGCTTTGGAGCAAAATTGAATCCAACATGAAATTTGGATTAAAAGTACAAAGACACAATTATTTAGCACATTGTGTGACCTCTAGTGAAATGGAAATTCTTAGGGCTCAATGGTATCGTTTAGCTGGAGCTGGAAGAGGAATTGATCAACTTGCTACCAGCATTGGGACAACTGGAGTTGAGGCAAATATTTTAATAATGTTTAGTTCCTTTCCTTTCTTTGAGCTTCTTGTGATTTAGCAATAATAATAATAAATTTATATATTTAAAATTAGCCATTTATCAACTCACTACTCGCTTTTGGATTAATTGATCATGATAATCATTTAACGCGCAATTCTTTCAGACAAATGTTTATTAATTCAAGTCGTGAAATCTTATTGGTAAGTCTTTAAAATTTAGAATTTATTAATTAAATACTTATAATTACTAATAAATTATTATATAATTACTAAGACAATAGAAAAGGCAATAGCACTTTGGGAACCAAGCAGTGGATTTCTTCGTTTATGCAACGAAATCGACGCAAAATGCCCTAACACTGATGAATTATTACAGAAAGCAAATGCTTCATTGTTAAGGCGATCTTTCATTGAAGGTACTAAGTTATAATATTAATTTTTTTAAACTTAAAGCCCTAAACAACGAATTGGCACTACTTTTAAGTAGGGACCAGCCTTCACCTACTATACAAATTTACGAAGAAGGAATTCTTATAGAAAACAGAGATATAAAAAGAAAAATTAATGCCACAGTATCAATCATACATACCTGGACAAAAGTATATCGTGTAGTTGAGCAGGTAAGGCATTTTTTGTGTTGAGACAATTCCTGATTCCTGGTCTAATAATCACCTTACAGACTATAATTGCTGATGAATTAAATCGCAGTGGAAGGTTATAAAAAATAATTTACATGAAAACTATTTTATTATATTAGCAAAAAAGAGCAATAAGGAGCAAAAAGAGCAATGTAAGATCCTAAGCCTAAATTTTGACACCTTCATTGTTTGAAAATTATTTGTTATTTAGTTGCTTGTTTTAGCTAAAAATAGGACAAAAACTTTATTTGCAGTACATCCTAGGATTTGGACACTGATGAAATTAGAGAAAAATGGTGAACTTTTTAGGATAATTTTGAAAATAAAATGATCTAAGATTGACTTTTAACAATGAAAAGCTCTAAATATAATAGTTGTGGTCAAAATATCTTTGTTTACCTCAATTCTTTTTCGCGCACAAAGCCTATAAACAGCTGCCGCCAAAATTTAAAGGGAAATGGTCCCTTTACCTCTTCAAGAAATATTTTTCGCTTTGTTTTCGGAGAACACTGAAAGTTAAAGTGGACAGAGGCTTTTCGTTTCTTGGCCTTTTTTGAGAACAACAACTGACTTTCTTTAGCTTTATGAGTGAATTACTCAACTCAAAACAATGATCATCTAATTTTATTTTTCATAAAATTTTATTTTTTCGTAAAAAATGGAATTAATTTGTGCTATTGAACATTTATTCTATTTTTTAGTAAATGCCTCGAAGGATCAGTTTGTCAATAAAAAACGAAATATTGCTTTATTCAAATTTTTATTTTTTGTTATTATTTTCATTGTTAAGTTCCTTTATGGAAGGTGCAAAAATTGGAAGTGCAAGTGTAAAGGAGAAAGGTAGTGAACTAAAAACCGAACAGGAATTTAATAATAAAATATTAAATGAGCAACAACAATACACATTTCAGGTATTTTTTATAAATTTAAATTGCTTATAAAGATTTAGTTTTACGATTTAAATGTCCCAGCATATGAAACTGTATTAACACCGACCGATTTTGAATTGGCTATGGAATTAGATGATAGTCCAAATGAATCGGATTGGGACAGTGAAGCAATGTATAATTTGGATAAATTTGAAGGAGATATTGCTAATAATGTAAATAACTTTTAAAAAATAATAAAGAGATTGAATTGATTCTAAAAAATTAAAATAAATTGAAGATTAATGCTTCTACTGTTGCTCTCTTTATTCGAGGAGCTCCTGAAAAGGCAGATAGTAAAATAAATAAAGGTAGATTACAATTAAATGCCATAAGAGATCGGCGTCAATTGTGGAATAATGGTCGTATTCCTTATGCCCTCAGTAGTCAATATAGTAGTTATAGGTTAATAAGTAAAGCCTAAAAATTAAAATGTTTCGTAAATTTAGCCGATCTGTGATTGCATCAGCCATGCAAGAGTATGGTTAGCAGATTTTGATTATACTTAAACGTATTATTATTATAAAATAAATAGCTAAACACACATGCATTCAATGGACCCCAAGAACTGGAATGGATCGGGATTATGTATATATTGTTCCAGAAAGGGGATGTTACAGCATGGCAAGTAGTAAAATTGTAATTTTTTAAAAGTATTTTGATTGTGAAGGTTGGAAGAACTACTGATAGACAAATACTTTCGCTAGGCAATGGCTGTATTCAGAAAGGCATAATAATTCAGTATGTTTATGCTCATTATTTTCAAATAAAAATTACTAAATAATAAAAGTGAAATGATGCATGCAGTTGGCTTCTTTCACGAGCAATCACGTCCAGATAGGTATTAGTTAAAAATTATTTTATTTTTATTTAATAGAGACGATTATATTGCTATTTTATGGCACAACATCCTTCCTGGAATGCAGGGTTCTTATTAATCATTTTAATCAAATTTGCCAAATTTAGGCCAATTTGAAAAATACAGTCAAGCAACTATACAAACTCTAGGAAGTGATTATGACTTTGGGTCGATGTAAGTTTGTACTAGAAATTGGTAGTAATGTTTAAATTACTCGTTTTCAGTATGCATTATGGACCAAATGCCTTCACGAGAAATGGGTTACCTACAATAATGCCTCGAAGACAAGCCTCTATTGGACAGAGGATCGGTTTTAGTAAACTAGATGCATGGAAAATTAATACACTGTAATATTAAAAAAGATGTTATTTAAATTTTATTCTAAAGGTATGAATGTCCTAATTACGGGGGAACATATGGTAATAGTAATAGTCAGTCATCAACTGCATCGCCAACACAACCACAACTAGTAACAACGATTGGACCATATGTTGTTCCTTCAATTATTCCCCCAACGACACCTAGAGTATATTTGAAATAAAATCATTCTATATATTAGCTTCAGCTTTGCCGAAATACACGCCCAGACTGTGATCTCCTGGCTAGTCAGGGATGGTGCTCACGTAATCCACAATGGATGCGCATTCATTGCCCAGTCTCTTGTCAAATGTGTCTAATTTCAAATTTGGAGAACAAAAGGCCTTTACCCTCAGTTTCATTTCCTTCACCTAGACCAATTGTACCCTTAACGAGTACGATAGTAAGTGGGACGAATTTTTATATGTTTTGTAAATTTATTATTGTTCAAGTCAACCACGACAAGTAACTCTCCACCAATTCCGGTTTGCGAAGATTTACGTGTTGACTGTGCAGAATTAGCCAAACGTCGATATTGTATTACTGCTCCATCCTTTACTCGAACATTCTGTGCACGTTCCTGCGGTTTTTGTTTTGTTCCGTTGGCAACAGATTCCCCTAATAATTTGATTGGTATCCCTTCAGTTTTATCCTCAAGCCAAGTGCCACCAACATCATTTACACTAAGGCCAATGGTCACATTTTGGCCATATAGGTAGATTTTTACATTATTTCTTATAATGTTTTAAGACAATCAAGTTCTAATGGAATCAAACAAACCTTATCTTCATCATCACTTATTAAAGGAAAACCATCTATGAGCAATTGTAAAGATAAAAAACATTTTTGCAGTGTTTGGAAACACTCTGGATTTTGCCAGAGTGTATTTCAAAGTTATATGAAAAAAAATTGTGCAGCAACTTGTGGGTTTTGTTGACAATTAAAAAACATTTATTATTTATAAATTTTTGTATTTAAATTTATTATTATTAGTTAAGAGATCATTTTAATTATATCCGATGATTGAATATTTATTCTCTTTTATTCTAAATTTAATAAGGGTACTATTTCTAAATAAAAAAAGTTGAAAATATTAGGAATAAGGACAAAATTAATGAATAGTACGTCTAATAAATAATTTTTTTATGATTATATTTTGCATAATTTGTAAAATTAATTTTAAAACTATTATGTTTTACAAGTTAATATATAGAGTGAACATCTATGTAACCTCACGCCTTTAACAACTCTCTTTTCTAGCCAAGGTTCTTCTAGACTAATTGTAAAACAAAAATAATTAAATTAATAATTATTAAAATTAAACACCTTTGGAATATTAATTCTTCCACCATTATTCCCAACATTTTGATCTTCTCCATAATCATTAATTTGCAAAAGTGAATGGGTTCTAGGAAAACTAAATCTAATTCCCTCTCCTATTCCAGAAGAATTGGAGGCATTATCATGTCTCTTACCCAAACTAATTTTTTCATTATTATTGAAACGAGATTTACCAGAATTTTCTATTCCTCCATTCGTTTTAGCTTAAAGTAAATTTGTATGCAAAATTTTATTTTCAATAGTTTTTATGTCTCAATTACCTTCTTGATCCAATGCCTCATAATGTGATTTTCGTTCCCCAACAATAGAACCATTTATTTTAACAATTTCTTTTTTATTATTTCCATTTATTAATTTATCTTCTTTGTTAGAGATCTCATTAATCAATGTTTTATTTAACAATTCTTCTGGGTTGTTTTCAATTTCTAATGGGCTGTATCCTAAAATTGATTCCTCAGAAATTCCTCGAAGCTCATTTTCATCCAACATTGACATTTGAGCTCCTTGTTTTAAGGATCTGTTTTTTAGAATAAATCCTATTTCTTCATTTACAGCATGTTGTTGTGTTTTTTTCTCTCCAAATGAATGTGCTTGTCCTTCATCATGTTCTTCATTATTCCTTGTAGTTTTCAATGGTTTAGGTGCCCCTCCAGTTTTATTATTCCAAAAAAGAAAATTCCATGATCCAGATCCTTTTTCTTTTCGTGGTCCGCTATCAAAAGAATCTCTATTAGAATCTACTTGTTGATATTGTTGATTATCTTCTTCTGAGGTTGAGTCTTGTTTTACGAAGTTAGATGACGAACTTTCAGCTATTGTATTTTTCCTCTTATTTTTTGGAATCCAATTATAATTCAAAGCAGGAATATTTTCAGTATTATTTTCTTCGACATAATTAATAAACTGAATTTTGAAATATTTTTAAAGTTCAGTTTTATAGTACCTCAGGATCATTTTCTGTTGATGTGCCTACTGAAACCACGGAAACTCGACGTGTTTCCTCATTTGAGAAGCGGGATTTGCCTTATAATTATATTAAAACGTTTATGTATGTATTGGATACCTGTCTTTTTTAGAAAATTGTTTCTAAATGGTGAGAGTGGAGAGCAATTCATAGATGCAAAACGTCTGGAAATACCCATATTATCTGATTTGTTTCTCCAGAGTTTATCTACTCCTATAATCTCTTGCAGTGTTTGTGTATGAGGTTGACTATGTCCTTCAACATTATTATTGTTATCCTTCTTCTTCAATATAGAACTAATATCAGTTAATACACTTGATGAATAATCTCGAAATTTTTTAAATGAGTTACTTATTTTTAATTTAGTTGTTGAACTTAGACTTCTTCGAGGTGAATTTTTAGTATGAGTAAAACTTTTTGACCCTTCTCCATCTATATTCTTCTTAATGTTAGAAGTTCTATCTAAAGTATCTTTCATAGCTAACAAGCTTTCATTAGAATCTCTCATAGTCATTGGTGAAGATTTTATCCTTCTATGTTTACCCAATTTCGATTTATTTAATTGGTCTGGAAGATATTCTAGTAATTCATTTATTTTAGATTTCTCTTCCATTGGCTATAAATTAATAGATTAACTATATTTAAAATTAATTTTAAAACTTTTTTTCCATGTCTGCTCTTTTTATCGTTACTTTCTTCAGTTATTTCTGTTATTGTTGAAGTCAAAGAGTTGCCAAGCTTTAGCAACTTTTTGCTACCTTCATGCTCAAAATTCTTCTCCATACCAGTCCCATAACAAAGGCAATAAAACAACAAAAGAATAAAAAAAAATAAAGGCTTCATTAATGGGTAATTAAATAATTAAAAATTTTTAATGTCAAATAAAATTATCTTGTATAAATGATAAATTATAAATGATTGAGCGCTTTACATCTTTCGTTTTTAATAGTGCATGTCATAAAAAATTTTCACTTTCGCATCAACTGCACTTTAATGTTAATTTAAATTTCGCAACTTATTAAAGGAATTTCGCAAAAACATTGCGGCAAAAGGGCATGTAAAAAAGGACATTCTAAATACATAAAAGGGGAAAAAACAAATTTTGTAATAAAAATTTATTTTTGTATATCACATGAAAATAACATTCTCATAATAAATATACATTAAAAATATTTTTAACAGAATTTATTGTGAACAAAGAAGGGACCTATTAATTTTATTAATGAAAGAATAATAACTAAATAAATTCACATTTAAAAATGAATTATAGAATGTATAAAGCTTACGATTTGATTAAATTATTATTTATACATATCTATGCATATTTACCCCTTCAATTTATTCTACCAATTTTCTAATTTCTTAATTTTTTTGAATCCCTTCTTCCAATTTATTTTATCTAATAAATCCGCCTTTTTCTCCCAATCCAAATCATTTTCATTAGTAAGAACCTTTCTACTTTTTGATTCGACTAAAATATAAAAAAATATAAAGAAACTAATCAACCTTTATTATTATAAAGTTCATCTCCAAAGCTAACTCCTACAACCTTATTTTTTTCCATTTTTTGATTGCTCATTGTCAGTAAAGGATGGAGTGAAATGAAAGAGCTCATTTTACATTCGCCTTCCCAAGATTGGTCAGGATTTTTAAGTGATACACATTTTGCATTAGATTTTGTTTGTAAACCCTGTATGTTCTCTATTTTCCAGTCACTTCCTCGGTCAGCTTTTTCCTCCCAGACCAGTTCAGAATCACTCATATACTCAATTTTTTTCTGTGTACATTCACCATCTTCCCACACATCTTCACATTTTGTTTTATCCTCAATTTCTACATTTGATATGAAATAAATGAATGATTAGACAAACCGAATGGATTTAATTTTGAATTAATAGTTGAAATCTTTCGAGGTTCTGCTTCAGCTACACCTTTACCTTTACCATTTAATTTGCTGGTACATAAAGTTTCAAAAAGTTGACAAAACAAAACGGGAGCAGGCCAGTGTACCGCAGCCCAAAGTACCGCAGCCCAAAGTACCGCGCCCATTGTACCGCAGCCCAGTGTACCGCGAGCCCATTGTACCGCAAGGCCATTGTACCGCAGCCCAGTGTACCGCAGCCCAATGTACCGCGAGCCCAGTGTACCGCACGCCCAATGTACCGCAATTTAAATAATCAGTTAATTTGTTTGAAGCATGTTTCAAATTAAGTGAAACATGTTTCAAATTAATTGAAGCATGCTTCAACTTAATTAAAGCATGTTTCAGCTTAACTGAAACATGTTTCAACTTAACTGAAACATGCTTCAATTAAGTGAAACATGTTTCAACTTAAATGAAACATGTTTCAAATTAATTGAAGCATGCTTCAACTTAATTAAAGCATGTTTCAACGTAACTGAAACATGTTTCAACTTAACTGAAACATGCTTCAATTAAGTGAAACATGTTTAAACTTAAATAAAACATGTTTCAAATTAAGTGAAGCATGTTTCAAATTAACTGAAGCATGTTTCAAATTAAGTGAAGCATGTTTCAACTTAACTGAAGCATGTTTCACTTAATTTGAAACATGCTTCACTTAATTTGAAACATGCTTCACTTAATTTGAAACATGTTTCATTTAAGTTTAAACATGCTTCAATCAATTTGAAACAGCTTCAAACAAATTAACTGATTATTTAAATTGCGGTACATTGGGCGTGCGGTACATTGGGCTGCGGTACACTGGGCTCGCGGTACACTGGGCTGCGGTACAATGGGCGCGGTACACTGGGCTGCGGTACTTTGGGCTGCGGTACTTTGGGCTGCGGTACATCGGGGTGTACCCAACAAAACAAAGAATAGGACAAAAGCGAATCTTATTGGGGCAAACATCTGAATTTATCTAAACATTTTCTAATTATTCATTGTATCAAGAATTCTGGACAGTAAAAAAATGCTTAAAAATTATTTTTTTCGATTCTTTATATCATATGTAGTAATATGTACATATGTATGTATATGTAAAATTAAAAAACCCAGACATAAATGTTTATGTCCCCATTTTCTCATTCAAAAAGTACAACCCAACAAATGCAGTGAAAGGCTTGTTGATTAATAACCTGACTTACGAGGATGCCCTTTAGAGAGTGAATGTACTTTAATAATTAATGACCAAATCTATCAATTTTATTTTTGAACTTATTCGTTGTTATTTCAAAATAATTTTAAATTAAGGAAATTAATTAAATTTTTATCCTTTATGAAGTGAGCGGTTGTTCTATCAATGGCTTTTTCTGCAACTCAAGATTTATAGAGCTAGGATATTTCACTTGTTGGTTCCCAGGTAAAGTCTCAACGACCGAAAATGAACCAAAGCCTGGGGATGTCAATCCTCGTCCTAAAGCCGGTATTTGGTCTGGTTTCTTAGGAAGTGCCACAGGCTTACAACTTGGCGTCCCTCTAAACCCGCATGCATATTCTGTATATTCAATCTGAAATTATTCTTATAATTTTAAAAAAGGAGAAGGAAGTAAAAACAATGTTGGCAATTGTCGTACCTTTGGTCCAAGCTTATAACAACGATAAACCATTCCTTTTTCAACAATATCCTGGCCAATTGATAAATCACGATTTTCATTGATATAGCAACCAGTAACATCCATTATTCCCTCGAAGCATTTATAACGTAAATGATTTGTTGAGTAGACATCTCCTTCCGAATAGTCCTTGCCTGCTTTAACACATCCCCCAACTCCTTTGGAATAATATTGGAGGGTGTTACCATTTTCTAGAAAAAATATATTTTAATAAGCATGTTTAAATAAAATACGTTCACAAAAATGTGTCAATTTGCCTATTTGCCTTCGCTCGCCTACGTTTAGTTTTTCCACCTGACCATTGTTATAATAGTAACAACCTAAAATGTTTAAGTTTATGGATTCTATAAAAATTTAAGAAACGTACCAACAACATTATATCCCTGATCTCCGCAAATCATGCGCAAATTGCCCAACAAAATTTCTTCACCCGACATGTACTCATTACTTCCGGAAGAACAACTACTTGCTATAAAATATGTACATATGCTTTATTATTTAAATTTTTCAAAATATTATTTAAAAGTTTTTTAATTTCTTAAATTCTTCATTAGTCAATAAGTTAATATTAAATAACTTCGCACATGACAAAAACCAGTTTTTCTCAAGTAAACACAAGTATTTATAAAAAAGCATTGAAAAAGAATAACAAAAACAATTTGACCTTGTGTGTAGATAACAGAGCCATTTGGGTATTTCATACATCTATGCCAGTAGCCTTTGATATTTAATGTTTCACCGACAGGAATTCGTGCATTATTCGTTCTATCAGATCCAATACAAGCTTTTTTAAGGTTGTATTATTTTAGAATATAGGTATTTATGTATATACATACATATGTATATTTATTTAAAAATATGTAAAATCATTAAAAGTTAATAAATAAATAAGTACAAGTTTAATTGTGAAATTTTTAAAATCACCTGCAACTTCCTCCTGTCCTTTGTTACACCGATATTTGAAATGTTTGTTTTGACGTTCATACTCAACACCATCTGGATGATTTCTGCCTTCCATGTCAATGCAACCTGTATTGGCTCCACCGGAAACAAATTTACCTGCAACTAACGGGTTTCCTGTAAATGAAAAGTAAGATAAAAATTAAAATAAGAGAAAATGATAAAAATTATGGGTCAATTATTTACCTTGGGAGTCTTGAAATTGTATAGGTCGAGTCTCATAACGTACATTTTTTTTCCCAGTAAAAGCAAATTCCTTAAGAACCTGGTAGCGAGGACCGAGGCGCATGTAGCTAGATGACATTTCATGTGTTTGTGCTTCCCAAAAAGTTAGCAAGGAAACAAATAATATGAAAAAGAGGAGAAGCATAATTTTATAAATGATTCACTAAAACAAAAACGTAAAAAGCGTAAAAACAGGGTGGGAATACATAATAGTACTAAACCAGAAACTAAATCTAAGGGTTCCTAGCTGTTAGATTTTTAATTCTTATTAAAATTAAAAATTGGCAAAATATGTCAAGGCATCAACACTTCTATGCACATAGTCAATTCAGTAAAAGTTGGATAGAAAATAATGGGCAGGGTCATTCGCTCAATAATGTATAAAATTATGAGTCCAACTAATTCTATTTTTAAACTTGTATTATTTATAGTATATTTAATTAATTAGATGGTTCACACCTAAAATAATGACGAAAGACAATTGTTTAAAGTTTAAAGATATTTTTGGACTTCGATTGTTTATGATAATGAAATTTTATTAGTTTAAATCGTCACCAATTTAGGTTATTATCTTAAAATTAGGTGTGGGCTGGTTGTAAATAAATAATTTCAAATAAAAGGTTTAATATTATTCGTGCTATAAATAAGTTAAATAAATTAAATAAGTAACTTAAAAATATTTTATTAAAAAAGTATCCATGATTGAATTTCTCCAATTTTTTGTTTATTGCCAATAAATATCGAGTTCATCAATTTAAGGAAGAAATTCCAAAATTTCAAACGCTAGTTTACAAAATTTTCAAGGCCAGGTTGAGAATTTTTGAAAACTTCAAAGAGTTTTAACTCAATAATCCATCATTGAATTTCTCCAATTTTTTGTTTATTGCCAATAAATATCGAGTTCATCAATTTAAGGAAGAAATTCCAAAATTTCAAACGCTAGTTTACAAAATTTCCAATGCCAGGTTGAGAATTTTTGAAAACTTCAAAGAGTTTTAACTCAATAATCCATCATTGAATTTCTCCAATTTTTTGTTTATTGCCAATAAATATCGAGTTCATCAATTTAAGGAAGAAATTCCAAAATTTCAAACGCTAGTTTACAAAATTTTCAAGGCCAGGTTGAGAATTTTTGAAAATTTCAAAGAATTTTAACTCAATAATCCATCATTGAATTTCTCCAATTTTTTGTTTATTGCCAATAAATATCGAGTTCATCAATTTAAGGAAGAAATTCCAAAATTTCAAACGCTAGTTTACAAAATTTTCAAGGCCAGGTTGAGAATTTTTGAAAATTTCAAAGAATTTTAACTCAATAATCCATCATTGAATTTCTCCAATTTTTTGTTTATTGCCAATAAATATCGAGTTCATCAATTTAAGGAAGAAATTCCAAAATTTCAAACGCTAGTTTACAAAATTTTCAAGGCCAGGTTGAGAATTTTTGAAAACTTCAAAGAGTTTTAACTCAATAATCCATCATTGAATTTCTCCAATTTTTTGTTTATTGCCAATAAATATCGAGTTCATCAATTTAAGGAAGAAATTCCAAAATTTCAAACGCTAGTTTACAAAATTTCCAATGCCAGGTTGAGAATTTTTGAAAACTTCAAAGAGTTTTAACTCAATAATCCATCATTGAATTTCTCCAATTTTTTGTTTATTGCCAATAAATATCGAGTTCATCAATTTAAGGAAGAAATTCCAAAATTTCAAACGCTAGTTTACAAAATTTTCAAGGCCAGGTTGAGAATTTTTGAAAACTTCAAAGAGTTTTAACTCAATAATCCATCATTGAATTTCTCCAATTTTTTGTTTATTGCCAATAAATATCGAGTTCATCAATTTAAGGAAGAAATTCCAAAATTTCAAACGCTAGTTTACAAAATTTTCAAGGCCAGGTTGAGAATTTTTGAAAACTTCAAAGAGTTTTAACTCAATAATCCATCATTGAATTTCTCCAATTTTTTGTTTATTGCCAATAAATATCGAGTTCATCAATTTAAGGAAGAAATTCCAAAATTTCAAACGCTAGTTTACAAAATTTCCAATGCCAGGTTGAGAATTTTTGAAAACTTCAAAGAGTTTTAACTCAATAATCCATCATTGAATTTCTCCAATTTTTTGTTTATTGCCAATAAATATCGAGTTCATCAATTTAAGGAAGAAATTCCAAAATTTCAAACGCTAGTTTACAAAATTTTCAAGGCCAGGTTGAGAATTTTTGAAAATTTCAAAGAATTTTAACTCAATAATCCATCATTGAATTTCTCCAATTTTTTGTTTATTGCCAATAAATATCGAGTTCATCAATTTAAGGAAGAAATTCCAAAATTTCAAACGCTAGTTTACAAAATTTTCAAGGCCAGGTTGAGAATTTTTGAAAACTTCAAAGAGTTTTAACTCAATAATCCATCATTGAATTTCTCCAATTTTTTGTTTATTGCCAATAAATATCGAGTTCATCAATTTAAGGAAGAAATTCCAAAATTTCAAACGCTAGTTTACAAAATTTCCAATGCCAGGTTGAGAATTTTTGAAAACTTCAAAGAGTTTTAACTCAATAATCCATCATTGAATTTCTCCAATTTTTTGTTTATTGCCAATAAATATCGAGTTCATCAATTTAAGGAAGAAATTCCAAAATTTCAAACGCTAGTTTACAAAATTTTCAAGGCCAGGTTGAGAATTTTTGAAAATTTCAAAGAATTTTAACTCAATAATCCATCATTGAATTTCTCCAATTTTTTGTTTATTGCCAATAAATATCGAGTTCATCAATTTAAGGAAGAAATTCCAAAATTTCAAACGCTAGTTTACAAAATTTTCAAGGCCAGGTTGAGAATTTTTGAAAACTTCAAAGAGTTTTAACTCAATAATCCATCATTGAATTTCTCCAATTTTTTGTTTATTGCCAATAAATATCGAGTTCATCAATTTAAGGAAGAAATTCCAAAATTTCAAACGCTAGTTTACAAAATTTCCAATGCCAGGTTGAGAATTTTTGAAAACTTCAAAGAGTTTTAACTCAATAATCCATCATTGAATTTCTCCAATTTTTTGTTTATTGCCAATAAATATCGAGTTCATCAATTTAAGGAAGAAATTCCAAAATTCCAAACGCTATTTCCAAAATTTTCAAGGCCAGGTTGAGAATTTTTGAAAATTTCAAAGAATTTTAACTCAATAATCCATCATTGAATTTCTCCAATTTTTTGTTTATTGCCAATAAATATCGAGTTCATCAATTTAAGGAAGAAATTCCAAAATTTCAAACGCTAGTTTACAAAATTTCCAATGCCAGGTTGAGAATTTTTGAAAACTTCAAAGAGTTTTAACTCAATAATCCATCATTGAATTTCTCCAATTTTTGTTTATTGCCAATAAATATCGAGTTCATCAATTTAAGGAAGAAATTCCAAAATTCCAAACGCTATTTCCAAAATTTTCAAGGCCAGGTTGAGAATTTTTGAAAATTTCAAAGAATTTTAACTCAATAATCCATCATTGAATTTCTCCAATTTTTTGTTTATTGCCAATAAATATCGAGTTCATCAATTTAAGGAAGAAATTCCAAAATTTCAAACGCTAGTTTACAAAATTTTCAAGGCCAGGTTGAGAATTTTTGAAAACTTCAAAGAGTTTTAACTCAATAATCCATCATTGAATTTCTCCAATTTTTTGTTTATTGCCAATAAATATCGAGTTCATCAATTTAAGGAAGAAATTCCAAAATTTCAAACGCTAGTTTACAAAATTTCCAATGCCAGGTTGAGAATTTTTGAAAACTTCAAAGAGTTTTAACTCAATAATCCATCATTGAATTTCTCCAATTTTTTGTTTATTGCCAATAAATATCGAGTTCATCAATTTAAGGAAGAAATTCCAAAATTTCAAACGCTAGTTTACAAAATTTCCAATGCCAGGTTGAGAATTTTTGAAAACTTCAAAGAGTTTTAACTCAATAATCCATCATTGAATTTCTCCAATTTTTTGTTTATTGCCAATAAATATCGAGTTCATCAATTTAAGGAAGAAATTCCAAAATTCCAAACGCTATTTCCAAAATTTTCAAGGCCAGGTTGAGAATTTTTGAAAATTTCAAAAAAAAATCCCTAAATCACTTAACTATACCAACAAGTCAACGTTTAAATGAATTGGCAGTTCGGCGTAAGAATGTTGATCAATTAGACAACTAAAATCTCTTTTTTGTATTGGAAAGTTATAGAATTTTTTTTGTGGTTTTTGTCGAATCTTTAAATTATAAAGTCCATATAAAAAATTATTTTTGAATTCGGCATAAAATTAAAGAACTTGATACATATGTATGATTTGGAAAAATGAATGTACCTAAAAAGGCTTGACTTAATTTATTTTAATAAAAAGTTCGTGTATTTTTTTATTTTTTAACTTAAAAATATTTTTACATCCGTGCACACATTTATGCAAAAAATTACTTCAAAACCTTGAAGAAAATTGCTTAAAGTCAAGGAGGGTTCGTTTGCATTTTTAAATCTTAAAATATGCAGAAATCCTCAATGAAAAAATAAGGATCCATAAAACCTTATATTTAATAATTTTCACATTGAAAAATCTAACAATAAGATAGAAATCCCTTGAAATTAATTAAATGAAAATATTCGCTAAATTAACACCTTTTAAACAAGGCCAATTTTCTTCAAGCCATGAAGGCACATTATATGAGTACATAAGGCTTAAATGAAAGAATAAGTCATATTATGGGGACAAATTCAAAAGATATAAACAAAAAAGGCACATTAGATATAATGTTGATGGTGAATGCTTTAAAAAAGAAAGTAAAATATATTTTAAAGTAAGATGATTTCATAAACATCAAAGTTGGATTTTGAATTTGGATGTTAGGGTTTATTTCAAAATAAAAGACTAATATGTATGCATACAAAGGACTAGATTGTTACATTCCTAAAATAATCTTCATAAATTAGTGTGCTTAAAAAATAAAATTTTATTTTGAATAATATTGGTTTTTGAGAGGAATTTTGGAATTTATTTTAAAAATTCCAGTATAAGGTTTGCTAAAATTTTTGACGATAGATATCACAAGGAATTTATATTACTTATATTAAGTGATAATAAATTATTCTAATAAATGTAATAAAATCTGGTTGATTATCCCTACACAGAACATGCAAAAAAATTTAAGGGAATTGTATAAATAATTAAAAAGAAACCCAGCCATCAAATGTAACGTTATACAATTTTTGAATAAACTTATCTACAAGAACTGTTATCAAATCTGGATCTTCATTTCTTGCTCCTCTTCTTCAATTGCCAGTCTCAAAACATTGTCTGATTCCATCACTTCCATTTCAGAAATTTCTGGTTCATTATCGTCACATTCCTTCTCATTCTTTATTTCATTTGTTACTTCATTTATTATTGGTGATGGTGGTGATAATGATGTATTCGCCGTTTTTTCACAATTATTTTCTCTTTCCAAAATTAATTTTGCGCGTTTTTTACAGCTTATTGGAAAAAAATCACTATTAAAACTTTCTGTTCCATCCAAGTCAAAACAACAGCAACAAATTAACTAAAATTTGATTATCTTACATATGTTGTCTAAAAATTCTTTTCTTAGTCGATAATTAATTAAACATTTCAATTTCTTACCCTTTTAGTGGAACATTGTTTATGATTGAAGCAAATGAATGTTTTTTCATTTTCATTAGCAGTATTCTCTTCGCATGAATGTCCAACTCTTACAGTGGCATAGCCCTTCATTTCTAGCCCATCTGTCTGTGTTTGAACACTTACTAACGGACGTTTTTGTGCCAATGCTGGATTTTTCAAGTCTTCTTTCTCTCCTTTCTCAAGTACTGTATTGCTAAATGTGCTCAAATCTTTCATTTCCTTTTCTATTTCCGTTGGCATTCTTAATTCTGGAAACGAAAAAGAACAGCTATTGGTAGAAGTTTCTGCTGCAGCTTTGTTAGAAAGCCTATAATTTGAAAAGAAAAATTCTAATAAAATATTTATTTGAGATTTAAAAACTTTTGAAGGATGCCGTTCACCCGTGCTCCTTTCCTTTTTACACAACTACTTTGTGCAGGAATATTTTTCACTGACGAATTTGTATTAATTGCTTGCACCGGCACAGCCCCTGTAGTACGACTTGTGATGTTATTATTTCCTTTTGCTTTTTTTGAAGGGATGAAGAATTTATGATTGTTAACAGCAGTTTCTTGAAAATTTTGACTATTATTTTGTTGCTGATTTTGTGATGAATGAGTGTTTCCAAGCATAGCCGCAGCAAATAAGGCGGCCGCCAAAATTTGTTCACCTGGCATGCTTACATTAACTAAAAATAAAATTATTAGCATTAAAGCATAATATGTAAAATAGTATTATCCTAGGTCACCAAACGTTACAGCGTATACGTAGACTGACCTGTTCCATAGCTATTGATCGGCGAAGTCATTTCTGTCTCATCAGAAGCAGTATTGAGCCCTGAACCTGATGACATCTCAAAATGAGAAATCTGGTTCCAATTGTTTTGCTGAATATTATAGCACATAGAAGAAAAGCAAGAAGTATCTAAACAAGAATCAGAAGTCGAAAAACTGCTTCCTATTCCGCTGCTATTGTTGCTTCTGCTCCCCAAAGAAATATTTGGAGGTAATGGATAAGACCCTGAAAAATCTTCGGTTGATGTGCGACTAGAGGAGACAGACTTCTGACGTGAACTTTGTGACAACTGTAAGAGGTATTTTTTAGTAATTTGTGAAAATAACATACAGTCTTAAGCTGTGACTCATTCTTATCAACAGCGGATGATGGTAATGTGGTCAAAGAAACTGTTGTTTTCGACCTAACACTAGTTCGCTTGGCACCTTTAATCGATCTATGCGGTTGTTGGCCCAATTTAAGCTCACCAGATTCAGCAGACTTACGAGCAACAATTAAGGATCTGAAGATTAATTTATCATACATATTATTATATTCTATTTACTCACTTTTTCATTGATTCCCGATTACCAAAACTCAACCCTTGGCTTAGAAATTTGGTTGCCTCATCAATGAGAACATTTAAATCCGATGACGGATCAGATATAGCAGCAAAAATTAACTGACTCTGCATGATATTAATTGATAAAAAATTTTTGAAAAAAATATCACCTTAAAGTATTCTAATTCAGCCAAATCGTGTTCAGTTTGATGATTGTGTTCGCCCTTTGGAATACCTTTAGTATCACCTTCCCAAGTTTCAGCCCGTCCTGAATTACTCATTTATCACAAAAACATAGCAAATAAGAAAATTTATTTTGAATACCCACCCACCTTTACACCAACTCCTTGCTCCTGTCAATTTTTTTGCACAAACACATCTCCACGTTTTAACACCCTCCTAAGAATGAGATATACTCTAGCGTAAGATTAATTTTAAGAAACCTTCACATGATGAATATTGTAGCGATAACCACCAAGTATTAGCTTTTGATTTCCTAAATTTATAGAAATATTTTTACATTAAAGTAATAAATTTTTTAAAGTTTATAATATAATTAGTCTACATTAGATTTAAATACCTTTAAATGAGGTGATAATTTGTGGATGAGCTGCATTATAATAATTAAATTCGAACATTTTAAGGAAATAATTTAAACGCCTAAAAAAATTTTATAGTTTAAAAATTATTATAAAAATTAAAATGTGGAAAAATAAATAAGATGAGATGAAAATTCAAATATTTGGCCTAAAACTTTAGTAATGTGGGTGCGGCTGGTTGATTCTGGCTGACCTTTTGACAAAAAAGCACTTAAATCCCCCGCTCTGTAATGCTTAATAGAAAGATATGAGTAAATTTGTTCATTCTTTTCTACCGATCGGGCGAAAGAGCCAACAAAAACTGCCAGTTTTCAGTCACTCGTGTAAACAGTGTCGGCCTTTTCTTATTCGCCAAGTCATTCTCGGTCGTCACAGTCTGTCCATCGATACAGAGGTAATATAATGAGATAGAAATAATGGTCTGTGGTTGGCAGAAATCGCAAAAATTGATGATAGAAAGCAGTTGCCATTGAACAGGTAATGGAAAAAAGAATAAGTAGTAGGACAAAGAATGTTTACAATGCGCAAAATTTTGCCGCACGATCATCTCGCGCCATTCTTGTGTGCTTTTTACACTATCCTAGTTATTTATATCGGTAAACAGTTAACAAAAAGTTTCTCATCTCGGTCTATTTTCCGATTGTCGAAAATTTTTAAGTAAATACTAATGTAAATTTGGACCAGTAGATACAGGTTTGACTGCCACCTTTGTTGGACTCTAGGCACACTCTAGTTGACGGCAAGAGAAGTGGAATGTGGCGGAATGTTCGGTCGCGGCGCGCTGGGGCCGATTGAAAGGCTCAGTAAAAAGAGGATGACGGGATAGGAAAGTGTAGTCAACGGTGGAACGGAGCTGTTTAGAAAAGCAGTTAAGCAATGAGAGGGAAAGGAAGGCAAAAGAGGAGAAAATGGTGGAAAATAAAAAAAAGTGTGAGGGACCATCGCCGACGACGTGTGTAAGATCGTCGTGGGTTGAAGGAATTAGAATCGAATTGGGAGGTACACGGATGTAACGACTATGGCCTGAGATGATTGCTGACAATGATAGTGGCAATGGCAATATGAAATGATTTCGCTTATGAAGTGTTTGTTCACGGCGAGGAGGCGGGAAAAAAATAATTTGGCGAAATAAATGGGGGTACTGGAAAGCGATAGTAGAAAGGCAGAGCGGGAAAAATCAGCGCCGATGGGCGCCATCAGCTCTTCAAAAGCGATGGCGAAAGCAGAATGGCAAGAACGAGAGTAAAACAAGAGTGGCAAGAAATAACAACATTGGTTGAACTAGAGAATAGTAAAATAGAAATAGAAGGAAATGCTTTGGAGTATGAAGGGCAATCGCCATCAACGGCGAAAAAGATAAACCCCGGCACAAATTGATTACCACCGCTGATCCTTCGTTTTCTTCACCTTATAATGGTGCCTAGAGATGTGGGTTGAGAATAGATGATTATTGGCGAATGACTAGCCTTGGCCAACTAAAAATAATAATGACCAAACAAAAACTTGACACAACAGGCATCTGCCTTTAATAAAATGTTAAGAAAATTCCTTGAGAAAGAAGCCTTTATTTTACATATTTACAAAATATTTTTCCTAATAAAAAAAGTTTTGAAGAGACATAATGTCATATATCATAAATAAATTTGCGAGTTTTGTATATTTAAAAATGAAGTGCTTGGATGAAGAATGAGGGATGACTTGTAACGAAATGGAATTCGAACGCAACTTAAAATTGAACGAAGCGATGAAACAATGCCAAGATAAATATGGAAGAAAACAACAACAAAAGCGGATAGCCATTGATCTGTAATCTAGGATCTTACTCATTTAGTATTGGTTTTCTCAAAGTTCAGACTATAGATTTCTATCAACCTTTTACTCAGCCCTTACCTTATCGGACTTGACTGTCAAATTATACAAACGGCGATGCATTATGGCCTTTGTTTTTGACTTAAAATAATGGTCGTTTGTAAAGTCTTGTGTTTAAGTCGGGAGTTGTTGGCCTGACTATTTCAATGATTTAGAGAAGAGGCCTTGCTCTCGTCTACCTTTTCATTCCTTTGTCAGCGCCGACTAATGTGTGTGCCTATTTTCCTCTCTCCAATACATTTTCTCAGTCGGCGAATCATTCGTGATGAAAGGAGAAAAATTTAGGGTGATCAAATTGACAAAGTGTGGCAGAAAGGACATGTTTGCGGGAAATAAAAAGGTGAAAAAAGGCGATGAATACATATGTAACACAAAATTTACGGCATAAGAGGGAGTGTTTTTCCATTAAATAGAAGTTGAAAGATTTGGGGAAATGGTCAAAAAAAGAGATGGAATGGAGTCGATTAAATTAAAAAGCCTATAAATTTTGTTAAGAAGAATCTTAATTTAACTAAATTAAAGTACATACATATTAAAATAGACCAAAGATGATTAACCTAGCTTTTTTTGAAAAATTGTATTAGAGAAAAATGCCTACAAAATAATGTAATTTTCTTTCATTCGCGCAAAAGACAAGCATGAGATGTGATGGATTCGCCGCAAAAACTTTTTATTGATTGAACAAAGCCTCAGGCAAATCCTTTCACAGTTGCCGTCTTTCGTCCAATCTGGCTAATCGTAACTCTTCACTCCCAAAAGGTAAAAAGGAGAAGGAAGAATTGGCGTTTCTGAGTTGATGGCTATTTCTAATTCTCTTTCAATTCAACATTTTCCTCTTTATGTACAATTGTGCCCTCCCTTCCACGAACAACCAGCCTTCCATCAATTTTTCCTATATTGCTCAGCGCAGTGGCAGACCGGGGCCAAATATAATTCCTTTGTACGTTGTTGCCTCCAAAATTTTTCTTTACTCCGCTTCACTCAATGATTGCCGCGTTTTAGGCGCAATCAGAGGCGACAAAATAGGCAGAACAATAGGTAGTGTGAGAATAAGCGTAAAAGGAGAGAGGGGTTGCGAATATTTCGGATAGAAAAGAAATTTTACATTACTTATAAAATTAAATGAAAAATTCTTTAGAACTATAAGACAAGCCTGCATAAGGGACTGGCATTTTTATAAAAATTCTATAAAAGAGTATTATGGTGGAATAGATCAACAGATATTTAAAGGGAAAGCTAATTGAACACAAATCAGGGGGATACCAATATACGTGCGTACATAGTATGTATGTATGTATGTGAATAAATGGAAAAACTTAAGAAACATTGTAATAAAACAAATTTATTGTTCCAATTGTTCAAATTTTTATCTACCTAATACTAAGATACTATTTATTCTTCTCAAGCAAAGGTTTCAGATTTAGAAAGGCGAGTACTGGTACGCTGCTGAGACACATTCAATCGAGATCGTGAACGCATTCGGGCTAAGCTATTCTCAGCAGTTTGCGCACGTTCCTCAGCATTATCAACCGAAAGCTGTATTTGTTTGTATTTTTGTAAGTTTAAGCTAGCATGTTCTTCCTAAAATTTAAAGATTTTAAAAAATTTAAAATAGATTTTAGTCAACAATTGAAATATTTTGGTGGAAGTATTACCGTTTCCTCGAGCTGTTTCTTTTGATTTCGAATCTTTCCTTGTAATTTATCAGCCAAATCACATAATTTTTCGTAATTCTTACTTTCCTCCTCTGACTGAAAATTTACTAACATAGTACAGATAATTCAATGAGTTGTACCTCAAATTGGAGTTCACGTATACGACGCTCTGCTTTTGAAACATTCTTAGCTGTATCTGACTGTCTGCGTTGTTCATTTTCTAATTCACTTTCAACAGCCTTAAGCTGAACTTCTAATTTTGCTGCCAGTTTTGGACCAGACTTTATAGCAGCCATTTCTGTCTCTTCAATGCGCAATTGCATATCCTGAAGATGATAAATTAAAGCTTTTATTAATATTTAGTATTATTAAAATTAAATTTTTAGTAAATACATATTCTATTTACCTTTACTTGTGTTTCTAACATTTTTTTCTGCCTTTCAACTAAATTGGAACGTTCTTGCTGCGAACGCAGCTCGTCCGCCAATTTGGCAGCATCCACAGCACCATTTTTTGCACGTTCTTGTTGAGCAAGTACCTCACCACTGGCCTCAGTTAAATCAGCGCGGATTATTGCTAATTCTTGTTCAAGTTTTTGTTTTGTCAATAATAAAGATTGACTGTCTGCTTGATTTTCAGCATTATGCGTTTGTATTTCATGCAGCTCTCCTTCTAATTGCTTCTTGAAACGTTGTGTCTAAAAGACAATCGAGTTAATTAATTAAAATATTAAAAATATTATGGACAGTTTCTAAGGAGAGAGTTAATTCTTCATGTTCCTGCTTAAGCGATTGGCAACGTTTTTCGGCGACGAGGAATTTTTCTCTGAACTCATTACGACGACTTTGATCCTCGTCAATTTGGGCTTGTAATTCCTTACTTTGAGCGTTATAACGATGAATATTTTTCTGTGCCTCTTCATTAGCTCGGTTAGCGTGTTCAAGTGCCAACTCCAGTTCCTATTAATTTTGAATTATTTTTTAACAGTCTTAAATTTTAATACATATGTCTATTTAGAATCAAATCTTATAAATATTAGATTTTTGTTTTAAAATTAGTTTATTACATTAACATCCGCCTCTAGCTTCTTTTTAACACGTGCCAATTCAGCTTTTGCATACGACTCTTGTTCAAGTGACGTTTGCATTCCTTCAATTATACGTTGATGTACTTTACGAGTATTTTCAAACTCTTCCTCTTTTTCTTGCATCCTCTTCTCGATTTCAGCACGAATTTGTGAAAGTTCAACCTAAGTAATTCCTTTTAAATGTTCTAATAGTTTTAATAACCTGTGTTCGAAGGACTCGCCCTTCTTCAGCCTCTAGTGCAGCCTCTGCCTCGTCTAACGCATGTTGTAGTTCATCTTTTTCTCCATCAAGATGACGATGTAATTTCTCTAATTCATTTACATTTCGCTGGCAGTCAATTTGTTGTTCCTATACAATTCAAATTTTAGTTAATAAAAATATGTAAATGGCCAATCTAGCATACTTGAAGATCGTGTACTTCTTGGCTAACTTGTCTATTCTCACGACGTAATCCTTCCACCTGTTCCAGTAATGAATCCTGTGTGGATGCTAGCCGATGTGCTTCAATAGATTGTATGCGAGCCTCCCGTTGAACACTGTCTAACTCACTTTGTAAATCATCAGATTGATGACGCCATTCCTCAACCTTTTAAGAATATAAATACATACCTACCTATCTATTTTGTATGTGCAAACTATTTTTTAAACCAATAAGCACGAACTATCATTTTTTGTAAGTAAAGGCATCAAAATTCTTTTTTATGTTATGAAACCTACTTGTTTCTCATGTGCTATCTGTCGCTTTTCCAATTGGTGGGCCTGCTGTCCAAGTGCATCGGCATCTGCCCTAGCGCTATCCGTTTCTGCACCAAGACGTGTTCGTTGTTTTTCCATAGATTGAAGACGAGCATTAACGACATCAATTTCATTCTGTAACTCTACAATTTCAGCCAGTTGTTTGCGTCGTAATTCGTCCAACTCATCATCTGAAATAAATGGTCTCAATTTCTTCACAAAATCCATTTTATGTTTAATAAATAATATATAATTATCAGACCAGAAATGAGAGCTTCCCCTTCGAATTTGGTTCTCCATTGTTGCGATTCAGACTGTTCACGCGCAAGTTGACGCAGCAGATTAGAGCGACTAGCAACTTCCTCTTCTAATGTTTCCCTTAAAACAATTAAATGAGAGAATGAACAATCCCTCAATAAAGAATTCGTTTAATTAATAAGTTCTAATACATAAAATTATTTAACCTTAATTGTTCCAATTCATGTTGTAAATTCTTAATATGCGTGCTAATGGCGTGCTTCTCACGTTGTTCTTCACCAGCAGCTCGTTTAAGTTCTTCTGCTTGAGAAAAATATTGAGATTTGAGTCTTGAAGCTGTTGTTAATTTAGAATCAATTTCTTCCAATTGACGCCCGAAGTCTGTACATTCAGTTTGTAGACGACCCTTAGTGAACTGAAGTTCCTAAAGTAATTAAATAATGAGGAAAACTCATACAAGTAAATTATTTTTCAATAATAAATAAAGTCCAAGGCAATCAAAATTTACCTGTAATTGTCGGCTTTGCTCATTAGTTTTGAGGCGTAACTCCAAAAGTTGGCCCTCTAAATTCTTAGATCGTCGTTCTATTTCCATTCTTTGCTTACAATCATCATCTAACTGGCTCTGTGCGGATTCAAGCTGCCTTTGAAGAGCATTACGATCTTTTTCAGAGCGATTCTTTATTCGCTGGAGTTGATCTATTTGTTCAAGCAACTCGGCTAGTCCAGCACCTCTTTTCTCTAAAATTATTTAAAATTATACTTTTTCATAATTAAAAAGTCCATTCAAAATTTAGTTAAAACATACTAGATCACTACTTGATAAAAACTTACTTCTTAAGTTAGTTGACTGTGAGTCGAAATTAAGCTTAAGTTGGTCAGTCTCACGACGTAGCTTGGCCAATTCAGCATCCTTTTTTTTATTTACCTCCGCTTGTGCTTGGGTAGCTAAAACATGCTGATCAAGCCTTTCTTGCAACTCATCTGCCTCGTACTGACTGTCATTCCTTGACCGTTCAGATCGCGCGCGTGCTTGCCTTTCATTTTCTAATTCACCTTCTAATTCCTTGCATCGGGCATCAAATTCCTTGATTAAACAAGTAAAATTAATTTTTAACATTTACAAGCTAATAAGTATAAAATTTGATGATTAATTTAACTAACAACAAATATTACGTAGAATAATAACCTTAGCTTGTGACTGAACTTTCGATGCATGCGACTGAGCTTCTTCAAACCGGACGGAAAGAGCGAACATATCAGCTTCTTTCCGTTTTAAGCTAGTCTCCATATCTTGACGCTGTTTTCCGACCTAATATTTTCACAAGAAATTATTCACTGATCCAACAAGATTTACAAATTACCTCTTCAAGATTTTCTCGAGCAATGCGCACTTCACCTTCCAATTTACGTCGAGCCTTGTCAGCTTCGGTTCGGTTTCGTTTCTCCCGATCCATTTCTTCTTCCACTGATTCTAAGGTATTTTGTAGTTTTTGACGATGTGCTTTTGCTTGCGAGTTGCGGTCTGCCTCTAACTGAAAATCTGCTTGAAGTTTTGCCGCAAGTTCTTGTTGTTGTTTTCGTTCACGTGCTAATTTGTTAAGAGTTGCTTCTTGTTTAAGAGCTTCATCAGCCAATGTTCGCAACTGAATTTTAGTAAAGATAATTAATTGGAGAATATTTATTGCCTGATTTTCTTTTGCATTCTTTTCAGCCTCAATCTTTCTCACACCAACATCAAGTTCTGAAATATTCTTTCTAAGTGTTTCACATTCAGATTCTGTTTTCCGACGTGATTTTTGAAGTTCAATGGCTCTACCTTCCTCAGACGCTAACTGAGCATTGACTTGTGATGAATCACTCTCTAATTGCTCCTGCAACATAAAAATATGGCAAGAATTATCTTAATTGGTGTCTAAATACATATAAGGTATTCAAATACTTATATTTTATTAGGTTTTATTTTAATTTATTTAACTTTATAGACCTTTTGTCTTTTAATTTTTGCTAATCTTTCCTTTAGTTCTTCCAAACGATTAAGTGCTTGAGAAAGCATAGTTTTAAAGCTTATTACTAATATAGAATTAAGAATTAAATCGGATGCAGCAATTAAATTTGAGAATGTGGATTTATTTGAAGTAATAAAAGAAAATATTTGAGAGTGGGTGATTAACAAAAACAATCTATTTTGCGCATTGGAATTTTTTGCTGAATAGAATACGGTTAACCTGTGAGAGAAAAAATCTCAAATTTCGGAGAGTGATTGGTAAGCATTATTCAATAAAATGAATTGGGAGAGACCTAAAGGTACGTTTGTACATTATATTATGTAATTAAATATTATATCAATTCTTAAAATTATCTAAAAAAATTTATTAAAAGCCTAAGATTTTTGTAACTATAAGATTGGTGTGACCTCAAAGTTTAAGAATTGTTTTCCTATTTTTTTATTTCCTACCTTAGCTGAATTCAGCGTTTCCAGTCGTTGCTGAACCTCAAGGCCTCGAGTTGAAGACTTTTCTAACTCCTTTAACATTTCTTCTCGTTCTGAAAGAATTAGTTTGGCTTCTTTTTCGAGTTTTTCAGTCATTTCTTGTTCCCTTTGCAGAGATTCTTGCACAAATTTCAATTGTTCTTCAATCTTTTCCATAGCTTGTTGTGCTTTACCTTTCACACAGAGTGGACGAACTTTACTAAAAATTAAAGAAAAATTAGGATTCGACATAATAATAATAAATGACCTGTAAAGTCGAAACCAAGACCATGTACGAAGCTGAAGCCACGAGCGTACATTGCATTGAACAGTCCTGTAAGCTAGGGCTTGCTTACGAAGTTGTTCAAGTTGTATCTTTAAGAAATAATAATAAAAAGAAGAATATATTACAAGGGATGTATGCCAACGGCATTGAGCTTGTAGGCCGGTAATTAATTGTGATAATCTGGCGTCGCGCAAGTCCTCAACATGAGCTACAACGCCGGCACGAAAAAATACCTCGAAAATAATCAAAATAATCTTATTATGAAGAAAAAATATAAAAACCTTAGTTTTTCCAACTTTAAACTGATCCTCATTTAAGTCTCCCTGTCTAACCTTAATTTACAAGTTAAGTCTATAATTTTTAAATTTTATTACTAATCGCGCTAGCATGGCTGCGGCAGAAGCTTTTGGATCTTTTCCACGTGATTCAGTAGCTGCCAAAAGAGCATAACGCTGCACAAAATCCGGCTAAATAAAAATTTGATACTTAGGTATCTAAACACTAATTTAGTTTATTCTAAGCCTAAATTAAACTTATAGCCAAAACTTGGTTTATTCCTCCATTAATAGACGGAACACTCTATCAAATTACTCAACTTACATGAAAGGTACGGTTGGGAAATCCTTTGCGGCAAATTCTGATTCCCTCCAATACACCATTACCTAAGAATAACATTTTAAGCATTAATCCACCAATAAATGATATTACAAGTTAGCTGATTGAGTACTAATGCAGCATCTGAAAAGAGGTGTGGTGTTTGCTAAAAAAGTTATTTTACCTATTAATCCAGATTGTTTCTTTTCATTAGGGATGATACACCTAATAAAGTGTGGATGTGTTTGATTTAGCATCTAAATTAGTGCTTATCAATAAGTTTTTTATAAAGATGGCCTACGTTCATTAAGTTATTCAGAGATTCACGATAAATCATAGAAATTGTTTGGAACGAAGCGGCTTTTCCTTTCTTTTTACTTGCCTTCTCACCTTCTGAAATTTGTTTATTTATTTTCTACTTTATTATTCTCACTTTTTGACTTTTCGGCTGCCTCCTCTTGTGTAGTATAATCTGCCCAGAGATTAACTAGCAAACAATTATCTATGGAAGATTTAAGCACTCCAACCTTTAATTGTTTAATCTTTTAAATTTGACTAATTTTTTAACCAATGTGTCGTTTAGCGGGTCCTTATTCTTTTCCAACCAAGCAGTCACATTGTATCGTACTGTTCCAGCATAATGACGCATTGCAAAATGTGCTTCTGCCTGTTTTCCCTTTGGTGGTTTAGGTTTTTCAAAGTTAGGATGTTTGCCTAAATGCTGTTCAATTAATTTAGCTGCAAGTGTTTGATCTGTGGCCTTTGGCACAATGCATTCTTCGTCCAACATTGCAATTATTCCCATTGGCTATTTTTAATTTTATAATTATTATAGATAATAAATCTATCGAAATTATTTTCGAGTCCTATACCTTTTCGATCAACTCAATACAAGCCTGAAGGTCTAGACCGAAGTCTATGAATGTCCATTCGATACCTTCTCGAGCATATTCTTCTTGTTCAAGTACAAACATGTGATGGTTAAAGAATTGTTGAAGTTTCTCATTAACAAAATTAATCCAAAGCTGCTCAAAACTATTAAAATCAAAAATTTCAAAGCCCGCGATGTCCAGGACGCCGATAAAAAAGTCCTTCTTTGTCCCTTCCTTTGCCAACGTTACGTTACACTTTTGAACGAGCCAGTTGAAAATACGAGTATAAAGGCCTTTAGACATTGCTCCGACTGACCATGCAACCTATGCATTTGATTACTTATAGAATAATTATTTAAAAATGACGCTTTATGCAGATTTTAATTACAATGTACAAGATCAAACTTATTAGATACATATTTCAAAATTTCTTAAATAACTCACTTGTTCCATATTTTGCCCTTTATTCACCCATTCAGTACCAACTTTTACACGGGGCTTCAATAACGCTTTAAGGAAATCCTCAGACTGCACTCCATACATTTTAGATGCATTTATGGCATCTATAATGTGAAACAACCATAAAGTATACTAAATAATGACGAAATAAATTAACCATCTGTGCCATCTGTCTCAGCTTGCTCCTCTCTTGGTCGTTGTTTGAATTTCATCTAAATTACTAATTCTAATAATGACTGTTATTGTCTTGCAAAACCGTGAAAAAATTATAGATAAATGATCTTTAAAAAATTTTACATTGCCCATGTGAACAATACCAGCAACAAGACGATAAACATTTTGTATTTCATCATCAGAAAAATTAAGGACATGAAAAGCTTCGTGGGTTAACTGGTGCTCTTCCTGATCATTAACTCCATCAATGGTCAACTCAGCTTGTGCAATAAAATAATAGTCCTTTACTGGCTTAGTTAAGATTAATTGCTTCTTCAGTTCAGGCAAATGTCCAGAGAAAATCTTAAAAAAATAAGAAAAAACTTTCATCTCTATTAAATTACTTGATAAAAAATATGATAGCAACGTTCGCCAGGGGCTTGTCGAATAACTCGAGACTTTTCTAATAAATCTACAAATATAGCACAAATAAACTAATTAATAAGTAACATTATAAACTTACAATGCTCTATATCACAAGAGGCTAGTTTTCCTTGTTTGTTGAAGTGAATTCGAATGAATTTTCCTATTAATTATCAAGTATTATTAAAATTATTTGAATCATTATTTTAGTTATTTAATGTAGCTAACCAAAACGTGAAGAATTATTGTTTCGGACGGTTTTTGCATTTCCAAATGCCTCTAATACAGGATTAGTCTGAACAATTTGATCTTCCAGAGTAGGGCCTGTAGCTTCTCCACCCGTTTGTGCCTGTTGTGAGGCACCAACAGACGCAAAATAAGCTATTACCTTTACAATTAGTTTTCATTACTGATGTTTATTTTGAACACCTTTTTAGTATTTTCTGTTTTTCCAGCTCCAGATTCACCAGTGATTAGCATAGATTGATTTTCATGATTTTGGAGCATATTTCGATAAGCTTCATCTGAGACAGCAAACTGTAAAGTTTGAAAAAATTGATTTTGTAGTAAATTATGAACTATATTTGAACCCATTTTATGACATGAATAAAAACTCACCAAATGTGGAGGCATTTCTGTTCGACGTTTTCCCATGTACATTCTAGCTACTGAATCGGTATAGATAGGTAATCGTTTGTATGGATTGATCACGACACAAAATAAACCAGAATAAGTCTATTAAATAACGTTAAAGTGAAATAATCGGTAAAGTAATTGTATACTATTAATTAATAAATAATTAATTATTAAATGCTAGAAAATACATAGATAAGCATGCAACTGTATCGAGCTCGCAGATTATGTAGAACAGAGGCATCGTTCAAAAAAGTTAGATTAGACATGTCTTCCTATCGTGATGTAAAGATATAGTTTAGAATTACTTTTTCAAGATTGATACATACAATTATTATACATATGATTTTTATTTATAGATTTCAGAAGTCATACTAAAAGTTTGTCCTAAAATTAATATCCAAAATATAATAAATATTATTTTTCGGGCGTTTATCGGCAATTTACCGTTTTTTCAAATTTCGGCGGATTCATTTCCTGAATTTCTTCCGGTTTGACACTCTTTTCTGTTCCGTTAACTAATTTAACCGTTGTTTTATCCTTTCCGCCAGAAATAATCTCAGCAGCTATATAGCCCTCTTCTGATTCAGGAATCCAGCAATTCTTTTTACTATCGTAAGGTTTTGATTGATCCTTTCAATAAAATTTATGTTATTAATTAAAAAACAGTAAATTCCTTGACATTAGCATATTATGTACATTAAAATTACCTGAATAATTTGCTCACGAGTTCTACGCAAGTATTGCCATCCTGGATCTTTTTCATAGTCCATGATATTTTTCTTTTATTTAAATAATGGTTTAGTAGAGAATTTAATCAAGATTTCTAAATATAATTAAAAAGTTAAGAAAATTGTGTTCTCAAGTAAGTTATTGCAATAATTAAAGGATTATGTTTCTTTTGTTAACTAATCAACATAAGCAGCTAAAAAAAAATAAAGTTTGAAAAATTATTCAGACTTTATAGTTTATTTTCAAGAGTATCCAACTATGAGATTTTTTCTATAATATTTAGAAATGGGCGGAAGCATAAATAAGACTAAACAAATAAAAGAAAAATGCGCGAAGTTAAGTACAAAATCTCGTTATAAGACAGCAAGTTTGAAAACGATTTTACTTTTTTGTGATTATTTACTTAATTCTATAGAATGGTAAGGATACATTACAATTTTAAGTGTAAATAGACAAAAAATTAAGTAAAGCTTCTGTTTGGAAAGATTAAACAAACTTAAAATTTTTTTTAAATTATTTCTCTTGTTATTTTTCAGCAAAAATTCAAAAAATCGAATGGAAATTAGAAAAATTAATTAAGATAAAATATTAAAAAATTTGTGTAAAAATATGCAAGTTTTAAAAACGAGACTGGTGTAATTAGACAAAGTTCTCATTAAATATTAAAAGTAAATTGTAGCAAAGATAGGAGTAATGAAATGAGTAGTACTCTAATAACAATATTCGAGACATTAGCCGAGTTACAACCATCTCCGTAGCAGCAGCAAAATGTTGATTGTGTGCTTGTATTATTAACACAAACTAAAAATATTTTTTATTTTAAATCTTTTACTTTAATATCCTCGTAAATAAAAATAATAAATTAATTTCTTCTACCTGGGACGACAGATACTTGAGTGCTGGAATCGACGGAATTAATCTTAAAAGCTTTTATTGTTAATATCACTAAATTTCATTCATACCGTACAGTTTCCGGATGAACAACCTCGTGTTATTAAATTTGATCTAGGGTCTACAGTTTTTGTGCACGTGAGCATATTTGGCATGGGACAATCCATTGAACTCATACTAAAAGTTACATTGATTGCTTGAACGCCTTGATAGCAACGAAGAGCAAAAGAAAAATTATAATGTCCGAGAATTGGAAGCAACAATGAGTAGTAAAGGAAATAAGACGAAAATAAGGTTGGCATACTTTCTAATTTTTAGCATAAATTTACAAGTAACAATAATAAAAGCGAACTAGCGTAGGTGAAAATAAATTTAAAGAATTATTTGCAATTTGTGCCAACACCGAAAAATAATACAATTTTGGAATTATTTTTTAGGTTCCTGAAACAAATTAAGTGTATAAGATTATATTAAATACACCCTAGCAACGACAACACTTACTAGCATAAATTAAGTAAAATTAATTAGGCAATAAAAAGGTTGAGTAAAGAATAAGCTTGGAACACCGGGGAAAAAGAAAAATGGTAAGGCGGTATAAATATGTGCAAAAGCAGTAATAATATAATTTATAATATGTATGTATGTATGTAGAATATAATGTAGAATATATACATATAGTATGTATGTACATATTGGACTTAAGCATAAAGTCTGGTAATTAAAATCTATAATTAGTAGTACATGAAACTCAACAGGGAGATCCAACAATATAGGAAGGAGCTAGAACAAAATATTTTGATGGATATAAACAAAAATTTAGGACGAAATTATTACCTTTTTTTTCTATGAGACCAAAATTAAACTTACTAATATAATATGTATATAAAGCATCATCGTGTAACTTAACATTGTACAATGTAGAATTTGGCTAAACTGTAATAGGGGATTAGTAGTAAAGGAAATAGAAAAGCAAAATAAACGAGAACGTAAAAAATAATACTATTAAGTAAAAGTTATGATCAAATATATGCATCAAAATAATCAAGAGATCACTTATTGTCCTGTTACGTGTGTGAAGGAAAAGGAATTTTATCTTGACTTGATTGTCGACGATTAAGTAAACGCTCATCAGTGGGCGGAATTAAATGTTGTAGTGCCAATAAATTATGAGCATCAGCACCAATTACAATAGATGGTGTTCTAGACATGCTGTAGAAAACATTTTTGATTGAATTCTTTCTCCGAGGAAAATCGGTAGGAATTGTGGAATGAGGAGCCACAGGCTCCGAAATTTTTCGGCGAGCGGAGGATCCTGCTGCTAGAAAATTCGTTTAATGAATTTATAATTCGAAATAATAAATTTAATTGGTTTTATATACGAAATTAATAAAACCTACGAATCTCTTCATTGTCAACCAAGGAATTTTGCCTGCATATCCGAAATGTAGGTGATGGTAGTTCAGAAATAGATAACTGTTTATCTTTCATAATATTTTTCTTCCCCATAACTGCATGGCAATTTGAATGATGTTTGAAACGATGGCATTGCTTAAGTGAAGATAAATCATCCATTTCCTCTAAAGAACTTTGTGAATGTGTAGAGGAAATTAGTATTTCTCCATCCTTAACTGTTCTTCCCTGTAATGCATCTGAACTAAACGATGAGTCAGATCCAAATGTAGAACTATTTCAAAATTAATAAACTATTCAAATTTATACACATATTTAATTAACTCTGAAAGGCGTGTTTTGCCTGTCCCTGTTTCCGTTGCTGTTTTCACAAGTCCTTCACTGTTGTCAGGTGCATCTATAGTTTGAGTATAAATTATTTGCTTATTAAGTTAATTAGCCAAAATCATAAATTTATAAGCCCTAAATGATGAAGATATTACCGTTATCAACAATCGTTGGAACATTATCTAGATAAAGCTGGCTTCTTTCGAGACGAAGTAAAGCGTTCGATCGGTGCTCAGTGTTTAAATTATATGTGTTGTCAGCAAACCCAAAGTACCAATTAATTAAACGACCAGGTAAACAAAGTCCGAGACGAAGCGATTGGCGTCTTCTTGATTCGACGAAAAATTCTCCAATAGCAATTAACTAAGAAATGTTTTGAAATTTTAAATATAAATAATCTAAAAACGAACTAATGCAAATAAAATTCCGGAAAATAACATGTAAAACACTCCTGTAAAAAGATTTAATTCAGAAAATAATAAAACAGACCAAAAACTCTATGCAAAGACGAATGTGAATTTGCACCAGGTAAAGGACATCCCCCACTGCCAGAACTCGTACCCTCCATTGCTTTATAAAAAGGGATTAATATTATCAGAAAGTAATGTATCTTTTTATAAAATAAAATTTTTTTATATTTCAAACAGTTTCTATATCTATGTTCGCCCTTCCACCATTTGTTTTTTAATGATTCTAAAATCGTGCGCTCCTGAAGCCGAAGAATAGCCTAAATAAAAATGATTAATTTAAGGACTATCTGAAGTGAAATTTAATAAGAAAAAAGTGGAGATTAATAATATATTATTAGCATTGCCTGAGAAAAAATATCACGTAAAGGTGAGCCCTTAGGAAGAGCAATTCCGTATCCCTTTGAATCTAGAAGACCGCCTATTGTTTGAAGCTGACAATCTTCGCCAATCCTAAGAACAAAGACAATTTAAAATGTTATCAATATTCATGTCGAAAGTATTTAGAAGAATTAATGCATCAGTTTTAAATTGAAATTTTAAGGAAATTTCCTACCAATACTCAAGCATAGTACTCTCCATCAAATATGCATAATTTCCAATACGAACACGGGAAATCCCTTCACAACTATTATTAACAAAAACACTTGGACTTGTTGACTGCATTATGGACCACCTTTGTTTATTAAACAAATTGTTAAAAGTTAAAATCAAACATCCGTTCATAGATGGGGATTTTTGATTCACGAAAAAATTCCATTGTGCTACCATTTGAAAGTGTTCCTTTTAGATTAAACAAATATTTAGTTTTCAAAAGGATTAATCAATTTGAAAGTATTTTTACCGAATTTTATTCTTTGTTGTGCTGCTAAATCAGCGCTACCTTAAATTAAATGTAAAGCTAAGATTTATTTGAAAAACTTTCAACAGGTGTACTCATTCTCTCAACTATAATAAAAAATATACAAATAAAAATTATTCAAAAATATGTATAACCGGTTAGAAAGGCAGCAAGTTGTGCAGTATATGAACTTATAATGATAAGTGTAAAAAGCCACCTAAAAAGCTATTTTCAGTTGAAAAACCCTAAATTTTAATACCAAATGACGGCCACAGTACGAGTCGCAGCTGCACGAGGGATAACATCACTGCCCTGCTGCATTAACGAACCAACTGCAAACCAAAGACTGTTTAATAACGAAAACTGATTCTTTTTCTGTTGGCGTAAAAATTTGTCAAATAAGTTAGGAGTAATTGTTGATTGATGCCGTTCTGTTAATGCAAGCTTACTCTGTAAAACCTGTGGATCGTTTCTTCTACTACCATCGCGGCGCCAACATTTTCGCCTTTCATCAATTTTACTTACATCGTCATACCTTAAGTAAATTTTTTAGCATATAATTTGTGCTATAGTCCTTCCTTCATGATAAATTTTACTACCACTCATAAGGTGAACATTTGGCTAGAATCCACATTGTAGACGCTACTCCAATATATGCAATACCAAGTGCTGACCAAACAGACAGTGAAAGTGGTTCCTAAAAATTTTTTATAAATCAAGTACATTTTATTATTCGGAATTTTTCTACCATAAACGTAAAAAAATTACGCCCTGGAGTAAAAGACCACTCCAAACCATCATCTGCACCTATTCCTCGTCGTAAAAGGATTGCAATACCCAAATGCATGAAAGGCAGTGTAAAATCTGTTAATGTAAATACATATTAAGATAACAACAGTAGAATAGAAGTTAATAATTAAGTAAATTGTTATGTATCTACCAACAACGGAGACACGGCTGTATGTTATAGTTAAAGCTGAGACTGAGAGATCCGCTTCATGCCTTTGTAATACTCCTATAATTCCATTCCAATGACCATATTCATCCTCAATTAGATAATTTTTTATGTTTTAGTGGCTGCAAAAAGTGAAATTACTTCAACTCCATAAGCACCGTCATCTACTTCGACTAATTCGTAAGTAAAATTCAACAATTCAGCCATTTCATGAAGTAGATCAATACAAAATCCTTCATAAGGTAAATTGTCGTCTTCAATTTCTTCGTTATTTAGTTCTTCAAAAGGTGGGCGCTGCTCACCAGCAGGCCATCCACGTTGTTGTTGTAAAATATTAAGAGTACTATCTTTTAATGAAGATTGATTATGAAAAAAGGTTGATTTTAACGATATTGGAGTGAGGAATCTACGCATAACAAAGGGTTCTTCCTATGTATTTAAATATTTTGTCAATATTAAACGCAATGAACTACGAGATAAACAACAGCTCTCAGCTTTTCACCTTGAAGATTAGGCAATCCACGTTCATCAAATTTAAAACGCCATTTATTTCGCTCCTTATATCGATTATCAAACTTCCAACTTCTTTTATGATCGTTCCACTCTCCTATCTGTTATAATAAAATTTTTATCCATATTATGTTTGTTGATTAACATATGTACCTCAGTAAAGCTGCCATTAGATAATCGAGTTATACCGATAATCGTTGCATCTTCCCGATGATTTTTTTTAATTTCATAAGCACTGTGAGTAATTCCTTCTTTTTTAATGTGCCTCATCTGTTCAATAACTAACATTCCATCAACCCACTGATCATCGGCGTCACATAGCAAGTGTTGTGCATGTGGTTCAAGTTGTTTTTGTCGGAGAATTGATAATGCCGAACCAATGATACCAACCGTTTTCATTGCCAAAATCAGATCAAACTTAACAAAAAGGTTAGAATGATATACCTATGTTATAAATTCACAGGTGGGATATATCAATACAATTTTAAGTATAAAGAATTTGAGTACAAAGTGACCTTTATTGGATGTGCGTGATGAATAAACTGGAATCCCGTAATATTACAGTGAAATTCTGGACCAAAGAAATCTTCTAACAAACGCAAATCCTTTTATAAAATTAATATACTTATTCTAAAATCTTACCATATTAGCAATCAGATATGAATTTCTGTTCTCAGTCATATTTAATTGACTCGCTTTAGTTAGAATAGAATGTACAGTGCCAAGATCTTCTGTATGGATAATCTAGAATTTGAGTGCATAGTTAGGTGTGCTAAATATTGCTTGGCGCCGTGATCCTAACTAAACAGTCTCCGATGGGGATGGCAAAGAATTACACTTAAGTTAAAATAGTTTTTCAGAACTGACCATATTTGTATTTCTTAACACCTCTCGAACATATTTTAGGAACATCGTATACCTATTTGAACGTCCCTCATTTGGAAGTTGTAAAACTTTATAAGTTAATCGAGAATTAGGAGAGGATTGCCAGATTCCAAAAAGAGGTAAAAGATTAGTCAAATCTAAATTTTCAGTAAATATTACTTGTAATTAATAGCTATATTATAATTATAACCAGCGGGATTTTTGTAAAGCATAGTAAAAGAGCTCCACATCATTCTATTAATAAGATCAACAATTGCTTTACCCAAAATATCAGATGCTGGACCTATTTTGAGAACAAATTGATTAGCTAAAAATATAAAGTTCATGCTTAATTTAAAATCTAATTACCGAAATCATAAATTGGTAAGCTGTCAACAAGACAAGGTATTCTTAAACGTTTACACCTTTAAATGCTAATTTTAAATTATCTTGTATTAAGAGATTAAACTAATTACATGCTAAAAAGAGTACGATAATCGGAAGACTCATGTTTTTTCCCATTATAATGTTCATTAGGTATTCTTCCGCTAAAAGGTATATAGATTGCTACAATATTTCGTTGAGCAATATCGCAGAAACGAATATCCACACTTTTTAATTAAAATTAAAAATATAAATCTGGTGTCTCAAAATATATTAGTCAGCAAGCAAGTAAGCCAAAAAATATAAAAGAAATATTACTTTGCTGTTGAGTCCGAAGGGTTAATCAGATCAAAAGTAAAGTCTAATTCTTTAGCGTGTTTAGCATTCCACTCTTCGATGGAATGCCTAATTTTTTATTTTAAATTTTTAAATACATATGTAATAAACAGTCAAATAACCTATAATTACCTTAAATTTCTCCAGTGCTGAGTGTCAGAACTATGCAGTGTTCCTAAAATAATTATGTAAAGTACGGCTTAAATGTTAAAATTTTAATATTTTTTTATATAAAATTATTTGCCAATATTAAAGATTTTAGAAGGTTGATATAGGGTGTTAATCAAAGGAAGTAAAGTAAATATCCATATAAGTAATAATTGGCAATCCATTATGCAAATAACTGAAAATTTAATCCGATTTGTAAGCATATAAATATAGTAATGAAAATTTTAACGTGAATGTTAGTAGAGATTTTATTTATTTAAACAAATGCATTTTAAACACAAATTTTGTTCCCTAGAGAATATAATTGGATAAAGGAAAAGTAACAAACCAAATTAAATTTAAAAGAGGGAGTGTTTAGAGGAATGAGAAATTTAATAAAAAGAGCTTGAAATAGAATTAAATACATAAGATTTGTATATGATTGACCTGTCGAAAGGGTAAAGTAATACAAAATTTTCAATAGTCTTTCAATGTTAACATCAGACATTTTTGCTCAATATTTTCTGCTGCTGTTGAAAAAATTCAGGGCACTAATCATTTGCCAAAACTAATTTTAAGTGTTAGAACAGTTGCAACTTGTTATTACTTAAAGGATATCAGGCATGAAGTGCAACATTGGTGGATAACAAGAATGGCATCAAATAATGTGGAATAACTAACTAAGTGGGCAAAAAAAAAATTCAAACTGGCTTGCAGAAAATCCTTATATTGTAAAGAGATAAATAGGTAACGCCGACTATGTCGTGACACGACCCTGCAGGTACCCCCAGTTCATGTCAAATATTTTAGGATTTTAACAGCTTTTACAGAAAACAAAATAAGTACAAAGATAAGAAGTAATGTATCCGTTTACAGTTAAATAGTTTTTTTTAGCTTAATTGTTTGGCATTCTGGTATTTTTCAATAGAAAAGAAAAGAGAGTGTAGTTAGGGAAATAGAGAAAACTTCTTGAAAGTTCTTGTTTCTTTTTCGCTTGCAAATCGATGTTTACAACGAAACTTCCCATAAGTAAAAATATTGTAGTTTATAATTAATGTCAGCAAATGTTTTCACCTAAATTTCTCCATCTGTATATGATGCAAGAGCTCAAATTTAATCGCAACAGGAAGTGAGCATTAGCTGACAAATAGAAGAAATGAAGCAATTGCAAGGTGAACGTTTCGCTGATAAGCATTAGTTTGGATTTGTAATTCACAAACAGAGGAAATGGGACCAGGTTTGTTTTTTTTATAAGTTTAAGAAGGGAAAGAAAAAAGAACGAGAGATAAAGGAAGGGAGGAAAAAGAAAATGTAATTAACTGAAAAATAAACTAATACTCAACCTGTCAAAAAATGCCAAACTTTGAGCGCTTGTAACTTTTTAGTTCATCAGGAAGGGCCGAAAAAGAAAAAAATTGGCAATAGGAAACCGACCTTTCTCTACACGATGGTGTCCATTACAAGGCAAAATTTTTTTGACAGTTAGCTATTGTCCCTTGTAAGTGAGTCAGACTTCGAGAAAAATGAAGAAAAAGATAATGTAATACTTGAAGACACCGGCATGTTTTATTGTGATACGCCTGGAGATGACAATGAAACAGCTAGCTGTAGTTCCGGTGGTGGATGTTCTTTTTCTTAGTCTTCTTTAGCACAAACTCCGCCACTTAGCCATCAACTACAAAAAAGAACAAAATCTTCAAATAAAACACTTAGCTTTGATATTACTCCTCCATTATTGTCCTATGCAGCTTTAGTTAATTCTCCAATCAAAAATTTTGATCTTTTACAAACTTCAGGCGAAATTGGCGAGAATGCATTAGCTAAATCTGTTCCATGCGATAGGTCTATTAAATTTAAGGGATTTGAAACGTACATTCTGTCTTTACAAACAAACTTTCGAACTAAATTAAAAGACCTCTGACACATTTCTGGGGTTTTGAATTCTTCACATCAAAAATTATACACTTATTACTAGAAATGGTTTTATTTTTTAGAATTTTTGCTCAAGTACCAGGCCGACTTTCATTACTTTCTAACGTTGTCAAATATAAAATGACTGTTGGTGAAGTTAAAAGGTTTTTTCCAATTACTTTTTAAATATATTATCATTTAATTTTAGGCGATTGATGGGGCCTGAATCCTTTAATTTTAGGTAATTTTAATAGTTTAATTTAAATCCCTTGTTTTAAAGTTTATTAGGGGCCTTGTTGAGAAGAGCAAAAATGCCAGAGAAAAGCCAGATGCTTGTTGAAGAACTGAGCCAAGTAGGCTTATCAATTCCACGTGGACGAAGGCGCCTTTCACAAATTACCTTATTATCGGCATTAACAGAAGCGGAAAGCTTACAGCTTGTTAGTTATTTCAAAAAGGTTTATTGTTCTGTAAAATTTAAAAAAACCGGATTTTAAATTTGTCTTATTAGATTTGTGAAAATGAGTTTCCTGTCAAACTTATGGCTTTTGAGGCACTTCATTCAGTAAAATAAAATCTACAAATATTCCTGGGAATTCCTGAATGGAATGATGACAACGCGATTCGGCTTCAAAAGTTGACGGCTGCAATTCGATTGACAAATCAATTTTTGGAGCTGCTTTCTGGAGACAGAAGTCTAAACTCACAATCAGAAAATGGTTGACTGATGCTTTTGAATGAGAACTATTTTTATTTAATTGAGTTGAAACTTTTTCTCCTTTCAATTATCACAATGGCAGTTGGTACACAATAAGTTTGATATGCCATATCATCAACGGAAATGAATGAATTTGGCCGACAATGCAAGAATGGGACTGAACAACCTACACGTGATCAGGTCGATATTTCAGTAGGGGTGGTTTTGGCAATTTGACATTGGTTTTGTCAAGCTATAGCTTTAGGTACAGTTACTTAAGGTTGTATGAGTATGGCTTTAGGTACAGCTACTTAAGGTTGTATGAGTATAGCTTTAGGTACAGTTTACTTAAGGTTGTATGAGTATAGCTTTAGGTACAGTTTACTTAAGGTTGTATGAGTATGGCTTTAGGTACAGCTACTTAAGGTTGTATGAGTATAGCTTTAGGTACAGTTACTTAAGGTTGTATGAGTATAGCTTTAGGTACAGTTACTTAAGGTTGTATGAGTATGGCTTTAGGTACAGTTTACTTAAGGTTGTATGAGTATAGCTTTAGGTACAGTTTACTTAAGGTTGTATGAGTATAGCTTTAGGTACAGTTTACTTAAGGTTGTATGAGTATAGCTTTAGGTACAGTTTACTTAAGGTTGTATGAGTATAGCTTTAGGTACAGTTTACTTAAGGTTGTATGAGTATAGCTTTAGGTACAGTTTACTTAAGGTTGTATGAGTATAGCTTTAGGTACAGTTTACTTAAGGTTGTATGAGTATAGCTTTAGGTACAGTTTACTTAAGGTTGTATGAGTATAGCTTTAGGTACAGTTTACTTAAGGTTGTATGAGTATAGCTTTAGGTACAGTTTACTTAAGGTTGTATGAGTATAGCTTTAGGTACAGTTTACTTAAGGTTGTATGAGTATAGCTTTAGGTACAGTTACTTAAGGTTGTATGAGTATGGCTTTAGGTACAGTTTACTTAAGGTTGTATGAGTATAGCTTTAGGTACAGTTTACTTAAGGTTGTATGAGTATAGCTTTAGGTACAGTTTACTTAAGGTTGTATGAGTATAGCTTTAGGTACAGTTTACTTAAGGTTGTATGAGTATAGCTTTAGGTACAGTTTACTTAAGGTTGTATGAGTATAGCTTTAGGTACAGTTACTTAAGGTTGTATGAGTATAGCTTTAGGTACAGTTACTTAAGGTTGTATGAGTATGGCTTTAGGTACAGTTTACTTAAGGTTGTATGAGTATAGCTTTAGGTACAGTTTACTTAAAGTTGTATGAGTATAGCTTTAGGTACAGTTACTTAAGGTTGTATGAGTATAGCTTTAGGTACAGTTTACTTAAGGTTGTATGAGTATAGCTTTAGGTACAGTTTACTTAAGGTTGTATGAGTATAGCTTTAGGTACAGTTTACTTAAGGTTGTATGAGTATAGCTTTAGGTACAGTTTACTTAAGGTTGTATGAGTATAGCTTTAGGTACAGTTTACTTAAGGTTGTATGAGTATAGCTTTAGGTACAGTTACTTAAGGTTGTATGAGTATAGCTTTAGGTACAGTTACTTAAGGTTGTATGAGTATGGCTTTAGGTACAGTTTACTTAAGGTTGTATGAGTATAGCTTTAGGTACAGTTTACTTAAAGTTGTATGAGTATAGCTTTAGGTACAGTTACTTAAGGTTGTATGAGTATAGCTTTAGGTACAGTTACTTAAGGTTGTATATATTTTTTCAATTGCCAATAATCCTCATATTTTTATTCTATCTGTAAGCCTGTTTTAAATTTCATGAAATACTGCTTTGCCTGGCTTGATTTGTTCATAAGCAACTAATTGGTCAGTTCTCCTAGATTCTGTAATACCAGCAGCTACTTCAACATTATATAAGCGGATGCTTAACCTGTAATGTCTGAATGTGTGCTCTATCTGATTGTTATTGGAATCAAATGGAATAAACACGTTTAGACAGTACCAAGTTTTTTTACTTTATTTTGTTTTAAAAGTTTGTTGGACAATAAGTCCCTTTTAATATTTTTTTTGTCATTTTAAGAACCTGTAGTAGTAGTTTTTTTCTACCATAGCTCTAAGTCTTTGTAAATTAAATTTAAATTTTTCAAGGCAACCGAGCAACGTCTCCTTACTTTTTTTTACTAGCAGCAAATCCAGTCAATTATGGAGCTCCTTGTAAATTAAATTTTTCAGAAGCGTTAGCTGCAAGGCTTTACATAATTGGACAGATAGAAGCAGCGTACAACTTACTGGAACCGATCAAATGGGGAAGGAATTTCTTTGAATTGAATAAGGAAGCGTTTAATTTGTATTCCCAGGTTTATTTTATTATTAACAAAATTAAATTTAAATGGAGGACACTGCACAATATGACAGGTTTTTTCAAATTTTTGGGTTTGGAATCAGATTTTTAAAATTTTAGTTTTCCTGGACAGAAATAGAAGCCACAGGTGTGGACAGTTATGTTGGCTGGAAGAGAAGAAAATTAAAAGAGATAGTTGTATTTTATGCTCCCAAGAGAACCAATAATTATTGAGGTTTAGGTCTCAAATTTGCTGATTCACAACTGCTTCTTTACTGCTGCCTTGCTGAGAATCTACGCTTTTGATGTTTTGGTTGTGTTTTGTTGAACATTAACTCCCAAACTTCACTACCGGTTGGTTGGAGGCACGCCCCGTGGTGGAAAATAGATCCTACTGGTAGGTATCTCATATTGGTGACGTCTATTGCTTCACGCTCTAGTTCATGGATAAGAATCAAGGGTGATATCTCCGTGGGTGAGGGACAAACATCCTGCGGTGATGTCTTCGCTGACTTTGCTGGTTGGGAGTCGTTCCTCTACAAAATACAACTACAACAGCAGAGCGTAAATCCTCAGTAGAGCATCATTAAAGAGAAGTAATGTGGATCTGCACGTTTGAGCTTAAACCGCTTAATTCTGTGCTTCTCTTAGTTGAGCTAAGAATAATATTATTTTCATTTATTGATTTATGGTGATCTCTTTTGTCGTTATCTTATTATTTCACCATTTTTAATTATGTTTTCTAAATGTATTCAAGTGATCTGCCTGCCGCTCCACGTGCTGTTCGTTTGAAGAATATGTACACTGTTGGCGAAGGCTCTAAACTTTGGATTTCACTTTCTGCCACGAGCCAAAGGCTGTTATGTTTGATGGCATTGCTTCACACACACCACAGCTTCAGAGGATTATAATGCAGCTGTGTAGAACAAGGTTTTTAGATATTGCGATTTAAATTATCTTAGTGTGTGAGTGTCGTTTGTTTGTGTCGGATGCTTTATTTATTAGATCGTATTTGTGATAGAAAATTTGTTTACTTTTTGTTGTGAGTCTGGCTAATTTGTAGTGTGCTTGATTTTGATTATAAATAGTTTGGGTTCGGATCCTTTTTGTTTCTTTCATGATTTTAGTATTTTTTCGATGAACAAAAATTTTTGGGATGTTTAGAAAGTGTTTAAGATTGTAAAAATATTTTTTTAGCACCCGCACAACTTGTTTCTTTAAACTTTAAGCCCTAACAAATCATTTAAATTTATTTTTAGGTCATTTCAGAGTTCTCTACATATCCTGGAACATCAGAGGGAGCTTTAGAAGGTTTGGGAAGATTCAAAAAGGAGGTTGTGAATTAAACAACGGTTTATTTCAATTATTTTTATCTATTTTGTAATAACATCTGTTTTAGAATAAAATATTGTAAACGTTTTGTTTTTGATTAAGTGAAATTAGATGTTTCGAAACTTAATAAATAGAAGTGGAAAGTACGGTGGTAATTGGTGCCGTGACCCGACATTTCGGTAATGGCGACATTTCGGTAATTAACTTACATTCAAATTTTCGGTAAATGACATCTAATCCAAGCAGATTCTGTCGTCCATACTTCCGATCCCTTCCCATACGATTAATAACCTTTAATTTTGTATTTTACCTAAATTTAGGTGGTAATTAATGCAGGATCAGGAGTAATGGAAGGAAAGACGCCATTTGGCACAAAGGTTTAATTTTTTATTTAATTTTTAATTTAATTTTTAATTTTATTTAAATTTTATTTAGGACATTGATACACATTTCAGATGACTGGTGTAACGTTGCCAACCGAGATCGTCCATCATTAGCAATATGATGAATGTTGTACATGGCTACACTCGGAATTGAAGGGCTTAATCATCCTCCATCAATTCTAAAAGTACTTATGAAGCAATTAGGAAAATTTTAAGGAAAAGCTGGTCCTTGTTCCAAGGTTTTAGTTTTTAAATTAAATTGTTGAACAACTTTGTAGTTTATTAAGCATATTTGTACCGAAATGTACAATTTTTAACTATTTACCAAAATAACATTACCGAAATGTCGGTTACCGAAATGTCGCCATTACCGAAATGTGGTGGAGCCATTGGTGCTGTATTTAGCGTTGAAAAAAGTCGTTTCAACGTCAAAAGGAAAAGTGTCATTTCCTACTGTATTAGTTGATAATTGGTAAATTTGGCAATCAATATATTGATTTTATCGATTTTTATGGACTTAGAAATTATTTTAAAATCTTAGAAATTATAAAAAAATCATTATTCGATTTTTTAGAATTTCTAACTTTAAAATAATTTTTAAGTTTTGGATAATCAATAAAATCAATATATTGATTTTTTAGAATTTATATTTTACCAAAAAGCTATAGTGAAGGTTAGAGAAAAAAAGGAATCGCAAGAGGTCTACTCCTCATCGAAAATAAAATCTCAATTTTTTGGAGTGGAAATAATTATTTTAAGATTTTTACAAATCAATAAAATCGATATATTGATTTTTTAAATTTCTAACTTTTTAAAATAATTTTTTCAAGTCATGGAGAATCAATAAAATCGATATATTGATTTTTTAGAATTTAATATTTTAAAAAGATGATATTCTATGTTAGAGAAAAAAGGAATCTCAAGAGGTATAAAAATAAAATCTCAATTTTTTGAGTTCGAATAATTTTACTAAAAAAGGTGATACTGTAGGTTTGAAGAAAAGGAATTTCAAGAGGTTTACACCTCATCAAAAAAAAAATATCTCAATTTTTGGACTTGGAATAATTTTATTAAAAAAGATGATATTCTATGTTAGAGAAAAAAAGGAATCTCAAGAGGTTTACTCCTCAACGAAAACTATATCTCAATTTTTTGAGTTGGAATAATTTTACTAAAAAAGACAGTGTTTGTAAAATTAATGAAATTTTTTCTAAGTCCAAAAACTTTCTAAATTTTTTCTAAGTCCAGAACAAAAATATTTCTAAGTCCAAAAATCAATACGTATTTATTTTTTGACAAATTTAAATAGAGATTAATATAGTAAGAAAGGACATGTTTTTTCACACTGAAATGGCATAAACAAACTTTTTATTTTACTTAAAAGCCATTTCATCACAAAAATTGTTAAATGATTTTCTTACTGTAATCGAAAATTTTAGTATGAAAAGACACGATTTTAAAATAAAAACACTTTATTCACTAAAATAATATATAAAACAACTAACTATAAATGTTTGTTTTACGTCCGATCAATTGTTCTTCTCCATGTGTAGAGAAACATTGTTCATCACTTGAAAGAACATTTTCAGCTTCTTTTCTCCGTGTTTGTAAGCTTCCAAAGTCATCAAGAATTTCATACCATTGTGTCTATTTTAATAAAAAAATCTTTTCGGATAAAATTAAACCTCTTTATTGCCCTTTCCAAGATGTACAAGTCTACAGCTTTGTATTCAGGTTTTTGAGAAAATTGGCAAAGTCCAAAATCGATGTCAATCAAATCCAGATCGTTATCTCCCTAAATTAAAAAGTTACATCTAAAAAGGTCTAATTAACCTAAAATAAATTAAAACTTATTTATTCTAACGATTTAACCAATAAAAACGTATTTTTGATTTTTCCCATCAAAATAAAAAAACAAGTTCCGAATTCGATTCGAACCATTACCACTCAATGGTAACGTAACATAAGACCTTACCCGTATACCATGCTATCCTGACAAGATTACTTATTTTCTTCCTTATAAATAATTATAAATATCATCGATATCCTATTTCATGCCTTATGAAATTTTTCTTGTAAATATAAGAAATTTTAACCTATGTTTCTTCCTTCGCAATGACCAAAACATTCGAAGTGATCGAATCTGCATGAATCAGGCCAATTGAATGCATATTTTAAATTATAGAGCCAAGTTTGTCCAGAACTTAAAGAAACACATGAAAAGACAAGTTAAAAGTTCTTTTAAAAACTTTTAAGCAAACCTCAATGTCTTCTTTATGACAATTTTGTTGTACATCGTGCAGAAAATGTTCTCCAAGCAACAACCGGAAACTACTCAAGCTCTGAGCAAAACTACGTGGGTATGTAGTTTGACTCAGAACCGAGCGTTCCCTGGCAAAAATTCAATGAACACAACGCTGACACCACCTTTTGTCCGTGAACACTGCGCTAAACAGCATGGTTCAAGAACAAAGGCCTGCCAGAAATGGATTCAAAGAAAAGCCAAGCCTAATATTCAACGAACACAACGCTGACACCACCTTTTTCCTTGAACACGGCGCTACACAGCATGGTTCCAGAGAAAAGGCCCGCCAGAACTGGATTCATTGAACACGATTTAATGCACACTGCTCCGACACCCACCATTTGTGAACCCAATTAGAAACTGGCAGAGCCTGGTTTAGTGTAACTCAATTAGCAACTGAAAAAGCCTGGTTCCATTGAACCCTATTAGAAACTGGCAGAGCCTGATTTAGTGTAACTCAATTATCAACCGACAGAGCCTGATTCAGTGAACACTACAGATGTTGGTTCTATACCGAACTCGATACTCCATCGGGAGGTTCTACAGAACTCGTACTCCACCAGAAGGTTATAGAACTGGTTCTCATTCAGGAGGTTCTACAGAACTCGTACTCCACCAGAAGGTTAATAGAACTGGTTCTCATTCAGGAGGTTCTACAGAACTCTGTACTCCACCTGGAGGTGTTCTACAAATGCAACATTCGGAGGGTTCAAACAAATCGGGCAAAAGTGAACTCGGCATTAAATTTAATAAACAATAAAATGTAAAAGAATGTAAAAAGAAACCTTTAATTCTATCAGTAGAGATAGAAAACACAAAGTTGACCATCGAAATCACCATTCATTATCAGCCAGCAACTTCTCCAATTCTTTGGACAGCCCAAGTAGGTCCATTTCTACAAACTGATCACGTTTCTAAATTAAAGTTTAAATATTTTTCTTAGGAACAAAATCAAACCTGATAAGCCTTTAAAATTGACCGGGAACACAGAAACACGTGGAAGCAAGACCAGAAATGCAGGGTACAAACAACAGTAGAAGACATTGTTTTCATCTCTAATTCTCTGTCACAAACTATTTCGCTAGTTATGTCTTGCGAATAGTTGGCGTAGAAAGTTCTAGAAAAAACAGAATGCCAATTAGTTGGTCAAAACTTAATAAAAAAACCTGACAAACTTCAATATCGATCTGATCAAAGATGGGAAATTTGTACAAGACAAAACATGCCAACCTTAAGAAAAAATCTCGAAACTTCTGGTCATCTCTGCGGTGTAATCGATGAGTTAACCGGTTCCATCTATTAAAAGCCATTTCATCACCAATAAAGTAACGATTTTTACTGTAATACGACCCCGTTAGTGTACAAAACCCAGATTTTTAAATAAAAATACTTTATTTACTAAATAATATATAAAATAACAAACTATTGAATATTTAGTTTACATCCGATCAATTGGTCTTACTCCAAGTATAGAGAAACATTGTTCCATTACATCCGCCACTACTTCACAAAGTACAAGTCTATTGTAGTTGATGTTTACTCGATCTGCACCATCTAATTATTTTAAAAATATGTAAAATGCTTGGTAAAAGTCTCTAAAATCCAAAAAAGATTTAATTAAACTAATTTCTAATTAAAAAAGACATTTTAAAAGTTTTACAAGTGAAAAATAAAGAATAGAACCCAAAAGGAGTCGAACCACGAGCTGGCGGTTAGTAATCAAACAAACTACCACCATACCACAGCCGAACATACTTATATCTACTTATAAATCAGATATAAAACCAAGAATATACAAATTTCAAAGTACTTCCCATAACTCAAAGATTTCCAAATACTCTCAACCCCGGAAATAAGTTCTTGTTTGGATTTTAAAGAGTTTTCGATACTTAATAAATAAATATACAAAATAAACCGTCTTTAGTACCAGTAGTTTTACTAATAACATAGCATTCCTTATAGAAATCATGAAAAAGTGTTGCAAGTTCATACACATAATCGCATATTTTGCTGATGTGAAGAGTTACAACCGTGTTAAGTACGCAATCAGAGAACTTGAGTATTTGTTTGGCCAAACGGACTTCTCTGGGATGCTCCAATGGAATAATTCCTTCGGTAAGTTTGGCAATGTAATTGTTGATTTCATTCCTGTCAACATTGGCATTTCGGGCTATCGATCTTAATAAATTAAAACCTTAATAAACAGGGAAATGATGAGAAGTTTTAACTGAATTAACCTCAAGAAAATTCCCTATTTTTTGACAAATTCAAGGATTTAACCAACTATAGACTATTTTTTGATTATAAAACTATTTAAACCTTATACGCGTGTAAGCATAAAGAAGATAAACAGCAGTGTTTCCACGATCATCCAGCATCTAAAAGATTAAAAATAAACAAATTAAGGACACAAACGAAAAACTAAAAGAGAACAAACATTTTAATTTATAGAAAAAACCTCAGAAAATTTTTAAAAATTAAGACAAAACCCTTTCGAAGGAAAAGACGTAATCAGCAATTCGGGATTGTGACAAATCAGCATATTTAATACATCCATAAGCGAGTGATTCAGCTGCTTTAATCAGTTGTTCATTCGATTCAAAGTTCTAAAAATAAAAATAATTAGAATCGAACCCAAAAACGATGCAAAAAAGACCCGCGCTAACCAGATATACAACACGCTATTAACATTTATACCATTTAAACTTCTATAAACTATAAAACTGCCCCATTTTTTGCGTAGCCAGTGAGAAAGGATACCCAACATTTCTATAAAATTATAAAGAAACCGTTTCTCGTGCACGTAATTTTTCTTCTGCTCTACGAACTCCTTCATCTAACAGGTCCAAAAGTTTGATGGTATCTCCCGAACGGGTTTTGAACTTCTTCCTTTTAATTAAAATCAAAATAAGAATTAAAGTGAACAAAACAAACTTGTTTCACCCAAAACTAATCCAAACTGTACGTGTTCAACTCTTTTTTCATCCGCTGAATACCACCCTAACTTTTGAGCAGCGGCATAGATTGTCTAAGAAAAAGATTTTAATTTAGTTTTGAAGAGAATATAAGTCCAAAAATTAAAAAATTAAAAAATAAAGTAAAGAATCGGTTCAGAACAACACGCATACTTTTTTCACGTTAAAGAATTTATTACAATTTTTATGTCTTAGGAAAGAGCTCGACTCTAGGATCCTTTTCGATAATTGGACCGAAAAGATAAATCAAACCAAAAGATGTTAAACGCGGAAAACAATCGCTGTGGTTCCTCACCGTTATCGTGTTGCAACTTTTTTGATATGCTCTAACTGGAACAATAAACAGAAAAAACAGTTATATAAAGCTTTCGAGTAATACACAAAATGATCAGACCAAGTCGGGAATAAAAAATAGGAACCAAAAACAATCGCCGACTCCTATTTACTCTCTGAAAACATTCCCTTACTTTCTAACAATAAGAATATAAAAATAAATCTAAAAAAACCTCCAAATGTTCAGACTGTCCTCTATCAACAACATACAAAATCCAATCAGCCTTTTCTTCAAACAGTCTTTGCTTAATTGTAGCCAAATCACTGGTGTCATAAGTAAATCCTCCATCACTTTTTACAACAGTTAAAGGAACATTACGCCCTTCAATAAACATTAATTTACGTCCTTCCTCTTCCTTCAAAACTCCTCCATCTTTTGCAAATTCTTCTACTAGAGAAACCATTCTTGAATGATAAAAAGATTCTCCTCTTTCTACCAAATTTTCAATGTCTAAACGTTGATAGATTCTTGCAAGTTCTAAAAAAAACTATTTATCCTTTTAAAAAGCTTTAAAAACATTGTCTACTTATATCGCAAATAACTTTCCAAGCATCAATAAATTCCTTGTCTCTATTCTGCAGTTTAACAACAAATTGGTACGCACGCGCCTTGAAGTCAGCGTCCTCATCAAACTTAAGCTTTGATTCCTATAAAAAAGCAAACAATTGGATATTAAAAGAAAGGAATTGGACCCTCCCTTACATAAAAAGGCTTTTCCCAATCAAAATATGAACTAAGTAAACCTTGTAAAACGTCTGCAGATTCTCAATCTTAGGCTTTTCAACCAAATAATTTGGAAAACGGTCACGCAAATAAGCAATTAACATCCCAAATTGAGTCCCCCAATCACCAATATGATTAATACGCAAAACCTAAAACTTAAAAAATGACAAAAAAGAACGAAAATAAACCGAAAATCCAATAAAATCAAGCAAACGAGCTATCGAATCGCCAATTATGGTTGATCGAAGATGTCCAACATGCATCTGTTTTGCAATGTTTGGCGAAGAATAGTCAACTACAACATGTCTTTTTAAGATTTTTGGGATTGAAACACACTAAATCGAGTCAATTTTGAATTAAAAATTTAACATCATAAAAACAACCTTTGCATAAGCTTCTGTTATTTTCTTCCCCAAATGTTTTGTATTCAAAAAATATTAATATATCCATTTACATTGTCATACTAGAAATTTGTGTTTTAGTTTAATGTAATTACTTTAAATTTCTTAACCTTTTCATCTAAAGGAATTAATTCCAAATTTTTAACTAGTTCAGTCGCTTCATTTGGGGATGTTTTCCCTTTATTTTCAGCAACCAAATGACGAGCAATTTGAAAACAGGAATCAAATTGATAATCTCCATATTTTGGATTAAATGTCTCTTTAACATTTACAGGATGTAACCAAGTTGGAAAAAACTGGAAAAAGAAAATTTAAAAGGGAAATTTGAAAGATTATAAAACAACAGGCCTAAAATTAATTCAAACCAGGTAGCTATGTAACAAAAAATTAAAAAAAACTTTCTGATGGCTACCGAAAAACAATTCAATTTCTCAATAATCGAATCGGGCACTTTTGAAGAACAGGGTGTTTTCCTGCGGAATTTTTTTGCGGACAACTTATTATTTATTCTTATTCCTAAGGCAATAAGAGGTGGTATACATTGACTTTTATTCACACAAATAAGATCATGATTGACAATTGTGAAATTAAATAGAAAAAACAGTCTGGTCCTTTAAAACGCTGTCTCCAAACAAATTCATGAATATAGCTTCCATTTTTAAGAGTTTGAATCATTTTATTGAATAATTGATTAATAAAAATTTAAATTGCTAGGTCAGAAACATTTACACCTATTTATTAATCCTTATACACCCTTATTTGCCTTAGGAAAAAGTCAAACATAAATAACATAAATAATAAGTTGTCCGCAAAAAAAAGTCCGCAGGAAAACACCCCGTTCTTCAAAAGTACCTCGAATCGCCATAATCTTCATGTTTACGTTCCAGTAGCGTAAATTGAAGAAGAATCGTTTTTTAAAGACTTTGTGTTTTTAATTAATTCGGAACAAGCAATTTGACATAAAATTGTTCTCTGCGCCTTTACAACAGTTGTAATCAAAGGAAAAATAATTATAGCAGAAAATACTTTTGAAACAGAGAGAACCTTTAAAAAATAAATATAAGAAAAAAAGGTACTAAAATAAACCTTTAACTTCTCCCAGATCTCTATTTTGCTTTTAGAATCAAGTTCAGTTGCTTTAAGTTTGGTTAACAGAGAATCTGTGTCAAAAGATTGATCCAACTTGGCTCTTAATTGATCACCCAGTTTACATAAAAGCTTATCACATGCCTGTTGATTCAATTCAATCATCAATTTGAGACGTTCCTTAAGTTAAATTTATTAACGAAAATGTTGAATTAGGGTGCAGCCCCGTCCTCCGAAACCAAGATTACCGACATTTTTAGGTGTTTTCCCCTACCCAAACTCCGACATTACTCACCGACGATCCCAGACATTTCCTCCCACGATGGGTCGGGGTGAACCTATTTGAACGAATTGAAAATTGTTAAACTTGTTAGCGTGTTAAACAATTTTCTCCATAAAAATGAAAAGAAACCGCCCTTAATACCAGACAAGGTTATGGGCACCGAAACATCTAGTTCATCCTAAACCTAATTTAGCAAAGTAAACCTCATCCAAGCATTCCTCTCTCTGTTCACCCGCATTATTCCAAAAAGAGAAAGGTTGACTAACAAGATTGCAAAATTCAGTAGATTCTAATAAACGATTGGCACCATAATATGTTCCAATTGCAGCGACTGTTCCCGCAGCAATTTTGCGTTTATGGCGTTTAATAAAATCAAAAGTGGAGAACATTCAATAATTAACTTTAAAACTTCTAAAAGATAAAGTCGTTTTAATAATATGTAAATCTAAAAAACGATCAAAGAAAGAAAAAATTGACGTAAAATTGATCAATATCTAGATCTTGTTTACATCCCAGACTCAAAGTGACCTTATTGATTTGTAAATTTGAAATTTTCCCACGAAATAAACATAATGCCAAATAAAGAAATGACGCGTGTATGTAATTTTACTCATTCGAATGAAGTTTTTCAGATTTTCAGTTTGAGGTGCGCACCTTTTTTTCATTTTTCTCGTGTTTTTACGTGATTTTTACGTGTTTTTATTGTTTTTCTTATTGTGTTTACTTTATATTATTGTGTTTTTAATTGTATAATCGCTCCCGACCCGCGCGCGCTTAAAAAATTAAAAAAAAACTTAAATTTTAAAAATTAATTTTCTTTTTTAACCTTTCATTTACAGCACGGCAGTGGCCTACTACTTGCTGTACGTGTCTACATTAAGATTTTTTATTTAATTTAATTTTTATTTCTATAATTGAATTTAATTTTTGAACTTACAGGGTGTGCTCGACAACTGGCTGATGTGCTCGTCTGGACAATGGAAGAAAATGCTTGTGCAGCAGCTCTGCAGAAGGACGATGGTTGTGGTGTGGTTGCCCTTTTTATTTTTATTTATTTTTTTAATTTAAAATATTTAATTATTTTTAATTTTAAAATTTTTTTCTTAGGCTAGGGTTTTTTAGGTTCATCGACAGGCTCGTCAACCGCTGCGGCTGTTTGCTGGCTCTTCAGCACTCAATGGTTTTTTTATTTTTCTCAACTTTTCTTATTTTTTATTTTTAGTTCAAGGACGATGTTCAGCATGGACAATGCATCAACGCAAGGACGATGTTCTTCACGTTTTTTTAATTTTTTTAATTTAAATACATAATTTTAAATTAATTTTCTAGTTTAGGATTTTTTTAGCGTTCCAGGTGCGTCTACAGCTTCTTGGTTGGATGGTGGAATTGCTCTTCATGGATTGCTCGTCTTCATCTGGCTCTTGTAACTTTCAAAAAAATAATAAATTAAAAAAATTGCGCCAAAAATATGCTTCCCGCGACCCCTTCCCTTCTTTCGTTCATTTCGCTTATTTCGCATTTTTCTTGTTTTCATTTTTTGCCTTTAACTTTTTTTACAGCTATTTAGAAATGATCAACATGAGTGGGACAACAGAAAGAAAGCAACAAAGATGGAGGTTCAACAACATCAGGATCAACAGGTTTTTTGTATAAACGAGAAGAGGGGTTGAATATAAGCCAGGAGAGATTTTAGGGGTATGGCCGTTGAGAAATAATTGGACGTTAAGGTTGTTCTAAAAAAGTGACGCCACTCTTTTTTAAAATTTGTTTTGGCATAATGTTTATTTACTTCGTTTTGTCACCATATTCTGTTCATAGGTTAGAGAAAAAAAAGATAAAGTTCTACTTTTATAAAAAAGCTTTTCGTTTTGAGTCCCATTTTTTCTATTTTTTATTGTAGATTTATTTTAGTTTAGCCTTTCAGGCAACGTTGTTGTTTAATTTTTATGCTTCCCTCTTATTAAAGTTCAGTTTGAATTTTAGATTTTCAATTTTACTTGGAATTCTGCTTGCAAAGGTTAAATAGTACTTTCTCATTTATGCGGCCTACTACAAGTGCTGTTCAAGAATTCTCATCGAATATATTAGAAGATGCAGATTTAAGTGAAGAAGATGCCAAATTTCTTTTGAAAGCTTTAGGTTTACTTTTTAAGTTTATTTTCTATCAAACATTATGAAAAGACTAACTTCTTCTGAAACTTCGCCAAGCAAAAATGAAGTAGTTATGTATTCTCCCCTTTTTCTTTCCCCAAATAAAGCTTCTTTAACCGTTGCAATGGGAAGACGATATGGATTAGTTGGACCTAATGGAATGGGCAAGACCGCACTTTTAAAGCATATAGCAGCTAGGAAGCTTGCAATACCACCTAATATAGATATTCTATATTGTGAACAGGGTTTTTATTTCATAAGAAAAATGGGGAGTTTTCTTTATTTTTTGTTTTTTAGAAATTGAAGCAGACGAAACTTCCGCAATTGAAACAGTTTTGCGTTCGGATAAAGTTAGAATGGAGCTAATAAACAAAGAAGCTGAATTAATAACCAAATTAGAGATGGGTGATATAGCTGCTGGGGAACAATTACAACAGGTTTCTATTGAATTAAAAAATATTGGTGCAAGTTCTGCAGAGTCTAGAGCTAGAAGAATTTTGGCAGGATTAGGTTTTCTAAAGAAATGCAGGAAAAGGGTGTAAAGGATTTTTCTGGTGGGTGGAGAATGCGTATATCTCTTGCTAGAGCTTTATTTTTGGAACCTACACTTTTGTTATTGGACGAACCTACTAATCATTTGGACTTATTTGCTGTTATTTGGCTTGACAAGTATATTTCTTTATTTTATTTATAAAGGCAAATTAATAAAATGTTAAAAAATGAGAAAAAGAGTAAATTTAGTCGTATAAAAGTTTTCCTTGGTTTACGGGTTTAAAATAAATATAGTAATTTATTGGACATTTTTACAAAAAATTGACATGAAGAAATTTTTTTTAATTTAAGTTATCTTCAAATTTGGAAGAAAATTTTATTAATTGTTTCTCACGAGCAGTTTTTTCTTGATAATATATGTACAGACATTATTCACTTGGATAATCAGAAACTTTATTACAAAGGAAACTATAGTAATGTGTTTTTTATTAAGCATTATTTAAAAATAAACTTGATGGGTTTTAAGTTTATTTAAAATTCTGGTTTTTAAGTTATTTAATTTTCTGTGTTTTAAATTTATTTAATTTTCAGTGTTTTAATTTATTTTAAATTCTGATTTTTATGTTTAAGTTTATTTCGATTTCTGATTTAATTATTTCAGCTTCATTCAAAAAAATGTATGAACAAAAATTATGTGAACATTTAAAGTCTTTATGAAAACCAACAAAAACAATTGTATGCATTAAAGAAAGGAGGTAAAAGTGGAAAACAAGCAGAGGAAGAAATTAAAGGAAGAATGAACATGAAACAACAAAAAGCTATTGGAAAGAAGGGTGAAAGAGGTTCAACAACTATTGGAGATGAAGGTTTTTAATTTTGAAAATTTTGATTTTTTAAAGAATTATTTTTAAAGAGGATGCTCCACCACCAGAACTTCTTCAAAAAAATTAAAGGATATTCTGTAAAGTTCACCTTTCCTGAACCAGCAAAGTTGGCTCCATCTGGTTTGGGATTACATGGTTATTTTTATATCTTTTAAACTAATTTTTTTGTTATTTTTTAGATGTCTCCTTTGGCTATGGCAAAGATAAATTTTTGTTTAAAAATGTAGATTTTAGTGTTGACATGGATTCAAGAATTGTAATTGTTGGACCTAATGGAGTTGGAAAATTAACTTTATTAAAATTATTGAGTGGAAAATTGGCCCCGGTTTTTTTAATTATTTAATTTTTAAAATTGTTAAACTTTTCAGAATAACGGTGAATTAGTTAAGCATCGACAACTCAGAATAGGATGGTTTGATCAACATTCAAATGAATCATTAAATGGTGAACAATCTCCTGTTGAATATTTAATGGTTAAATTCTCATTGACTTGGTAAATTAATTTTTTCCACATTTTATTCCTTGCAATAGATATTTGCCGAACGAAAATGCTGCGAACTTGACCCATCAAAACTGAGACCTGGAGAATCGATTGATCAAAACTTTGTGAGAATTTTTTTCTATAACTCTAAAAAATCAAAATGAGGAAGTAATGTGCCGAATTGAGGTTGAACGCTTTCAGGTGATTTCGTGAAATTTTTCTATTGGCCAATGCATTTTAGTTTGATATTCTTATTGGAACTAATTCGACTGCAATTGACGAATAAAAATATGTTTGCTAGTTGGATGAGTCTTATATTAGGCCGAAGAGCATGTTGGCATCTTCACACAAAAGGTCATGGGGCGAAGTATGGCGTTTTTAATGGTATAGTTTTTATTTTCTAATGCATTTTTTATAATTTTCGGGTGGTTTTTGGTTACAATCCTTTTTCCATCTGACAAAATGTAAATTCCCATTTTTGTTTCTGGCGAAAAGTCTATTGATGTAAAGTGTATTGATTTTTGTGGGTGGGGGTCTACTTTGGTTTGTTTTTTGAGAGTGTGATGGTTAAATGAAAACTAGAGTTAATTGTGAGTTAGGTTGCGTGCTTGTTTGGTTTTTCCTTTTTCTGTATAGTTGTTTATTGATTTTTGTATTCACTATTTTCTTTTCAGTCATAATTTTAATAAGTTTCCTATTAATAACATGTCTTTGGACTGAGTTGAAGTTGGGCTACAAGTCCTTCGTCAAGGATATAATATGCTTAATCTCTTGATCCACCGAAAAAATTTAAATTATCTTCACTTGGATTACAACTTTAATTTAAAGGTTACTTATTCTTTTACGCCCTTTTAGTTTTCAACTTTTTTCTAGCCAGTAAAAACTTTGACAACAAAAGAACGAAAAAATCTCGCTTCGGAAATGCTTTTCATTTGTGTCGTGAAATCTTACGTCTTGCAAAACTCGTAGTAGACGCTCACGTTCAGTACAGGTTGAATAACGTTGATGCGTATCAGCTCTCTGATGGACTTCAATATATTTTTGCTCATGTTGGACAACTAACTGGAATGTACCGTTACAAATATAATTTGATGAGGCAAGTATGAATGTGCAAGGATTTGAAGCATTTGATTTATTATCGATTTAATACTGGACCTGTTGGTAAGAGATTATGTTTTTCTTTAAAAATTTAAACATTCAGGCAAAGGACCTGGCTGTGGATTTTGGGCTCCAGGATGGAGAGTTTGGCTCTTCTTCTTAAGAGGAATCACTCCATTGTTAGAACGTTGGCTTGGCAACTTACTTTCGCGTCAATTCGAAGGAAGACATTCAAAGGGAATGGCTAAGACTGTGACAAAGCAACGTGTTGAGTCACACTTCGACCTTGAATTGAGGTTTTTCGATTTAACTTTGGAATAATTTTATGTATTCATAGAGCTGCTGTTATGCACGACATTTTGGACATGATGCCTGAAGGAATTAAACAGAACAAGGCAAGAGTCATCTTACAACATTTAAGCGAGGCTTGGCGTTGTTGGAAAGCAAATATTCCTTGGAAGGTTCCAGGCTTGCCAACTCCAGTTGAAAATATGATCTTGCGTTATGTCAAAGCAAAGGCAGACTGGTGGACAAATTCTGCTCACTACAATCGTGAAAGAGTTCGTCGTGGTGCAACCGTTGATAAAACTGTTTGCAAAAAGAATTTGGGTCGTTTAACGCGACTTTATCTAAAGGTTCATTTTTTTTCTTTTATTCTTAAATATTCTCCTAGGCTGAACAAGAACGTCAGCACAACTATTTGAAGGATGGTCCATACGTCAGTGCTGAAGAGGCCGTTGCTATCTACACGACAACAGTTCACTGGCTTGAATCACGTCGTTTTTCACCGATTCCATTCCCACCACTTTCATATAAACACGATACAAAACTGTTGATTTTGGCACTCGAACGTCTAAAAGAAGCATATTCAGTTAAAAATCGTCTGAATCAAAGTCAAAGAGAAGAATTGGCACTTATTGAGCAAGCTTATGACAATCCTCATGAAGCTCTTTCACGAATTAAACGACATATGTTAACAATGCGTTCGTTTAAAGAAGTTGGAATTGAATTTATGGATTTGTATAGCCATTTGATACCAGTCTATGACATTGAACCTCTTGAAAAGGTTACGGATGCTTATTTAGACCAATATGTTTGGTATGAATCAGATAAAAGAAGATTGTTCCCTTCTTGGGTCAAACCGGCCGATACTGAACCTGCACCCTTATTAGTCTACAAATGGTGTCAAGGTATTAACAATCTCCAAGATGTTTGGGACACTGATGAAGGAGAATGCAACGTTTTATTAGAGGCCAGACTTGAAAAAATGTATGAAAAGATGGACTTGACTCTTCTCAACCGATTGCTTCGCTTGATTGTTGATCACAATATTGCGGACTATATGACGGCTAAAAACAACGTAACAGTCAACTACAAGGACATGAACCATACAAACTCTTTTGGTAATTAATTTATTCTTTCTATAAAGTTTTTTTAATTTTAGGTATCATCCGAGGTCTTCAATTTGCATCATTTATTGTCCAATATTATGGACTTGTGTTAGATCTTCTTGTTCTGGGACTTCGACGTGCTAGCGAAATTGCAGGGCCACCACAAGTATTTTTATTTAAAACCAAAGTTTTTACCTTTTATTTTCAGTGCCCAAATGAGTTCTTGTCATTTGAAGATGTTGTAGTTCAGTCTTGCCATCCAATTCGTCTGTACTGCCGTTACATCGACAAAGCTTGGATTTTCTTCCGTTTTAATTCTGATGAAACAAAGGATTTAATTCAACGCTATCTTTCAGAACATCCTGACCCAAACAACGAAAATATTGTTGGGTACAACAATAAAAAATGCTGGCCTAGAGACGCTCGTATGCGTCTAATGAAGCATGATGTCAACTTGGGACGTGCTGTTTTTTGGGATATTAAGGTTTGTGTTTACCTTTTCTTATTGTAAAAGCTTCTTTTGAGAATCGTCTGCCTCGTTCTCTTACAACAATTGAATGGGAAAATTCTTTTGTTTCTGTCTACAGCAAAGACAATCCGAACTTGCTCTTTGATATGTCCGGATTTGAGGCACGAATTCTTCCAAAATGTCGAACAGCTTCTGATGACGTAACAGCAAATCGTGATGGGATTTGGAATCTTCAAAATGAGGTTCTTTTAATCATTAGAATTATTTACTTTTTTAAAGATAACGAAGGAAAGGACTGCCCAAGCCTTTTTAAAGGTTGATGCTGAATCTATGGAAAAATTCCACAACCGAGTTCGTCAAATTCTTATGTCTTCTGGTTCAACTACGTTCACAAAAATCGTCAACAAATGGAATACTGCACTTATTGGATTAATGACTTATTACCGTGAGGCAGTTGTAAATACACAAGAATTGTTGGATCTCCTTGTAAAATGTGAAAACAAGATTCAGACTCGGTAAAATTTAAAAATCTGATTTAAAGTCCATTTTTTTTTAGAATTAAAATTGGTCTCAACTCTAAAATGCCTGCCCGTTTCCCACCTGTCGTATTTTACACTCCAAAGGAGATTGGAGGTCTTGGAATGCTTTCTATGGGGCACGTATTAATTCCCCAATCTGATTTACGTTGGATGCGTCAGACTGATGCTGGAGGTGTTACTCATTTTAGAAGTGGAATGACTCATGATGAAGACCAAATTATTCCAAACTTGTACCGTTATATTCAGGTTACAATTTGAGGTGATTTTTTTTAAATTTATTTTTAGCCCTGGGACGCAGAATTTGTCGACTCTCAACGTGTTTGGGCTGAATATGCACTCAAACGACAAGAAGCTAATGCTCAGAATCGGCGTTTAACTTTAGAGGATTTGGACGACAGTTGGGACAGAGGAATTCCTCGAATCAATACTCTCTTCCAGAAGGACAGAAATACACTTGCCTATGATAAAGGGTGGAGAGTGAGAACAGAATTTAAAGCCTACCAAATTCTGAAGCAAAATCCGTTCTGGTGGACGCATCAACGGCATGATGGAAAACTTTGGAATTTAAACAACTACAGAACTGATATGATACAAGCATTGGGAGGATTTGAAGGAATTCTTGCACACACACTATTCAAAGTTTGATATAATAAATATTATTATGGTTTAATATGTTTTTCGTTATTGTAAGGGAATGTATTTCCCAAACGTGAGAAGGACTCTATTGGGAACGTGATTATGATTTCGAAGAATCAAGGAAGTATGGTGAATTAAGAGTGTTCAAGAAGGTTTACTTAGTAAAATAGTTTTATTTATATGTTTGTAGTTGGCATATGACTTTGTGGATGTGAAGCTTATGTCTGCTGATGACAGCGAGTGGTATGCAATGAGTTCAAACTACAAAACAGGGATGTTCTATGGTGTGCATTGCTGATGAAACGAACGAAGCAGTGGGCTCAGCAAGTGCATGGATATGTCAGTGGGAAGATGTAGAAGAAGAAGCAAAAGGATTATGGCAACTGTAAGTGGCATTCATTATTCACATTTCATTTTTTTTCGTTATTTAATTTATTGCGTGGGAGGTTGTGGTGATGGTATAAGGGTACTGGTTGTTTGGTCGAAGAAAGGGTCTAAAGGAGGAAGTGTAATGGTAAAAAGGTAAAATGTGTGAAAATAAAAGTGCCATCACCACAAATAAAAGTATATAAATGAGGAAAAAGGATGATAACATCCTTTATATGAGAGAAGGAGAGGGTAATATCTTATAAGGATAAGGATAAGAGTCTAAAAGGTTTAAGAAAAAAAAAGTAGTAAAATAAAACAAGAAAAAAGAAGGGTACTACTGAGGGCTTTGAAGATCTATGGGCGTAGATGTGTATAAGGGAGGGGGAAGAGAAGGGTGAAGAAAGAAAGAAAGAAAGAAAGAGGAAGAAAGAGAAGTGGTCCAAGAATCACTCCTCTGAAACCCCCACAATGAACTCAGGCACCGAAGTGTCTACCACTGACAATCAACTGGCACCGAAGTGTCCACCACTAAGAAAAGAACTGGCGACAAAATGTAGGCACTGAACCGTCCTAAGGGTCTAGGAGTAAAAATAAAACAAGAAAAAAAAAGAAGGGTACTACTGAGGGCTTTGAAGATCTATGGGCGTAGATGTGTATAAGGGGGGGGAAGAGAAGGGTGAAGAAAGAAAGAAAGAAAGAAAGAGGAAGAAAGAGAAGTGGTCCAAGAATCACTCCTCTGAAACCCCCACAATGAACTCAGGCACCGAAGTGTCTACCACTGACAATCAACTGGCACCGAAGTGTCCACCACTAAGAAAAGAACTGGCGACAAAATGTAGGCACTGAACCGTCCTAAGGGTCTAGGAGTAAAAATAAAACAAGAAAAAAGAAGGGTACTACTGAGGGCTTTGAAGATCTATGGGCGTAGATGTGTATAAGGGAGGGGGAAGAGAAGGGTGAAGAAAGAAAGAAAGAAAGAAAGAGGAAGAAAGAGAAGTGGTCCAAGAATCACTCCTCTGAAACCCCCACAATGAACTCAGGCACCGAAGTGTCTACCACTGACAATCAACTGGCACCGAAGTGTCCACCACTAAGAAAAGAACTGGCGACAAAATGTAGGCACTGAACCGTCCTAAGGGTCTAGGAGTAAAAATAAAACAAGAAAAAAGAAGGGTACTACTGAGGGCTTTGAAGATCTATGGGCGTAGATGTGTATAAGGGAGGGGGAAGAGAAGGGTGAAGAAAGAAAGAAAGAAAGAAAGAGGAAGAAAGAGAAGTGGTCCAAGAATCACTCCTCTGAAACCCCCACAATGAACTCAGGCACCGAAGTGTCTACCACTGACAATCAACTGGCACCGAAGTGTCCACCACTAAGAAAAGAACTGGCGACAAAATGTAGGCACTGAACCGTCCTAAGGGTCTAGGAGTAAAAATAAAACAAGAAAAAAGAAGGGTACTACTGAGGGCTTTGAAGATCTATGGGCGTAGATGTGTATAAGGGAGGGGGAAGAGAAGGGTGAAGAAAGAAAGAAAGAAAGAAAGAGGAAGAAAGAGAAGTGGTCCAAGAATCACTCCTCTGAAACCCCCACAATGAACTCAGGCACCGAAGTGTCTACCACTGACAATCAACTGGCACCGAAGTGTCCACCACTAAGAAAAGAACTGGCGACAAAATGTAGGCACTGAACCGTCCTAAGGGTCTAGGAGTAAAAATAAAACAAGAAAAAAGAAGGGTACTACTGAGGGCTTTGAAGATCTATGGGCGTAGATGTGTATAAGGGAGGGGGAAGAGAAGGGTGAAGAAAGAAAGAAAGAAAGAAAGAGGAAGAAAGAGAAGTGGTCCAAGAATCACTCCTCTGAAACCCCCACAATGAACTCAGGCACCGAAGTGTCTACCACTGACAATCAACTGGCACCGAAGTGTCCACCACTAAGAAAAGAACTGGCGACAAAATGTAGGCACTGAACCGTCCTAAGGGTCTAGGAGTAAAAATAAAACAAAAAAAAAAGAAGGGTACTACTGAGGGCTTTGAAGATCTATGGGCGTAGATGTGTATAAGGGAGGGGGAAGAGAAGGGTGAAGAAAGAAAGAAAGAAAGAAAGAGGAAGAAAGAGAAGTGGTCCAAGAATCACTCCTCTGAAACCCCCACAATGAACTCAGGCACCGAAGTGTCTACCACTGACAATCAACTGGCACCGAAGTGTCCACCACTAAGAAAAGAACTGGCGACAAAATGTAGGCACTGAACCGTCCTAAGGGTCTAGGAGTAAAAATAAAACAAGAAAAAAGAAGGGTACTACTGAGGGCTTTGAAGATCTATGGGCGTAGATGTGTATAAGGGAGGGGGAAGAGAAGGGTGAAGAAAGAAAGAAAGAAAGAAAGAGGAAGAAAGAGAAGTGGTCCAAGAATCACTCCTCTGAAACCCCCACAATGAACTCAGGCACCGAAGTGTCTACCACTGACAATCAACTGGCACCGAAGTGTCCACCACTAAGAAAAGAACTGGCGACAAAATGTAGGCACTGAACCGTCCTAAGGGTCTAGGAGTAAAAATAAAACAAGAAAAAAGAAGGGTACTACTGAGGGCTTTGAAGATCTATGGGCGTAGATGTGTATAAGGGAGGGGGAAGAGAAGGGTGAAGAAAGAAAGAAAGAAAGAAAGAGGAAGAAAGAGAAGTGGTCCAAGAATCACTCCTCTGAAACCCCCACAATGAACTCAGGCACCGAAGTGTCTACCACTGACAATCAACTGGCACCGAAGTGTCCACCACTAAGAAAAGAACTGGCGACAAAATGTAGGCACTGAACCGTCCTAAGGGTCTAGGAGTAAAAATAAAACAAGAAAAAAGAAGGGTACTACTGAGGGCTTTGAAGATCTATGGGCGTAGATGTGTATAAGGGAGGGGGAAGAGAAGGGTGAAGAAAGAAAGAAAGAAAGAAAGAGGAAGAAAGAGAAGTGGTCCAAGAATCACTCCTCTGAAACCCCCACAATGAACTCAGGCACCGAAGTGTCTACCACTGACAATCAACTGGCACCGAAGTGTCCACCACTAAGAAAAGAACTGGCGACAAAATGTAGGCACTGAACCGTCCTAAGGGTCTAGGAGTAAAAATAAAACAAGAAAAAAAAGAAGGGTACTGAGGGCTTTGAAGATCTATGGGCGTAGATGTGTATAAGGGAGGGGGGAGAAGAGAAGGGTGAAGAAAGAAAGAAAGAAAGAAAGAGGAAGAAAGAGAAGTGGTCCAAGAATCACTCCTCTGAAACCCCACAATGAACTCAGGCACCGAAGTGTCTACCACTGACAATCAACTGGCACCGAAGTGTCCACCACTAAGAAAAGAACTGGCGACAAAATGTAGGCACTGAACCGTCCTAAGGGTCTAGGAGTAAAAAATAAAAACAAAAAAAAGAAGGGTACTACTGAGGGCTTTGAAGATCTATGGGCGTAGATGTGTATAAGGGAGGGGGAAGAGAAGGGTGAAGAAAGAAAGAAAGAAAGAAAGAGGAAGAAAGAGAAGTGGTCCAAGAATCACTCCTCTGAAACCCCCACAATGAACTCAGGCACCGAAGTGTCTACCACTGACAATCAACTGGCACCGAAGTGTCCACCACTAAGAAAAGAACTGGCGACAAAATGGGCACTGAACCGTCCTAAGGGTCTAGGAGTAAAAATAAAACAAAAAAAAAAGAAGGGTACTACTGAGGGCTTTGAAGATCTATGGGCGTAGATGTGTATAAGGGAGGGGGAAGAGAAGGGTGAAGAAAGAAAGAAAGAAAGAAAGAGGAAGAAAGAGAAGTGGTCCAAGAATCACTCCTCTGAAACCCCCACAATGAACTCAGGCACCGAAGTGTCTACCACTGACAATCAACTGGCACCGAAGTGTCCACCACTAAGAAAAGAACTGGCGACAAAATGTAGGCACTGAACCGTCCTAAGGGTCTAGGAGTAAAAATAAAACAAAAAAAAAGAAGGGTACTACTGAGGGCTTTGAAGATCTATGGGCGTAGATGTGTATAAGGGAGGGGGAAGAGAAAGGGTGAAGAAAGAAAGAAAGAAAGAAAGAGGAAGAAAGAGAAGTGGTCCAAGAATCACTCCTCTGAAACCCCACAATGAACTCAGGCACCGAAGTGTCTACCACTGACAATCAACTGGCACCGAAGTGTCCACCACTAAGAAAAGAACTGGCGACAAAATGTAGGCACTGAACCGTCCTAAGGGTCTAGGAGTAAAAATAAAACAAGAAAAAAGAAGGGTACTACTGAGGGCTTTGAAGATCTATGGGCGTAGATGTGTATAAGGGGGGGAAGAGAAGGGTGAAGAAAGAAAGAAAGAAAGAAAGAGGAAGAAAGAGAAGTGGTCCAAGAATCACTCCTCTGAAACCCCACAATGAACTCAGGCACCGAAGTGTCTACCACTGACAATCAACTGGCACCGAAGTGTCCACCACTAAGAAAAGAACTGGCGACAAAATGTAGGCACTGAACCGTCCTAAGGGTCTAGGAGTAAAAATAAAACAAGAAAAAGAAGGGTACTACTGAGGGCTTTGAAGATCTATGGGCGTAGATGTGTATAAGGGAGGGGGAAGAGAAGGGTGAAGAAAGAAAGAAAGAAAGAAAGAGGAAGAAAGAAGTGGTCCAAGAATCACTCCTCTGAAACCCCACAATGAACTCAGGCACCGAAGTGTCTACCACTGACAATCAACTGGCACCGAAGTGTCCACCACTAAGAAAAGAACTGGCGACAAAATGTAGGCACTGAACCGTCCTAAGGGTCTAGGAGTAAAAATAAAACAAGAAAAAAAAAGAAGGGTACTACTGAGGGCTTTGAAGATCTATGGGCGTAGATGTGTATAAGGGAGGGGGAAGAGAAGGGTGAAGAAAGAAAGAAAGAAAGAAAGAAAGAGGAAGAAAGAGAAGTGGTCCAAGAATCACTCCTCTGAAACCCCACAATGAACTCAGGCACCGAAGTGTCTACCACTGACAATCAACTGGCACCGAAGTGTCCACCACTAAGAAAAGAACTGGCGACAAAATGTAGGCACTGAACCGTCCTAAGGGTCTAGGAGTAAAAATAAAACAACAAAAAAAAAGAAGGGTACTACTGAGGGCTTTGAAGATCTATGGGCGTAGATGTGTATAAGGGAGGGGGAAGAGAAGGGTGAAGAAAGAAAGAAAGAAAGAAAGAAAGAGGAAGAAAGAGAAGTGGTCCAAGAATCACTCCTCTGAAACCCCCACAATGAACTCAGGCACCGAAGTGTCTACCACTGACAATCAACTGGCACCGAAGTGTCCACCACTAAGAAAAGAACTGGCGACAAAATGTAGGCACTGAACCGTCCTAAGGGTCTAGGAGTAAAAATAAAACAAGAAAAAAAAGAAGGGTACTACTGAGGGCTTTGAAGATCTATGGGCGTAGATGTGTATAAGGGAGGGGGAAGAGAAGGGTGAAGAAAGAAAGAAAGAAAGAAAGAGGAAGAAAGAGAAGTGGTCCAAGAATCACTCCTCTGAAACCCCCACAATGAACTCAGGCACCGAAGTGTCTACCACTGACAATCAACTGGCATAAAAAAATAAAACAAGAAAAAAGAAGGGTACTACTGAGGGCTTTGAAGATCTATGGGCGTAGATGTGTATAAGGGAGGGGGAAGAGAAGGGTGAAGAAAGAAAGAAAGAAAGAAAGAGGAAGAAAGAGAAGTGGTCCAAGAATCACTCCTCTGAAACCCCCACAATGAACTCAGGCACCGAAGTGTCTACCACTGACAATCAACTGGCACCGAAGTGTCCACCACTAAGAAAAGAACTGGCGACAAAATGTAGGCACTGAACCGTCCTAAGGGTCTAGGAGTAAAAATAAAAAAACAAAAAAAAGAAGGGTACTACTGAGGGCTTTGAAGATCTATGGGCGTAGATGTGTATAAGGGAGGGGGAAGAGAAGGGTGAAGAAAGAAAGAAAGAAAGAAAGAGGAAGAAAGAGAAGTGGTCCAAGAATCACTCCTCTGAAACCCCACAATGAACTCAGGCATCAGGCACAATGAAGTGTCTACCACTGACAATCAACTGGCACCGAAGTGTCCACCACTAAGAAAAGAACTGGCGACAAAATGTAGGCACTGAACCGTCCTAAGGGTCTAGGAGTAAAAATAAAACAAGAAAAAAAGAAGGGTACTACTGAGGGCTTTGAAGATCTATGGGCGTAGATGTGTATAAGGGAGGGGAAGAGAAGG